>JAMKCF010000003.1:10386741-10986741 GCA_023634235.1 Pisaster brevispinus
GGATGTCCTGTAAACTAATTTGAAGGGCACCTTCAATGTTGTTTCTGAAGCGTAGACTTAACAAAGTCTTCACTACTAAACACATTACTTTAGATGCTATCTTTGTCATATTCCCTGTGTGTGCAAGAAAAAACCATCATTCTGAAATAGTCAACATTTCATCACCATAGCCCTTCTGGCCTCAATTTTGTTACAACTATTTTTATGGGCAAACACACAGAAAACAAAAATGATGAAACGGTGTCCACTCCATTTAATAGCGGTGTTTGTTACTCGCCTTTCCTGAGACGACTGCCTCTTTAAAGCTTGGCACAGTTGATTCTATCACGACCAATTCAGGTACCCAAAGTACAACGACATCCCAACATAGATCCCCAACCATCAAATGCCTCTCCCCATCACAAATTAAATGCACTAAATGGATCACCTATACGTGGGATGAGTTAACATATGGACAGTGTAATTGTAACAGTCATCTTGTGGCTTGAGAGAGAGGGACGGATGGGGAGAAGAACGTGACAAATGGACAAGCAAGTAGCCAACTTCCAGCTAGCTTTAAAGGGATGGTATGTAACCACTGCAAGAGTACAATCCTTCTGAAGTCTCTACTTTTCCTGAAACACACCAGGAAAATAGGGTTAGTACTTTTAAAAGTGTATTTATTTTTAATTTAAAGAGTACATCTCCTTTTGCATTACGGGGCTGGTACAACTTTGCCTTCCTCTATGTAGGCCAGTATTGGCTATGGGAAAAGTACAGTTTCAATGGGACATGAGGGATTTGGTTTTGTCAGATTAAACTTGTTCCAATCCTCTAGTTTTCAGGACGCAAGTTTAAAGCGACTGACCACTATATTGGTTCTTTCGTAGAGCGCATTATTGAAAAGTGCACCAGTTGATTATAGAAGAGTTCTTTCAATGTTTAGTTGTCTACTTTGATTTCCTCCCATGCTCCTTCCCACCTCTAAGCCATGCATTATAAGCACGCACACGAAATGAGGTTTATCTTAAATGGGCCAAACAGTATGTTAATCACCTCCAAAGTAGGTCACGTTTTAGCTCTTGCGGTTTACACATAAAAAAAGATAGTTAATGAAAAGGGGAACCCTTTCTCTTGAACACTAAGTAAGTACACAATACGTCTTTAATAATTGAAGTGGAATTACGGATGTGAATGGCGCATGGTTTTAGTTGAATCTCTTTGGATTCCAAGACGGCTTGATTGAGCTTCTTCTTCTTCTTCTCCCCGGAATATCTGAATCTGTCTCTGCTCTCAGACACTTAAAGACAGAGTGCAAACCACCAACTAATTGCCCTGCGAGGATGTAAATTTATCACTAGAGTGTAGTACTGCCTGTTTTAATCCTGCATTGAGTGGCAAAGGTGGGGGGCCAGGCAAGGCTCCGATGGGGGTCTGGGAAGGGTCATGGATCACCCAATAAATACAACAGGTTATACTAATTGTAACAATGGTTCTTACATAGCACATTTTACAATAATGTAGCAATGCACTTTAAATTAGTGCCATGGTAATTAGGCCAACAACATCCTGTAATCTTCCTCAGCTCCCCCCCTGGGGAATATACAGCCCTGGGTTGCCCATAGCCCTGGCACTCCACAGTCTTTATCAAACAAAATATCAACCTCGACCCTTGAAGATAACCCTGGGTGAAGAGGAGCAATTGTAGTGAAGCATATTGCTCAGGGATGCAAGTGTCGTGACCGGGATTCTTACCCCCACATAATCACCAGAACTTGATTCGGTGCACTAGACTGCTCACCACGACACGCTACAGGATGGTCATGTGACCTGTGACTTATATAGACCAGACACACTTAATCAAATTTTGGGCACTCCACTCAAAATAGTGTCAGACCTCAGAAACAATGCTCTTAATGCTATCATTTTTGTCATGCAAGATAATCAAGAAAACAAAAGAGAGTCAGATTACTTCCTGATTTGCTTACTCGAATTCAAAAAGAAGAAAGGCAAATTAAGGTCTAAAAAGTCCCAAAAGGTCCTCGAAAGTAGGAAATGTGTGAATTGACTTTGGTAGTGATTATAATGTCAGCCAAACAAAATATAACAAAACATGTAGCATTTACAGGTTCTTGAAGATCCCCTTCAAAGTTGGGGCTTTACAAGTGTGCACTGCACACAAAATGGTCAAATGAAATTCCAAGTACTTGCAAGTACCCTCAAAAACATAAAAAAAATTGTACAAATCTTCCTCCAATTAAGGCAGTGGCTATAAAACACTGTATGTAGTTTGTGTAATAATGGAGTATACCGCAATGATGAATGCTGTAAGTGCTTATCAATCTACACTGGCTTATTATTGCATTGGTGCAAGCGTTATCATCATCCATATAAAATAACCGAGTTGACATTCTACCCTCTTTATGAGATTATCCCCCACCCCTCCCTAATTCATGACAGGAACACCATCATTTCTCTTCAGAAATACACTCACTACCATGAATCAATGAACACTTTATAGCTCAACCCCAACAATGATTCAATTTGTCACAATTTGGTCGCCGTCTTCTGCTTTTATGCGAGGTGATGTTTTTGGACCAGGCCATGGCGTCGTTGTGTATGAACCGTGGGTAGTGAGCAAAGCTATTAATTGGGTGACCGTGTTAGCGAGGAACGCTCGGCTATTTATCACTTTGTACCGAGTGGGAATGAATTAATCTCAATGTGTACTAGGGCAAGATATTAGGTTGGCTTTGTGACCTCTAGGAGTGGATTTTTAAAGCAAAGTTTCATCAAATGCAGAAGAGAAAGGATCTAAAAGATCAACTGTTTCAAGATGGCAGAATACAATTATTATGAGAAGCTGTCCTTGGCGCCATCTTAACAAATATACTGCAATGCATCTTGGGAAACCAAGTATACAGTAAACAAATAAATCAAGCTGCTAAGATAGATGCCATGTTGTAGTTTACATGTATGTAACCACTCTATGTTTTATAGTTGTGTATCTCATTGCTTCAAAATCAGCGCGCTATGATGGTTGCCAGTGTTGCTTGGACTCTGATTTCACCCAGAATCCTTTGCGAGCTGATCTTGCGCATTTGGACATGCATTTATTCATTGGGACATGGGTTATACGCAAGTTGAAGTGCAACGTGCCAGTATTTCATTCGTATTAAAATGAGTCATAAACAAATGACTTTTGTCATCGCTACAATCAAGTCAATCAGGTTTATCAGAAGAAATCATGCAGGCATATGGTCAGCTAGAATTTCAAGTTTTACCACTTGCAATAAATAATTTGTGTAACAAATGATTTTGGTTTTCATAACCACAATAAAATCTTTGGTTTATCAGAAGAAACCTTGCAAGAATCTGTCAGCTAGCGTTTCAAGTTGTCAAAATGCCTCCGTCACACTCTGAAAAATTTTCTCTTAAATAGAGAAACAACTGTTAGGCGACACCATAAAAATCAAGATTACTCAAATCCACAAGGAGTTTCCTCCCCTTTCTGTTGATTCATTGCCACTCCCCCTTTCTCTCTCCTTTTGCTATGAACCTCCTTGTCAACCATGGACAACATTGTCCAAGACCAGTATCTGCACTTTCTGTGACCCTACATATACATGAAAAAACAACCCTGTGAAAGTTTAGACTCAATTGGTCATAGGAGAAACAAGAAAATACTAAAAATAATTTGCTTTTACTCTTTTCAAACATCCTGTTTCGGACTGGAGATCAAAACTGGTGGTTTACTCATTTCTCAAAACTATAGGAGTTCAGGCAAAAATGTTTCTGGTGAAGTTTTCTACCATGGCCGTCCTTATACCATGTAAGTTATGTGCACGTCTGTGAATATTTATATTTGTCATTCTTACTAATGCCCTTTAACTGTGGCGAACCTGCTTTTCTGATACTTATTCCCCTGAGCTGACAATTTTGTCCTTCAAAATCATAATTTTTGGCTGTTGGTGCCGACTCTGTATCGATAAAGAAATAAAGAGAAATGTGAACATTTCAAGTAATGTATAAGGCAACATAAATGGTTTGTATGAGGCCCTAAAAAACAAACGTGGCTCTTTTGACAACATATGACAGTTCAGTATTGGTTTAGCCAAATGCACAAAGTGCATGCACTCAAAGTAAAGAGAAAACACTCAAAGTCTTGATTGAAAACTCACAAAATATAATTTATTGGTACTATTTTAATAAAACACGAAGTGGACATTAGGCTGTCATAAAATATATAGCTGGTGGGAAAAACTGTCTATGCTTCAAAGGAGTGCTTAATATTCAACTTCAATATTTCCTTTATCATTACCTGAAAAATAAATGTAACGATTGCAATAATGTAAACTATATCCACATAAAATTATATTCAAAAAGGGGGAAAGTGTATAAATTTAAATGAAAAACTACATTAAATTGATGGAACTTTGATCTGTTTAAAACTTGTGAAAACTTTCACTTGTGTATGAAATATAACGTTTAAATTCTGCACCATTTTCTTTGCATCTCTAATTGAAAATATATTATCAATGAAACATAAAAACTCATCAAATTTGCACTAAAATGTATAAATCATTCGAAAATCAATGATATGAATTGTTAACTTTTAGTGTTAATTTTTCTTTCACAATATTGATATTATATATGATAATATCTTTCTCCACATTTTTCTAAATTTGTTTTCTGAACTTACAATTCACGATGACTGAAATGATCAGTGTCTATGTTTTCTTTTAGCCAAGTCTAGGCTGAATTGTCAATGGAATTTGAAGAACAAGAATTGAAATCAAGGATAGATCAACTGAAAACACCATCACTCATGCTCATACTGACAAAAAAAGGCAATATCATTTTTTGTATCCATCTTTACCCAGCTGGTGGCGTAACCAAACAATATCACCGGGGGGGGGGGGGGGGGGGGGGGCAAGAGGGGCAAAGACATAATTTGAAGGGCTATTTAATGTATAGAACCATTCATATGTGCATTTGTTCTCATCGGGGTGGGGTGGGGGTGGAGGAAGGTGTGCAAGTCCCCCTACCCTCTGGTTACGCCCCATGATTGTTATTTGGTCACCGATAACAAAACCCAAAATCAAATATAATTAAACAACCATAAGATATCAAAATAATATGCAAACATTTTTTTAAATTAGAACAAAAAATGAAAATCCATGTTTTTGAATAAATGAGATTTATAAAAAGATACTAAATAGTATTTAATATTTAGATACACAAATAAATCAAGTATAAAAAAAGTAAAATTCCCTGAAAACCTCATTCTAAAACTACGATTAAAGTTGTGACACAGTTTGAGTTGTTGATTCTGCCCATTTACATGTCATCAAATTTCCTCCTTTTTTCCTCTTTGAAAAAGAAAAGAAAACAAAAATAAAAACCCTTAAACAATAACATAAAAATCACATCTTACAATCACCAGAGTAGACATGCCAGTCAAAAAAGGAAAAAATTAACATCTTGTCACTTGGAAAAGGCGTATTCTTCTTTGAAACTTCCAAAACGTATACAGTTATTCGTATCACAACCCAGCAATCTTTCCAGCTGACATACTTTCTTTTATCAAAGAATCAAGAACTCTTGTGAAAGTTCAAACGGTGTAACATTCTTACACTGTGAGTACCAAGTGATGGGAATGTGAACTCTTGCCATTTTATTCAACAAACAGACCTGAAAACAATTCTGAAAAAAGCTTCTTAGGGCTTGTACTATCTCTGACAAGTAATCTTGATTTGAAACACGTGGACAACATTGAATTTTGTCAAAGACGAGCCTCTGCACTTTATGTGACCCAACATATACGTGAAACAAAAAACCTGTCAAAGTTTACAGTCAATCAGCTATCAGAGTCACAAGAATATAGTGAACCAAAAGAAACCGTTACTCATTTCTCAAAAATTATAAAATTTCAAGCAAAACTATTTCAAGGAAAGTTTTCCACCATGACCATCTTTGTATCATGTAAGTTGTGTACAAATCTTGTTTTTTAATCTTATCAATATGAATGTGCACACCCTATAAAAAGGATTCTGACTGCATAAATTAAGATTTGCAGGTTTAATAACGCGTCTTTTATCTTTGAAAACAGCCCAATAAATTTGTGACAATTATTGTTAAAGTTTCCAGGTCCAGGGTAAACTTTGTAATGACACAATTATACAGGTACAACATGGTTTAAGGGTTGACAGTCTATATTAGCTCACAGAGCTATTAGAAGTTGACAGAAACTGGTTCCTAAGGCAAAGCCGAGGAAACCAGTTTATCCAATACAGAGGAGAGTTAATGTCAACTGTCCACTTGAAATAAACCATGTTATATTTGTATTACTTCTCAAGTTCAGCATCATTGAGCTCGGGAAAACATGAATACAAATTTACATGTGCCACCATCTTTTCATGTATATGTAGCTAGCGATATTCGTGCGTGTGTATACTACACCTGTGCAACAGTTCCACGATTGCTTCGTAAAGTGCATGTGCAGTAGACTATTGCATATGCGACAGGCTACTACGCATGCGTATTTGCCCTGTGCATGAATACTGGTGCAAGCGCTGGGTAAATAGAAATAATAGCATCTGGCACGTAATGTTAACTGGACCAATGAGAACACGGCTCTCAATCATGAATATGTATGAGGTATAGTAATATCAAAAACTAAATACTTGACAGGATCTAAATAATAGTTTCTTAGAAACCACAGCCTGTCAGAAGGAAATATACATCAGAATAACTTAATTTCCAAAGCAAATTTTGAACCAAGTAAGCTATCAGATTATCATGTTTCTCTTATTTAACCACCAAACCTGTATGTCTTTAAATCAAATCAACATTAGAGACAAACACTTCAGACTAGTGAAAGCCATTGTGACGTTAAACAAACTTTGCCAAGTCACAAATCAATTAAATCGCACGTCAGCAAAAAGAAAAGTAGCAGCTGGCGTGAATTGAACATACAGCATTTGGTCTCATTTACAAATGCCAATGACTAGAGCAGGCTTTTGTGTATCCCAGTGATATTTTCCACACAGATTTTACCAAAAATGATTCTCAGTTGCACAGTTGTCGTTGTCCTTTTCATTTTCGTTTAGGAAAAAAAAAAAAAAATGTCTTAACATTTAGACAGAAGGTCAGAGGTTCAAGTCCAGTCAAACGACACTTTTACAATCCAGTGCCTGTTTGACAAGCAAGGCGTCTCTTCCGTCAATGCTAAGACCCCATCATCAGTAATCGAAAACAAACTCATCTGTGTGGTAAAGCCTATAGATATAAGTGCCGATCAGGACACACAACTGCACAAGTCGGGATACCCCGACTTTCTGGACTAATCCTTTTGTAGCTACTTCCATGATGGGGCCACTGGCAGTGTAGGACAAGGGCTTTGTCGACACCTCGATGTTATACACCACTAGCTGTGTGTAGACAAAGATCAAGGCCAGTTTGACCATGAAAGGGGAGTGCCAGGCAGATGGAAACTGTTCATTGTGATCATCGCTGGAGTCACTGTAGTCATCCGACTGTACGAGAAAAGACAAGACAAATTCGGGAGAATTAATTTGTGTGTGTGCACTACTCATGCTAAATGTTATGAAATGTAGCACAACTATTACAGTGGCAAATCCAACAGGGGTACAGGGCAGGTGTGGTACGGGTGTGGGTGGCAAGGGAGGGCAACTTGGGAGGGCAAATAATTTTAACAACTAGCCACTTCTATTTATTGAAGGGGAGGGGCTATATGTGCTGGAGAGCATTTTACTATGAATGCATATGAATTTGACTTGATTTTGTTTCATTTTAAGTAATTTATTGTTTTAAAAAGTACATTTTTATGAAAAACAGTTGCACAAAACAGTTGCACAAACTATGTACAACAACAAAACCACATCTTGGCAGGTTATCAAATGCATTTTACTGAACGGGAGACACTTATACTAATAACACAATAAGCTTGACTTTATTTCAAATATTTGAATAACACATTTTTAATAGATAATTGAGTTTCCCATAAAATAAACTTCAATAAAATACTTGAAGAGTACCAGCAGTATGTAAAAATTAATCCCTCTTGGCTACTATCCTACAGACAAAACACTGACATGATAGGATAGAGTTATACAAATATATCCAAGGCCAACCATGGAACGAGCCAGGTATCAGTTCCCTGAAGGGAATGGGGAATATTTGTACTTGAGCTTTACAATCTATCCTCTGCCTTCAGCTTCTTATTGTTGGTTGTGAAACCGTCTTGATCTCTAAAACATGTGAAAGTAGCGGTTTTGAAAAGGTTGGCAGACTCTTTTAGATTTCTGCAGGTATTGCTTTATTTGAAATGAAAGAAGATATCTTCACGAGAGCACAATTTGCAGCTGTTTTTTTGTTTTTGTTTCATTCTCTTTCATGTAAAGAGTCAATGACCATTTAAGTAAAAAACAAAATGTATTTGAGATAACTCTTTGTATACCACTAGCCTAAGTTTACCTTTATTGTGCTTACCTTCATTGTTTTGTTTTTTTAAGACAAAATTTTACAATATATTATATGAGACATTTACAATTATTCTTATAATAGCAGAGCTGGATTACCACATGTTTTTCAAGAAGTCAAATGAAGGAACATTTCTCTAAAACAAGATAAAGAGTGTGACCAAGAGAGCATTGCCATATGGGGACACTTTGGTTAAGGGGGTAGAGGGGTTGATTTGCCCAAAATTGTACACAGATAAAAACATAGTACCAATTTCCAAGGTAAAAGCTACAAGCTAAAAGTCTTTCTTGCTTTCTCTGTCTTTTTTTTCTTCTTCTTGATGTACCCAAATTGTTCCCACTGTTTTGCCTAAATTTGGGAGGGCAGTTGACCCTGCCCATTTGTTGTGAGCCTATGAAAGAGAGTACTGTGAATCTGTCATTGTCCAAAAGGGGATCATCCTCATTGGGATGAGCATATTGGTATATGACTGACAAAAAACATTCCTTTGTTAAAAGTAAGAATGAACTATACCAATGAATTGGGCTAATATTCAGTGACTGCAATATTTGAAACAGTGGGCACTGGATCCAGATCAACAATCTTGTGAGTACAAGAGTTGGATCTGATACAAAACTACATATACCATGTGAGTACAAGTTATTGCAATATTGTGTCAATCAACCAAACTCCATGAGGTATTAGGATGAGAAACCCTTCCCAATCTGACAGAATCCCGCTGCTTGTGGCAACTCAGCACCCAAAGCTATCATCGAGCGTGATGCTTTTTGCTTTGTATATCCATCCAATTCGGGCAAAATCAGAGCAATAATTTCATGGAAGTTGGAGTACGGTAGATAAGGTTAATGAAAAATGAACAACCCTCTGGCAGAACTCATAGAGCAAGTCTACTTTTCCAATTTTGCTTTTGGACTGGGCAAGTCTACCTCATCAAGTTGGTTCATCCCAGGCTTATTAGGGCTGTAGAGACTTTTACCACATTCACAGAAAAAGGCTATTATCAAGTTGTGACAAAGCAGACATTTTAATGCTGTCTAGGAATTTTTGCTCTGCGTCACGTCACGTAAGTTCTGTATGTCCCTGGCACACAGGTCAACCACCGCACACGCTTGTGTGGAATAATCCATAGAGATGAAATAGTCTTTACAGATTCTGCTTGGCAGAGTGTCTTGAGTTCACTGAACTGCACTCACACTACCCCCTGTCAAAAAGGGTAGCTTAAAAGATATCCAAATCACATTATTTGGCCGGAAACTTAATTTTCACTAAACATGACCATTAAAAGTTGTTAGGTTTATAAGAAATGGCAGTGCATTACCATAAGTCTTTGTGCTTCTTAATGGTTCAAATTCTCTCGGTTTCCTTCCATATTTTCTTGACGTAAACAACCGACTAATGTGGTCACACAGTTTTACAAAGAGAGGGGTCATACTTCCAAGGGCAGCTAACGGTTGGGGTTTGAAGATTTATAAATGGAGTCAATGTAGACAAAACAAAATCAGAGGTATCTTGCTCATTGTGTGCGTATAGCGTCAATTTGAAAGAAAAAATTGCAAGATTCAATTAGAAAGACTAAAAGGAAATGTTAAACAAATCAAGAGGCTGGGTTTGGATGTCTTTGGAGAAAGATGTTGACTCTTCATTCCGTGGGTCTTTACAATCAGCCTACAACGCTGAATAACAAAAGCAATGGCATTCAGGGAAAATTGCAAATCAAATACACTTTTTTTTCCAGATATTGCAGATATTCACGAGGCTTAACCGAATGGTTTTTGGTTTCCTTGAGTAAAATGCGTCAATGAGTTATCGGTGCCATATTATGCAAGGGAACAAACTAAAAATAACATTTTGCGATATTCTGCCAAAAAGTATATGCAGCTATTATTTTCTTTTCCAAAAACAAACATTCAGTCTTGAGGTAAAAGAATTACAATAACTAAAAATATAAAACTGAAGACAACTCATGTCACGAAATAGTCAATCCAGACAGATATGTTATCCTAATATCAAAGTAAAGATCTTGGATCCATCGAAATGTTCACATTCCTTAAACTGACAATTTGATTTTAAAGGTAGAATAAAGGACTATAGTAAATATTAATCCTCCAGAGAAATATTTTCTGTCTAAAATGGTAAAACAATGGTAAAAGAACACAATGTCATTCCACTAAAGACCTAGCCACCTAATTCGATGACATCTTCACAGATTGGTCGCATGGTGTGGTTGAATAAAGGTTACTGTTTTCACAAACAGCAAATTCATTATAAAAAATTGCCAAATCATTAAACAAAATTCTTTGTAAACACATTGTGGATGTTATCATTGACATCAACATTTTCCCGAAGCTTCAAGTAAAAAAAATGTCATCTCACCAAATTTACAGTTTTGAGTTTTCATGAACAGCTCATCTTTGATTTGCAAATCTTTACATTGAAGTACAGTGCTGTCACAGTGCCAGAAAATGAGTGCTCAGACTTTTAAAGAGTTTTAAAGAGACCATTGTATGACCTAGATTCATTGAGTTTTCATGAACAGTCAACTGCATTTACGCATTTACGGTTTTTACATGACACACTGCACACAGACCTTGTTTGAACAGTTTTCACAAAGAGACAATTGTGTTAAGCAGCAAATTACTCATTTGAACTTACTAGTATAAAAATAACAACACATTGGCATGATTTCAGATATCCACTTTCATTGTTGGTAAAAAGTTAAAGTTGAATTTGCAAACAGTCCCGGAAAACAAATGATTTCAAAGATAGTTTAACTTCAAATGCAGTTTTCTCCAAACATAAAAGTTTGACTGCAGTGGGTCAACTGTCTCTTCATGAAACCAGTGATGATTGAATGAATCTGGCCCACAACAAAACAACAACTATGCATCAGACCTTCAAGATTATAAAACGTACTGTGTTTCACGTTCATTTCTTCATCTCAGCCCAACATATGCCGAATATGGTGTAATTTGTTAGGTAGGAGGGTGGGGTGATAATTCGCTACCTCAGGGCAGGGTGATGGCAACAGGTTGAGCTTCCGATAAGGAAACAATCATAATTCCTCCTTTATCGGCAGGATCGGGTCGCAGGAAGCTACCGCGTTTAAAACTGTAAGTGATTGCAGTTTGTTTAAGTGAATGACACACAAGTATCATCCGTTGCACTGGAGGAATGATGTCAAACGTGGAGAGATTGGATGGATTGCTTGACTGAACGACTGACGGAATGATTGATGGACGGATCAGGAATGGTTTATCAAACCGTTACCTGAGTCTACAGGAATGAGTAATTGGTGAAGTTTCACTTCGCTAATTAATAGACAAGAACAATCAATTAATATTAAATGAGAGTAATTTCCAAATAACTGATAGGATTGAAGAGTTCTGAGGCATACTCCATCACCAATAGATTCCTTGATTGGAGATCGCTGATATCCTCATCCTGGGAACTTGGTTCCATCTGACTATAACTTATAAGTATTATCAATGACTGAGTCACAAGTTTAACCCAAACAACTACTGCACAGCTTAGAAAAGAACTACCTAGCACACTGCAAAAAACTGGGGTGTTAAAAGGATTGACACCATGAGTGTTATCACATATAGACCGCGTTCACACTTGATCCGGCAAGGGCGATCAAAGGAGGATCAGATCCTGCAAGGGCGATCAAAGGGCGATCAACAGCTAGTGTGAACGCAAGAGCGATCAGGATCTGATCCTCCTTTTTGATCCCCCTTTATTGCGGGATCAAAGGAGGATCTGATCCTGCAAGGTGGATCAAAAACGTAGTGTGAACGCAACGCAGGATCAGACCCCGCAATTTGACCCACCGACTTCCGGTCTAATCAAACAGACTGGAGCGCGAGTTGAAAAAAATAAACCGCGAAAGCTTGTAAACAACTAGTGTTGGTTGTTATTACACTGGTTCCAACACGTAACACAGCATTTCTGTGCACAAAAGAACATTACACGATTTGAATGGTACTTGACATTTGCATCCCTGTTCTGCATGCAACAACCGTGCGTGATGAACCACATGCTTCGACCATTTCTACCTCAGTCTATGCATCGACCAGTTTCCTTCTTATCAGGCTTTTGTGTTTTTTTTTCTCATAATACCACGGTTTTCATTAGTATTTGAAAATCATTTTGTGTATCCATATTTTGTATTTTCTTGTCGCAGTATTATAGTACACTTAAGGTTTAGTGTTGTTGGTGGTTGTTTACGTTATTTCTTGTACGACATGGCCGAAGCTGCTGCTGTTGTACGGGGTCGAATGTTTTTTGGACATCTGGGCCAGCGAAGAGATTCGTGGTAAGTTAGATGGTACCACCAGAAACACTGCCGTGTTCAAAAACATAGCGTCAAAGATGTCAGAGATGGGTTTCGAAAGAACTCCGAAAGAAATAAAAAACAAAATGAAAAACATGAAACGGGATTATGAGAAGATAGTGGACCACAACAAGAGGAGCGGTGTGGCTCAGTTGACCTGTCACACGAGCAGTGTGGAACTTCCGTTGAACCGACGGTCGGGCAAAGGGGATCAATGCGCGATCAAACTCAAGTGTGAACGCGTCCGCGATCAGTTTGATCGCCCTTGCAGGATCTGATCCTCCGTTGATCGCCCTTGCCGGATCAAGTGTGAACGCGGTCATAGATACCCAAGATAGAATCAAAATTAACACCACAGGGTGTTAAAATAACACTAATGTAATTGTTTTGGCAGAAATTAGTGATATTTCAATACCCTATGACTGTAACTTTTGATTCTTTTTTGATATATATATATATGTGACAGCACCCATGGTGTCAATTTGAACACCCCGGTTTTTACAGTGCAAGGTTAGTGGTTTAACACTGAGTAGGCCCCCTAATGATGTTCTCTCTAGAGGTGTGGTGGTTCTCAGGGCTTGACTTTAGCCCTTTTCACACGACGGAAAAAACGAACATTCTTTGCGAAATGTTACAATTTTTTGTAAAAAATTACAAATTGGGCTTCGTGTGAAAGGACAGTAATATTTTACATCGCCTACATTCCTTGCGAAATTTTCGCAAACCTTGCGAAATTTTGTAGTAGGTCCCGACCTCCGACAAAATCTTACGCTAGCGTAATTTTTCGCAAGGAATCTAGTCAAACCTTCGTGTGAAACGATCCGTTGTTTATTGACCGACAATCCTCGCGAAAGCGGTATTAACACGCATGCGTGAAGAACCTTCGGGAGCCGACCTTTGTGTGTTTACACACCGTTACCGGGCACTGGTCACCGTTGCGACCATTTGCCACCTCGTCCGCGATTTCCCGCCAAACATGGCCGTTTTGGGTCAAACCATCCATTTTAGATTGGGCGGTTTCCTTCTTCATAATATTTATCAAGGCAATCGTTTCCTCGTTTTTTGGAGGATATTATGGGCATAGTATTATGAATGGACTCCCCAACGTCTTCGCGAGTGTCAGCCATTTTGAAGAATGTTTACATGGTTTATTTTTTTACCGCGACACACTGTCGAACGCGACATACGTCATCATTTAACTGGTACTAGCGCTGTTTAAGAACAAAAACTCTATAGTTCAGTGGTAACCAGCTAAGTCTGTACTCTCGTCTCATGGAACGTGGTCACATTTTTACTTGGTGTCGTGTGAAAGCTTGCGAAAGCGGGCAGGCGTGGGATGACTTCAGCGCTCGTTAAATTCGTCGCAAGGAATGTTGGGGTTTTTTTTCTCGTGTGAAAAGGGCTTTTGGGGAAAATCCACAAGACCGCAGGGCTTGCAGCTAAAACTGTTTACTGGACCAGAATTTTTGTGACAAGACCAGAAAAAAACCCACACAGTTCAACATATGAACTGTTTTAATTTGAACAAGAAGATTTAGCTCATGTGTATTCTTCCATACTCAACAGAATTGAAAGAGATTTATCAGACTGAAAGCCAACATGTGAACAAAAACACAAGACGACCGGACTGGTCCAGTCATGAGTTTACTGGCTAGATGCTTAAATAAATGGTCACGGGCCTGCCGTCCAGTGTAAATTTCGAGCCATGGTCCTGAAAAGAACTGGTGGTTTGACAACTTACGTTTCGATCAGTATGCTCTGATCACCTTCAGCAAAAATGAACTATTAAAGATCAAATCCTGATCAGTAGTATTGACAGAATTGCCCATGTGTCATAAATCTTAAAACTTTCCTCGGAAATTCTGAATGTGACAAAATGATGTTCTGCTAGACTGCTATTATTCTTAAAATTTTCTGGTAATGAAACCAAGGGCCCCTCAAAAGCAACTAGCACTGTGACCCAAAAGCCTGAAGATACCTGTGTATGAGAAGATGAAGAAATCTCATTTTTAGAGGTGGGAGGAAAACCCCAATTAGAGAAAAACCAACGCAATTAGGTTGGGACTGAAAACCCAATCCACATGAAAGGCTCCAGTCCGGGATTCCAACCGGGGTGCAGAGGTGAAAGGCAAGGGAAATACCACAGAGCCAATCTGAATGCCAGTATTGTTTATATGGAATGCACATTTGAACATATTTCACATGGATCTTACCCAATACAAACTAACCAATAGCTAATTAATCAATTGAATAAAAGTCCAGAGTGAAAAGCTTTCTATTTTCAGAGCAACATCCAAATAAATCTTAGACTATTTTAGAAATGAGAGTGACTACCCTACATAAAATGCAGGTTCATGGTATTCACATATAGCTTTTATAGGTTATTTAATGACATATTGACAGAGCTTGTGAGAAGAAAGCAGACAAAAGTACCAGCTAATCCCAGGGATTAGGGGATTTTCACCTCAAATAAAAGCCCCAGTGATGGCCCTTCACTATTCAGTTTCATCACACCAGCATTTTAATTGGTATTGCAAGGGGCTTACAAAAACAGCCAATGCAAATATTTATTTAAAATTGTATTAATTTTTTACTTGAATCCACAGAGCTTACAACTGTCCCTGATTCTGCAGTATGTTCCCTGAAAATAAATCTGTCCATGTTCTGAAGAACAATTTAGAAAAATCGCCCAGATTATGGAAGCTTTTTCTCTATGATGTTGAGTGTAATTCTACAAATCTTCTTGTTTGCAAGATGCAAATTTTGGCAGCTCTGGAATGTAGAACATGAGCCGCACGTGAAATTATTTTGTTAAATTAAGGCATGGTTGTTGTTTTTTTCCTTAGTTATTCGCTGCTACTACTAGTTTCTCAACAACTGACACCACATTGGGAATCAATCGGTGACAGAGTCATTGAGTCAGGTGAAAACACTTTCTTTTGTACATCTGCTTGTGGCACATGATTGACAGTGTCAAATACATAAACTGGGACACGCATTGAACAATAAGAAAGCATTGGGCAATAACACTTTCGGTGTTAAAATAAACACCGGCGATCAACCTGGGCCCAGTTTCATTTTGTGCTTACTGTGGAATTTCCATTTCTTGGCACTGCTAACCTTCTGGGTCTAATTTAATAGAGCTGCTTAAGCACCAAAAACTAGCTTAGCATAACAAAATTATGCTTCCCAGATAAGGAATACCAGCCAAAATACCATATAACGTGTACAAGATGTAACTGGTACTTTGCTTATTTTTGCTAAGCAGTAAGTTGTTAAGCATGATTTTCTGTTAAGTGGCTCAAATGAAATTTAGCCCTGGTGCTTACTGTAAGCATGGTAAGCATGTGACCGACCAAACAATGCAAATCCATGGTGAACGTGCAAGCTGGCCGCCTATTTTTACTTGTTAACCTAGGGACCAGGTTGGCTCAGTGGTCTCTCTCCATGCCTTACACCTCTGTGGACCCCCAGTTCGAATCCCACCTCAGACCGCAGCCTTGCATGTTGGTTAGGTTTTTAGTCCCTACCTGATTGTGTGAATTTTCCCTATTTGGGGTTTTTCTCCCACATCAAAAACCGAACATCTTCTCATTTCCTGTTATTGGCGCTAATTGTGCTGTTGGATGTGTAATAAATAAAGAAAATAAATATGAGGCTTGCGCTTTAGCAAATTTCTCTGTCAAATTAAGCGGAGATATTTGCTTACCGTTAAGCGGTTCTGTGAAACTGGCCCCTGGTGGTGAAGTAATTACACCAGGGTGATTTTTAATGTCAACCGATTCATTAATTCAAAGAGAAATAGTACAGAGTGCATCACAAATGCATATTTTATTCCTAAATGTAGTACAGAATGTATCACAGATTGATGTCAATCGAAAGAGGAGATACTTGTCGACTAATGTCTCGTCAAGTAACCTCTGGTGAAAGTCAGAGGGCTGACAGTATGAGGAAAGAACAGGGAGGGAGTTTCCCTTTGCTCCTGATGGGCTTGAATGCCTTCAAGAAATCCTACCTGAGGAACCGATGGAAACTGCTACAAAAGAGAGGCTGAAAATATTGATGAGATTTATGAATGCAGATCTGCCTGAGATTAAAAAGGTTGAGTCACCGAACACATGATAGAAAGTCTCTTGTTTGGAGGACTTGTGGACCGTCTAGGCAATACTTTGTCATGTGTTTGGTTGCCTGAACATGCACTCATATTTACATATGTGATTTATGGGTTTGTTTAATCTCTAAGTGCAGACATGCACATGCCTTTATTGCCAAATATGTGTATCGATTCAGCAAGGGTTAAGAGACAGTTCCAAGTCAAGCAACTGTTGGAAATGAGGTATGGAAATGTATTTTGGGCATGTGATGAAATGGACTTGCTAGAGAAACACAAATTGATTTATGGATTGCATACTCAAGAATCTGGGAGAGCAAATCGTACTTTCCGCTCAGATTAAAGGTGGACCATTTTGGTATCTGGGACCATTCGGTTCAGAGCCATTTAGCTCTGTACGAATAAATCATGCCAAGATTAATGCAGAATGTCTCTACAGCTTTACACTCACACCTTATTGGGTGCTTTTGCCTGATGAACAATTGTTACAGAGTTTGAATGTTTTCAATTATGAATTTCTTTTGGTGGAAATAACACTCCATTGATATGAGGACTATGACAGTTTTGTCCAAACTGCAAATCGTTTTTACAAAGATTTGAAGAGCTGTGCTATTCTGTTACTCTACTTTTTTATAGGTCATCTTTTTTGAATCTCAAAGCTGGTAAAAATTTGATTTCTATCAATCTTGTTCATCTAATCTTTAAATATTTGCTTCTTATTTGTTTCATTTAAAGTTCTATTGTAGTGTTTTTGTCTGTGCTGATTTAATCAAGGCCATTCAAATTTCCTGAGTTTGGAGTAATACAAAGTTCTTAAATATCCTGTTATCTTACCTTACTAAGTTTTAAATGTTTATCAATTTCATTTCTGGATGAAAAAAAGTGAACTAAAAGAAAAGATTTTCACATTGTGACTTTGTCCACTGTTTTCATCAGTTCACTTGATAAACAACCTGTCAGTCAATCACTACTTAGTTTATGGGAAATAGGGCTGTACACTGTGTATGTATCTTGTATTCTCTTGAAAATAGTAAACGGGTTTAAAATCAAGATTGGATCCCACTCCACTGTTTGGTGCATACATATCCAGAACTTTTTGACCACCTTAATTGATAGGGTCATGCTTTGGCAATGACCCCGAAAAAGAAATTGTGTAACTTTTATTCAAAAGCTTACTTGTTTTATAAAGATGGTAATGGGTAAGCATTGTGGAAAGTTATTTTGTCTGAAGTGCCCCCATTGATTAGAAATCAGTAAAAGTATGTCAAAAAAATTGAATCTCCAAAGATTGCCTTTCAGCAACTTTTGGAAGTTTCCTTGGTAGAAGTTTCAATGGTATCTGTGGTTTCCATGGTGTCCTCTCTAAATGTGAATGGATTCAACAATCTTGATGAAAATACCATGACAGTATTTTTTTTGGAGATTTCTCAACAAGTAGATATTGTATTCAACTGAAATTTTCACAGGTAACTGTTATTGTTTCTTTCTTGATAATCTTGCCTTTAAATCACCATTACGTCTCCAAAAATCCAACTATGACCCTACCTTTAATACATTGACTTAAAAACTCTTGACGGTTGCAACAAGGTTGTATCCTTGTTGCACCACTGCAAGGATCTCATATACATGTATGTGGGCCAGCGTTCGGTTGCCAACACTTATCAGCCAATCACAGGGCAGGGAAATACAGAACCAATCCAGCTGAACGATCAATAGTGCATTCACAAGGAACTGTAAGAGTACCAGTATCACTGAAGGTTCCTTCTTCTCTTTTAACTTGATGACTGTACTCCCCAAGGAGCTGAGATGGTTTCCAAGATAATTGTAAAACATTGCAACATTTGATTAGTCTAAATAGGCTGCAGAAATAGGCCTTCACTAGTTGGTTCTTGATGCTAATAATGCCAATACTCCTTTAATACCCCTGGGCTTTCTTCATCAAGGGAGGGACAAACTTTTGCCCATAGGTGCAATCTTTACTCTGCAAAAACAAGATTTCCTCTACAATCTAACTTTCCCCAAAAGTATAATTTGATCACTGATTAATTCCAGTTGCCGGGTATAATTGAGGGGTCAGCATCTGTGTTGAGTCAGCTTGAGATGTTGAATCAATGTGCACAATTATGTTATCCCTTAATTCTATTAGCTATGGGCTTGTCCAGCAGTATTAACAGAGGAAATGTGAACAAGATTAAATTTGGTAATACGGAATGTACACACTAGTAATGCTATTAGTTGTTGAACTTTTGGTTTTTCTTATACACATCTGAATTGGATTTGCCCATCGAGGTGTGCGCTTGCTTATAATGCAGCTATCTCGCAATCATTATGGCAAATATTGGACGAAATGAAAAGGATTTGTTACAAAGAATCAATTGATGATGAGATTAAGAATTCTTTCCAGGAGATTAAGGGTCGGCCCTTACTTTCTAAAGGTAAGTCAAAGCCTCCGACACCCCACCTCCCTACAATAGCAACACTGGCAGTACACAATGGGTAAACAATAATAAATTAATGTCAACCTTCCGAAATCAAAATACAGCAGTTTGATTTCTTTTGGGAACTGTTTAATAAGTTGTTTATTATCTCTAGAAATGACTATTGGCGCGGTGAGGCATTTCCCAATTTTAGTCGCTCTTTCTCTATTGAGCAAGGCTTTCTTTAAGACAACATGGAACAAACCTGTCCAAGACGTGTTTAGTTTGCATTCAACAGCCTAAAGGTCTTTCGAATGTTTTTCCCGCTTTTATTTGGATAACGGATCTGCAGATTTTAAATTCCACAAAGTTCAACATGAGACATGATGTTCAGCATCATGGAAGATTTTTCTCTCTCTGGAGCACATCTACAGCCAGACAATGGCTCTCCTGATGGACGATTTGTAGGTAATTACAAATTCTAAACACACCCTTTACACACAGAAGGCAAGATTGACTCCCTAGCTTATAATAATTAAGGAACCAACTTGTTAGATTATTGGTGGAGATTCTATGGTTAATCTGTGGCAAATTGAGAGGTTGTGACTGTTGATGACAACGCAGTTGTCTGGACTGAGCAGGGTGATTACTTCATATTGACAGAGGTTGACTTTTTAATGGTTTGATGGAGTGGTCGGTGTTTCATTTCTCCAGCTAGATCAGCTATAAAGTATATTCTCTTTTTGTTTGGAAATTTGAGGCATAAAGGAGGAGAAATGAAACGAATCCGGCTTGTACCGACACAAACATGTACTGAGCAAATGTCCACTGCAGCCGGAGCATTTTTGAGGCCCTCATTTTGAACGACCATGTTAAGACAAAACCTCTCTATTTGCCAGGATGAGGCATGTCATTGCAGAGCGGTTAAATGCACCGAAGTCAAGCTATGGACACATTTTTGAAAAGTAGTTTAGCGGTAAGCATGTTGTCGTGTTTACTATAGCAGAAAAACATGGTAATTAAAAGTGTATCTCATAAAATGATAAAGTTCAGGGCTCGGATTTTGAGTTAAATTCCACAAGACAGCAGGGCTTGTAACTCGAAATGTTTATGAATTCATTTTACATAGGTCCAATGTGTTGTGCAATTGTACAGGTAAAAGAATCCAGTACACTTGTTGTTAAGAGAAGGGGATTGTCATGGTGTTTTCTGGTATGGTCAGCTTCAGAGCAGCTTGTAAACTGTTACATGGTACTATGTAAATATCTGGGTCTTATATTTCAGAATAGCTCTGCTTACATTGAAAGCTTTGAGACACCCTCGGATGTGATAAAGCACTATATGAGAACTGGGTATTATTATTATACTAAGTTGTAATGAATAAATAAATAAATTGTAAATAATAGTTCAAAGTTAATAATAAATTATCCAGCACCGTGTCAGTAAACGATTTATAAGTGTTAGTTTCACTTAAAAAGTTTCAAACAATTATTCTCCAGTGCTTATTGTTGTTTGAGACTTATCACACTATGAGATCAATTATACCATGGAGGTAGAAATACATCATTTTATCACATTAACTGATCAAATGCATTATACTCAACGGGAAAACCATACTCTTGAGTTTTACACTGCACTAAGCAGCTGGTGTTCTGGCCTGTCTGCGGACAGGTCAGTAATAACTTCCAGTTTCGGCGAGCGAGTGGCGTCCAATGAGCAGCAAGTGGTGCCCGCCAAAAAATGTGGTCTGGTTGCAGAGCGGGAAAAGGGCAAGGCTTGGCTCACTTTATGTCACAGCTTACCATGGTTGTACATGGTTGTTACCAATAACCTAGTTAACAGTTTAGTTTATTTACTACAGTCATCAGAATATGACTCTGCCTTCTTCCTTTAGTACGCACATCATTATAATGATAGCACTGTGTCGTTACAACTCAAGAATCTTCAAAATAAATGACTTCCTTATCACACATTGTTCACTGTTTATAGCCATCCACACCGGTCACCGGTGACTGATTTTACATAGGCTCAAGCTGAAAGGGATAAACAACTATGTACTTTTTGAAAGAAAAAACTCAAATTAAAACGGTTCATCGTGGACGAGATTTGACAAATGTGAAAATTCCTGAAAAATGGCTGATGGCTCTGGGTTACTCCTTATTCTTGACACATAACCTCACAGATGTTACATCTCAGGAGGCTTACAGACTCTGTGCATCACCAGAAATACAAAACTAAAAGGGTGAGACTATTTGTTTCACCCTCTGGTGACTGCTTATACTTCTTTTCAAGAAAATTAAATGGCTCAAGGAGATTTTGAGAGAATCCTGAAATAAGGAAAAATCCTAAGAAATCACATGCCCAGTACATTTTCCAATCCTGCTACTTTTCCCTGGGTCTTTTTTCTGTTTTTGGATGTGTGCCCAAGGGCTTAAAGAATTGATATGACATAAAATTGATGTATGCTACACTTCCTGATAAACAATCCATCAGTCAGACTCATAATATTTACACCTCAATGGAGAGCCCTAGAAATTCTGTCTGATAAAGAAAATACACAGGGAGAGAGAAAGTCAGACTGGTGTATATTTTGATACCCTTTTGCTATGGGACTCTTTGGGGAGAAGAGACTCCAAGAAACATACATGTGTGATTAATATCTGGGCTGCACTTTGTTGAAGTTATTAATGATAGCTTTTTAATAAATGATTTGAGGTTGATCTTCTTGGAATGGATGACATTTTTTCGATATCCAAGCTGTGAAAGACAGTTGGAAGGTAATGGTTCCATTTGGAATGGTGGACTTCTCTGAACCAAGGCATGATCGGGGTCAGTTATACTACAATGTACTTCCTATTTTTATGTCCAGGGGCATGTTTTGAATAAAATGCTTTTTTTTAGTGGCTCTCAGATTTGCATGTAGGATGGACAACCTACATAACTCTTGTGTACAGGTCTGAAAAGATGGCAAAAGTTCTAAAGTTAAAAGCTACTGCACAATGTATGTAAGACCTTATTGAATCAAATTCCTTCCTGCATGCTGAATCCTATAGGTAGTCTTCCTCCATTTGTTCAGCATTTTGCATGCACTGATTTACTTTTGTTCATAGGGAAAGACTTTAACTTGTGGTACATGGGAGGGGGCCGGGGGTTGCTGGCTGAGAGTTTAGAAGTCATTTTGTTCCAACAGTTTTTAAACAATACATCATAAAACTAACCTTTGAAATCTTATATACTTTTTGAGGCTTTGCATGGTGAGGTATCAATGTATATTCGGTTTGAGGTAACACCATGTGTATATCTACTAGATATGTAGATTTGTTCTTAGAGAACTAGGTCTTGCTTTTTATTCTACTGTCGCAGAGTAGATTTTGGAAATCGGGAGACTACTTCAGGAGACTACTTAGTTCTGAAATGAAGTCTTGTTTTGAAATCTGATTGAAATCCTATTTTAAAAAAAATTGTTTTGTTTATAAACAGCATCTAAGATTCGTGAGTGCAATCGTATAAAGTGATGAAAACAAAGAACACTTCATGTAGACCTTGGTAATCGGTACTTGTATGGTGTTAACATGAAGTGAGCTTTCAGCAAGTTGAGAAAATGTTCTCTACGACAATCTATTCCACATAATTGCAAACATGACTTTAAATGTTAGCCTTCAATACTGTTCTCAATGGCAATCTAGTGACTGACAGAGAGAGTGTTTGGCATGTGACATTTGAATGTGAAATTCATGCTAGGGTGAACATACTCCCGTGGTTTCTGGGAGCTAGACATTCACGAGTAATGTTATTTAAGAATAGCTCTCTATCAAAGAGTAGTCATGCCTCTTTACTCTATCAGAGTAGTCATGCATTTATACTCTATCAATAGACCATATATAATGAAGACATGTACAATGCTTAAAGTTTTACGGTCCGTTTTTCAGCGAAAGACATTTTATTTTTTCAGATTTGTTTTCTCTTGACAAAAATAATTTGACAGATGATGCCAATTTAAACCAAGAAACATACAGTAACTTTCGCTTGTGCCGTGGACATTGTTTGTACATTGCCGATGGGTGTGATTTCATATCGGGATCCTGACAGTATTACAGTTTCAGTTTTGTAATTAACTACCACTTATCATTGGCAGATTTTTTCAAGTAATACCTTAAATGAAAGCTTACAGCTTTCTCAAATCTGTAAAAATAGCGCTTCTAAATTTATGTCAAAAATTTTGGGTCAAGTTGGCCAAATATCTGACCTAGAGGAACCATGAGCCCCTAACAAGCAAATATTACTTGATTTGTCAGTCTGAAAATAGTGTACTTCAAGATTGACAAAGTTTCATTTCTTGTTTTACCATGACCATTTCCCAAAGAGCAGCTCTGCGGAAAAACAGTGCCGGCTGAGTTTATCAACAGCGCAGAAAATAACTTATTTAGCGGGAAATCACTCACAAACAGTTTAAGGTGCACTGACTTTGTGAAGGTATAATCAGTTTATGCCAAGAAACAAACAACCGTGCACTTAGGAACTCTATGGAGCAGGCACAGTCCCCCGATAAATGTGCCCAGCCAGCCAACTCATGTATAGCATTTTATTCTAATGACTTTAAAGTAGCTTTGTACTGCTATGTGAAGATCCATGGTATCTCCACACGTGCACTAATTGACTATAAAGAGCAATTAATTAATATTTCATGATAGGTATCCAGCTTCTAGCCATATAATGTTACAAGCACACAGTGGGTGTTATGAGTGAATCCAGAGTGGTAGACTGCGATCCATTATTGATCCGTATTGATCCAACTGATTCAATCTCTCCCATACTTGAAAAGTGCACGACCAAAAGGGTAAGGGTGTTAACTGATAAACTATTGCATTAATTATTAATAAGGATTGTGACCGTTGGGATTGGTTGTGGGGCGAGGATCAGTGTTATGGTGCTGTTGTAATAGCGCTTTCATCACATTGCAAGCGTGGCCTTGGTCACTTAGAGGTTTCAACATCGTTGATGTAAACATCTTACTGAGGTAACTAACAGTAAGCAAACAAACCCAAGACAACATCCTAAGTAATATATAGTCACTGCAGAATCAAAAGTTGCAAAGGAAATAAGTTTTTGTTAATTTAAATGCTTCATAAATGGTCATTGGGAAAAGCTGGAAAACATTATTGAGATTTGTTGACTGATTCGAATGTGTACACAGGGTTCTCAGCTCCCTAGGATTTTTCCAAACTGTGGGGCATTCTGGACCCCAATTTTGCCTACTGCAATTATTTCAGAATGTGATGCTGAAAAGCTGGACGGAAATGAAGCTGAAGTCTGAAAGAATGCAATCAGCATGCTGTCTCCAGGGCCTGAGGGGCCACTCAGAATCATCAATTTTTTAAACATTTAGATTTTTTGTTAAAACTTCCCTTGGATGAGTAAAATATGAAAAATTAATTTGATTCTCAATAAAAATAGTAACAAACAGAAGAGAAAGAAGAAAAAGTAAATTGGGGTGGGTGAGTGGGTCCCAACAAAATTTGATTTGTTTTATATATAGGGGGCCTATATAGGCCTATATATGTATACAATATTTCAAAATTCAGATTTACAGCAGCCAATAAGCAAACAATCATATGATTAAAAAAACAGTCTCAGAATGAACTGTTTTATAAACTCTTATGCACTGTTTGAGATGGTTACAACTACGACAAGAAGAACTCAATCAGCCAAAATGTAGATGAATTTCTTCAACAGAATGACAAGAACTAGGAAACTAATACAAACATTATGCTGTGCTGTAGTTTCACTGAAAGTTTGCTCAGTGTCAACCCTGGACCCTTATCAGCCTTCTTCTTTAACATTGGTCGCTGGCCAAATGCCAGTTAAAACACCCGAGGACCAGTCAAACTTCACTCTAAAAGTAGTCCGGATGGCTAGTTCAGTGTTGAAAAGCATCCATAGTTAATATAAAGTATGGACTAGTGAAAAAGCTGACGGACCAGTAAAATGCTAAGCTAACTGGTCCTGTTGGCTAGTCACTGAAAAAGTTAAGGGGCAAACCCTGTTTGTTTGGTTTACCACTAAAAATTCCTCTGTTTAACGCTTCGTGGGACACTATGATTTCATGCTCAAACACATTATATCGACTCTCAGCTCCTGTAGGGCAAGTATCCACTAACTGTAGGGCTAACCAGGAGCTGTCAAAGAGGGCGCAATCACTGAAAAACAGCTTTGTTGTTTAAATGTATTGTCATACTAGTAACGCTACAGGTTCCTATGACTTAATAACAAGTGTTTTATGTGGCTACGGCTGTGGCTTATTATGGCTTCAGCTATAATACTGAAGTGTTGGCAGATGTAGTCATCTAGGCCGAGAGCTAGGTCAAGTGCTGACCTTCAGTGAATTTGCAATTTAAATTACACATGGGTGGTCTGTTTTTAACTTGAATGTTTTGAGTTGATCGACTAGTCAAGTTAGTCAATGCATTTTGTTGAGCAGATGATATGATTAACGTCAACAAAGCAAACGTTGGCAAGTCATTTTCATTTTCATTTTCCATTATTTTCTCTACTTCAGTGCAATAATGAATCTATCCTCTAACTGCAATGATACATTTCTGCCATATTAAACAAAACCTACAGTTATTGTTAAAATACTGTGACAAATTTCATGAGAAACAGTGGCTCCGAGGCTAGGGTTGGCCAAACCAATGCAGTCGCACCATGCAGTGTTTGCCTGGCATCTAGACAGACCCTTGCTCTATGAACAGACTATGGTCAAGTGTAATAGACTCTCAACCACCCTGACTTACTCATTGCTGTAGCAAAATGTGTCAGTTCAGAAATGGTCTTTGCCATACATGTCTCAATCTGAATACATAATTATATGGTTGTGTACAACTGCATCCTGATTATAGCAACCCAGTGATTAATTTGTTGCTTTGCAGGGGTACCCCGCTTTCAAATGTAATTAAAATAGACATAAATTAATAGACATTTATGGCTGCCGTTCACAGTCTATTTTAGGAATGGCAGTTTTTATTAATATCAGGCATTCTTGGTGGTGTTGGCATAAAGTGCAAAGCACGGTTGTGACAATTTAATCACTTTCCTATTTATCATGAATAATGCAAATAATCTGTCAACCTTGATGACTGTCAACGGAGAATAGTTGGATTTAAACTACTGCACTTGAATTCCATGAATAAACCCTAGGGTTGACAAATCACAATATCTTCAAGCAAACTTGAATCCTTGATTCTGATTGGTCAATCCATAGCAAATAAAGTGTGTATATTGCACGGTCAATATCAAACCCTATTCTATCGCGCTCTTCTAATTCTGTGTATTATGCTATTTTACGCTATACATGTCAAGTTTGCTTTAAGATCAATTTGTTACATGCGCGCTTGTGGAATACGGAAGCATGTAGCGCATCTGCATTACATATCCACCTTGGCTTGGCCTTGTTGGATATAGGACATAGACGTGCTACATTTTTCCATATTCCACTTCCGCTTGTGTAATAACTAACAATAATTGGTGTGTGAAAAACTTTCCATAGTAGTGCTTGCCTGAAACCAGTTTTGATAATCTAGAGAAATGAGTGAGAACACCTTACCTGCTCGGTGATTCTTTTAGCGACCAGAGAGACGACATGGATGACGCTCAAAACTCGTACGGCCACAAGAAGTAAGAAAGAGGCAGAGAATAAGTTGCGAAGGAACGCAAAGGCTTGAGTCACACGGGCTGAAAGAAATCAAGACTCAATTATTCATCAATTGTTAAAATGAGTTTAAAAAGTTAATAATGAGTTCAAACTTAAGTGATGGGACGCTGATGCTTCATCAGTTGAGAAATCCAGTTTTTTTTTTACATTTGGTGCATTTAAGAAAGAAGAGTGAATCGAGTCTTAGCAGGAGACTTAACAGTGTGACAAAGAATGGAAAATTCCAGGAAAATAAACAACCGCAACAGTACACATGATAAAAAGGATTGAATAGGCAGGCCGCCATCGTTTCTAAAGGTTTTTTCTCACTGTGCTGTTGAGTTGATTTACCTGCCGTACTATGTATCTGAAACAAATCTTATCCCTGAATCTTACCAGAATAACTTATACACTCAAGTTGTTCAATTATTTATTTTATGACCGAAAACAGTTGGCGATTTCCCTTTTTCAATGATTCGAATCGGAGCCTTGCAGACCTAATTTTCCAACACACATCTCAACGGCGAATATGTTAACCCCGCACAGCCGTCCGGTATCGATGAACCCGTGTCCTGTGTTATCTTTTCTTGACAACCCAGTGGCCACATATTGATTGGGCAAGATAACAAACACAACGAGGAGTAGTCATTCCTTAATCAAGTGTAATTACGCAGAGTTTCCTGATGGTTTTACTGATTGTGTCCCACCAATCTACCAACAGGATTGATTTTGGTTTCTCCCCGATCTAACCAAGACATTCCTGGGGGATGACAAGCACTTGGGAATATTTCGGGGGTGGACTTACCAAAGCCCATTGTTGCCATCATGAGGAGCAGCTGCAGGAATGACTTCTCGTCAGTGTTGGAACTGAAATATCAATAAGAAATTTCCTATCAAAACTTCTACTATTTGATTTTGTTTCAGGACAATTTAAAATCCATTAACACAGTTTCTTTTTTTTGTCATTGTTGTTGTATCAGGTCGCTGTACAGATGTCTAGGTTCTTTATTTAAAACTGAGGTGTGCCAACGATTCGCTTAAAATTTTATAGCTTTAATGTGTCCAGTTAAAAAACATAAATACAAAAGTTCACAGGTATAATTCGTTGGACTTCCTGACAATATTGGATTACAGTGATCCCCTACCTAAGGAAAATGTCAAACATTTATTGTACCAAATGTCACCAGAAAAAGAAGACGACTTTCCACTTTGTTTAACCTGTCCAGAGGCATGAGTAATTTAAACACGGCTACGGAGGTTTAAAAAAATTGTGTTAACCCTATTGAATGCGGATTAAAAAAAATAAGATTTTTAAAAACTATGACAATTGTACTTGGTCTTTCCTACTACTGGAGTCCATGAGCTCAGCAGAAATCTTAATCTGTGACCATCTCATCATGAATCTCCTCACGTCTAAGATAACTGATTATCCTCACAATGACCACTTATCTTCATGCTGTGGACTTAATCAATTTAGACACTCTTCATTACCCATCTCACTCATGTGTTAGTAATCTCTGCTCTTGGGGGAAAAAGCCATCACAAATGAAGGAAGTGTAGACAGTTGGAAATCACAATTTAAAGGTAGGATGATGATCTAGGTTTGGTCAGAGAGAATAGGGCTCGAGTTTGCTGGGAAAAATCTAACCGCAGGGTTTGTAGTTTAACATTTTTACTAGACCAGAAATATTTGTACAAGACCAGATTCAAAATGAGAAAAAAAAAAGTATAAACTGTTTTTATTTTGAACAAGCACTAAGAGAAGATTTATCTTTGACTTATGATACTCGCCAGAATTTCATTTATCAGAATTAAAGTCAAAATTTCTTTTCCCCTTAAAGATATTACACAATGAGGTATTATAGTTTAATTGTGAAACATAAGAATGCTGGACTTGTCCGTTGTGAGTTTACTGGCCGGACATTAAACTCAATGGCCCCGGGCTTGTAGTAGATCCAGTATAAATTTCAAGCCTTGCAGAGCATCATTAGATCATTGAGACTTTCTCCTAACTACGGTGTCAGATTTGATCTAAAAGCCTTAAAATTACTTCTTCCTATCATTTGGATTTTTCACTTCCTTATAAGGGATTTTTACAAATTCTTCTTGAACATTTTAAAATGGTTTACATCAAGTTTGATAAAATAAAATCAGCATTACAAAAGAGACCAAAACATTCAAACAAGAGTTTCCCCTTTAAGTCCTTTGAATTAAAAAAGCTATAATGATTGGTTTAACCTTGCTAGCCTTAGCCTTGCCATGTTTGAAAATGGTAAAGTCCCTTGTTTTTTTGAGAGTTCAGGCATGATTAAATTTGAGATCACAGTTGAACGGAGTTAACCCTCCAAACAACCTTTAATAATGAGAAACAACAATCGATGACATCAATTTAGAATACTTGAGTTATAAATAAGCTTGTTGTATCAAGGAGGAATGTATCAATATCACAAACTATGATGATTTTGTCTTTGACGCAGTGATTAGTTTATGATCCGACTGAAGGCCAACCTGCAAATGTTGCAGGTTCTATTTTATCGATAAAGCTGTGATGGCATCTTCAAAACAAACTGCTTCAGCTGCAATAATCACTACTAGTCATAGGCATAATGCTACATTTCATTCATTACATTAGCTTTTTCCGGACATTAAAAACATTTCATATGGACTAACTTTCCAGGATGTTTGGTAAAATTACCATAGTTCATTCTTGTATAATTTGTAATGGGTCATTACTGGTGTAATATACCCCTTTGTATAAAAAGCTGGCTCGTAACTTTTATAGACCGCGCACTAGCTTGTTTTAAAATGTTTAAACAAATCATAATTGTACAGTCACACACAGGGGGTTATCAAAATTTGTGTATACACATACGGCGTGGTCTCTATACAACAGAGGCAGCCTCCATTTAATTCAAGTCTCCACGGGTCTTGCACAAATGCTATTTAAAACACGGTGCCCAAAAAGCTGCAGATCTATAATAAAGTGAGAAATCATCCTACAGCATTTTGGCACGAAAATCACATTGCTTTTATACCATAACAGATTGAGGACCGGACTTCATCATCCTCATTTTGTTTTGATTCACAGAATTCAACCTGGTATTTGCTGATGGGGAAAAGAAGAAGAAAAAAAAAAAAAACCCGAAGTGAAAAGATTTGGTTTCGCATTATGCAGCTGGCTCGAGGCGTCAATATAAAGCGCTAGCAAGTTCAGTGGCTTTGATGATGCTGTTATTTATGATATCAGGGGATATGAGCAGGTGGCTTCGGGGCTGGATTAAGCTTGTCATGATGTCTGACATGACTGGCGTTCTATCCCCAGTGAAAATACACATGATTATTTACAGTAATAAATAGTTTCTATGACTTTGAGGCAATTCAAAATGATCATCATTTCCATGAGAGTATGCAATGAGGCATCGAGATCAAATCATCTTCAGCGCTTCCATAAATATAATAAAATTAGTTGCAAGTAATACACCTTGTGCCTGCTGGCTGTAGCTGTGATGTATATGATAGATTTGATCCTTGTTTAGATGACGTACTGTATGGTTGACCGTGGTCTGATCAGCTTAAAAGACAACAGTAATGGAGTCGTAGTATTAACAAACTTACTAATTGAAGAAATTCGTTATATACAATTTGCATTACTAATTTGCAAAATGCTTAATGATTATATATTAAAATATAGGCTAAAATCAGTCTTGCAATGATAGTGCTACATGTAGTCAGTTATTTTTTACACAAGCTTATTATATCTGAATCTATGAGTGAGTTTGATTAAATTTCAATTGTCTTTCAAAAACTCATTGGCTTGATGATGAGTGATAGAAATTAGTGTGAATGAAGAGAGCATGTACACGACAGCTAGTCAAACAATCAAATTCCTACTGAAGTAATTTCAAAGCAATATGAGATACCGGATGATGTCACAATGACGTTGGTTACTATAAGTCAGTAGTCTAGCGTATTGATGGGATAATGTCAGTTCCAAGATTAAAGCTAGCAAATTGATAATTGTGTAAAAATAACCTTTGGAAACAAAAAGCGTTTCAGCTGTGACTTCAAAAGAAGAAGTTAATCTGTCACGGTGAAAGGTGTTTTTTGTCATTCTGACTGGCGCAAGTCCAATATGGTCATTCAATCAGTTGTTCAGATGGTCTTACTAGGAATGATTGTTATATGAATTCAGAGACAAAATATGTAAAGATGTTCAAACTTATTAAGTTATATGTAAAGTACATTTATTAAAATCTGGATTAAGTTCTAGTTGATAAAAGCAAACTATAGGTTGAATGTTTTGTTCGAATGTATTGTTGGATTTACTCAACAGCAAATTCAATGTGAAGAAAAACATGACACACAATGGAGAGTTACCACTCAAAAGATTCGCAAAAACCTGAGCCAAAAAACATAACACGGCTTATAAACCACAAGGGAAACTGACTGGGTAAATTTTAAAATGATTTGGGGGTTGAACAAAGAATTTTTTTTACTACAGCGGGATTTGAACCTAGACCTCCAGTAGACCTACATGTAGCCCTATGTTGGCGGTCTCCCTATTTTTGTCAATATCTTTGTTCGGGGGTGCCAGTCAAAAGCCATAAAACCGTTAACTGCCGTGTAGCCAGGGATCATATCAAAGTTTACGATACAATAATTATGTATAATGAGGATTTGTGTTTTTGAATAGAATACCGGTATACATGTATGGAGCATTATTCATGTTTTTATTACTAGTATACCTATTTGATGTTAATGTGGATCAGCTATCAGTGTATTTTATAGTTTTCTTTTATATTACTATCAAATTGAGATATAAACAATATGGAAATTATATGAAACAAGTCAGAAGAATCTCTGAATTCATTGACAGCACACTTCATCAACATTTCTTGCAACATTGCTTAAATTTAGTTCTTCAAAGAATTTTAAATTGAACGCACTGCACACAGCGCACTACTGAGTGAAACACAGTCTTGCTTACTTTATCCAGTCTTCTGGTACTTTCATGGGATGAGTCATCATGTTTGATTCTTGTTGCATTGCCCATAGGATAGACACCATCGCAAGCGTCACAATCCCACAGTCAGAAATAATGCCTGGAAAAATTATACAAAAATACACAACAAAAAAGAGATGAGAAACATAACCATGACATTTGAACAAAGTATAAGTTGTACAATGTAAGAAATTATTCAAATAAAAAAAAGAAACATGTTCCCCTCGTGGTTCATTACTTGATATTTGAATCGAAAGGTTGCATCCCCTTCAGGTGATCACTCTGCTGCTGCTTCCCAGGCTGTATTGTAAACTAAGGTGTGATCTATACAGCAGTGACAGGATGAATGGCTTATGAATAGCACCCTGAACAAAGGTATTGTCAAAATAGGGAAAACCTCCAACATTAGGCCTAGATAGCTCAGCTGGTGGAGCACCGACACGTTAATCCGGAGGTTGCAGGTTCAAATCCCATTCTTGTCAATTTTTCTTTCCCAAATTACATGTATTTCTGTGTTCTTTTTAACACAGCCTTCACAAAAATGCAGACAAAAATATTTGGTAATTTTTAAAGACCAATTAAAGCAATTATTAGCTACAATGAAGTTTGAATACCAAACACTTGGGTTGCCATAGGTAACAGTGCTCTACCAATTAGAAACAAGCCTACTGATGATGGAATGATGGCCACCTGCTATTGTCAAATCTTTAATCTGAAGGGGTCAGTACAAACCAAATGGAAACAATATATAACACTTAAATAACTTCATATATGCTGAACGACATCTGATATTTGGTACAGACACAAGTGACAAGAACATTTTAAAAGAAATAAGGTTAGTTTTAGTGAGCTTTTTGGAGAAGGTAGAAAGGTACACTAATAGTTAAGGCACTGTTTCATGAGTTGAAAAGTGATTCAGAAATGTTTATCACTTGAAGAAAAGATAAAGTAAAAATATTACATTTCCTGGACAAGAAGAAGAGGTAAATTTTCAAACAAAATACACTATTAAAACTGATATTGTTAATGCTTTTACACTGTAAAATCCCCCCCCCAAAAAAAAAATTAATAAATTGAGGTCTTTTTCTTCAGGGATTTTTTAAATTGTTGTACCAGTACTTTTGAACTTAAGGTTTTATTACTAGAAGAGAAGTGCCATTTTTCTTGAGTACAGGGTAGTTTCTTTAGGATAAACTGAATGACTGTTGAAATGTCATCAAGTGGTAGGCCTAAACATGGGCAATGAAATCCATGGCATCAAACATGGGGTCTGTGTGAACCAGGACTGCATAGGTGTATTTAATACATCAGATTTGTGTAGTGAATAAATGAGGCTTCACATGTTTCAACACACGGTGGCAGCAGAGCATATTTGGGGTAAAGTAAAGTAAGTATTCACTTCTCAAAGTCTCCCTCTGGGTCTATGCACAAGTTTCAACATCTGGATTTTCCAGAAGAAGAAATTGCGCATACACAGCTTGATAAATGTTTTAAATAAACAGAATTAAATACAAATTACCTTCATCCTTCATTAAGGTTAGCACCAACAACAGCACTGCAACAATAATTAGTGCAACTAGTACCCTGCAGCAATCAACACAACACAGAAATACCATAAAGTAGAAACAATCTTTACACAAAAATAGCAACCAGGTAACAGCAGAAAACAATATCAAAAGAGATTTAACTTATCAAAAAGTGGATCATTATTCCGGTTGAGTAACGACCTGAAACAACAACAACGGTTCTTTGCATAACATTTCATCCCAAGAGTGTGGTGAGGAGTCACTGTTTTCTTATCAGATGGTTTGTGAATTTCTCTTCCCTTTTCCTTCTTGTTTTAAGAAACAAACTAAATCAAAATTATCTTTTTATTAGGATCTTGCAATGTAAAAACAAAAAACATTGATCTGTTTAAACACATTTTACACAATTGTTTTCATTATTGACAAAGATATCACATAAGCTTTTGTCATAAATGAGACCTTTATTAAAACCTTGCTCCATATGCCCTTTTGACTACGGGTGGCCTCAATCCTCCAATATATAATATAATAATATCTTGTTTGGGCTTAGAAAAGATTGGAATGCCCGACCCAGTGTGTGATAAGCAATTGTTGTCTGGGCCTACAGAATCCTTCTTTTCGTCGATGAGGATATAGAAAGATTTGGGAGGGTTTAATCTTATCACAAACTCAACATTAAGACTAAATCACAGCATTCGTGAAGTGACATGAGTTTAGCGTAACCAATTAAATTTATCTGCAAGATGTAACACAATTTCAAACTGGTACATACCATTTAACAGCTGGGGATCCAGTAGTAAGAAGGATGTAACCAAGGATGAAGGACAGTGTGTAGCAAATTCCAGCAGCACCAATGATTAATGACTAAACCAGGAAATGAGAAATAGACAAAACATCATATGAGTAAAATTTCCTTTCATTGCAATGCATTGTTTTTTTAGTTTCAAGTCATTGCTTAGAGGAGAGATGTAAAGTGCTTTCCTTAAACTATTGAGGTAGCACTCCTCGCAACACACTTCACTCATTAGTCTAAAAAGTGAAATGACGATACAATTTTAGAAAAATCTTACTCTTCATGATCAGGCACTGAAAGTTCATCGTTGAAAGAGCAAGGCCATTTTTATTTAGCGAAGGGAACTTCCTTTGGAATATCTTAAAGTCTATGGGAAACTTTTGAAGGGGCACCAACCAAGGCAAGACTAGGGCAACAGAGGTCATTGCCTTATGGCCTCTGTGTAATTTGAGGCCTGCATGTAAATACCTCTGACGATTCAATTGCATGTAACTGACTGCAGGATTGAATCAGTGGATTTTTTGTTCAATTTTAGATTGAACAAATAAAAAGTTGATGACAACAGCATCTGAACCTGCATCCTCCAGCTGAACATGCCATCTAGCCCTAATGTTAGCAGTCTCCCTATTTTGTTCATATCCCTGTTCAGGGTGGCAGTCGGAAGCCATACATCCTGTAACCTTTTTTGTTTTCCCTGTTACATGATTAAAGCAAACAATTCCACATCGGCAGTTCATTTTCTGTTGTGAATATTGTGTTTTTTTCCCAAACTTGATAAAAATCCATTGAAAATTTTAAAGAGTGCTTTTTTTTTGCACTCCTCAGAAAAGTTTAAGGAGTTTAGAAGAGAGAAATTGCACTCACACTAAAATTAACATCTGAGGTACGATGCACATCATTAACATTTGAAGCTCCAGAGGAAAACCCCCGAGATTCCTTATTATTTGTAAAGAAACTAATAAACATTTGTTGGAACATTAGGTTATAGTTGTCACCTTCATGAGAAATGGTTGTTCATCGATCTGCTCTGCTATTCGACTACTTGTCCTGACTGACACTCTCACAACCTCCACTGCCTCTATGGTCAGGAAGACAGGCTCAGACAGCCACATGAATTTATCATAGACCCAGAGGAAGAGGTATGGCACCACGGTGATGGGTAAGGCTAGAAGGACACCAAATAACGCTGTCTGGAAGAAGGGTATCATCATTACCTGTATGTGAAATTAGAACACGAGAGCAGACAGTTATTTACAAAGGCCCAGCCAAATGATGCATACTAAATTGGAAAAGAGAATACTCTTGTTTAAATGTTAAAAATGAAGTACAACATTTAATATAAATATCCAAATATTACAAATATTAGTCATAGATTGCTGTGATAATCGTGACCCTTCATCCTCCCTACGGTTGTAGACTGGAGGGTTACGACGAGAACCATAGGTACACATTTGGCAACACACGCACTCCGGGGAGTTGTAGGTCTTTAGTAGGCCCAAAAGATTCCCCCATACCCTAAATAGTATTGGTCCCCTCAGCTGACTGAAGAGTGTGCAGATGCACCGTTCAAATCCACTGTGATAGAGCTGCAATGTTTCTATGTGTGGAAATCTGGGTACACATTTTTTTGTTTCCCTTTTTTACACTTTGATTATAACATCAGATTTATAATGCCAATAGTTACGAAGGACCACTTTTGTGATTACACTGGAGCAACTGTGAATACCCTAAAATGTGTACCTATTTTGGTTCGACACAACCCTCTGCTGGTCTGAGAACAATAGGAGAATGGAGGGTTAAAATTATCATAACAGTCATAGACTACCAGTACTAGACTTTAAAAAAAACATTGCAGTAAACACGGTTTAACTTTAAAGCAAAAAAAATAAAAATAAAAATAAATAAATAAATAAATAAAAATAATAAATAAATAAAATTCGCAATTTTTCTATAACAATTAACATAGCTTGTATTTGTAAATTCCTTAGTTCAAAAACTCCTGATCAAACAAGGAAACAGGCTGATATTAATGGAAGTTAACAAACCAGACAACTAAAGAAGTAAAATTCATCACTCACCAATACGCTTGGTACAGCAGCTCCAATCATCGTGTGTAAAACCATCATCAACGACAGGCGAAGCACAACTTCGGGTCCGCAAAACGACCCAAAAAGCGGCATTGTTATCAGCCATGTCAAAGGCAACACCGAAAAACAATCTATCAAGCACATAGTGCCTTAATTTGGCTTATTTTATTGTAAGAGTTTGTGTGTGTTCACCAAAATGGTTGAAATGCGAACTTTCTGCAGCAATGCAGCTAAGGCAGACGACATCTTGTTGCGCTACATGTTTCCCTTCCCAGCATGCAATTGAAAAACAAAGATGGCTGCGCTCATAGGTCACGGACGATCGTTCGCGGTGTTAGTTTTTTTGCACTGAAAAACTCATCAAACTCAGAACTACTAAGTCTTTTCGGTTACTCCTTCAGTGAATCTGTGAATTAAGATGGAGTCTATCAAATGGCTGGAGCTTAAGGGAATGAAAGCTTCGTGCGAGGAGAAAACGTTCTTGAAAGCGATCGAAATCTGGCTGCAGAAACCGCAAGTGGTGAATCGTCGGCTTGCAGGTGCAGTCATTCTGCAAAGGCAGCAAGTAAACGCATGCAGTTTGCAACAGACCATTGTTGAACTAACGTCGAAAACAGAAGGGGATGAAGACTTGAATGAATTCTCATCCAAAGTGATACCTAAAGACTGTTCTAATGTTTCATGCGATGGATCACTTTGTTCACCTGATTCTGAGGAGGTACAAGAACGAGGAATTGGTAAAATTGGGCCAGAAGAAAATGTTGCTGGAATTTCACGATTTGAATTGTGCTTGAGAAAACTTGTCCCTCGACAACTTGGACAAGAGGCTACAACAATGGCTTTGAAGGAAATTATAATAATTGGTAAATCCCTTTAAGTATTTTGTCATTTATAAAAACATTTTATAATCAAGTGTTGTGTTGAGTATAAAATTTAATGGGCATTTACGAACTCGTTTTTTAAGAACACCAAAAAAACCCAAAACAAACTAAAACAACAGCCACCCCAATATACTTACAGCAACAAAAAATCATATAAATAAATCGGTAGATGTACTACCACTGTTAGAAAGGTATTTTAGGTACAAATAAATGCCTTCGTCTCTAACAAACTGGAATAGCAAGCTTTCTATATTTAGACACAAATTTTCTGGGAATTTTTTTTTTAAATAGTGAAAAAAAGTTTTACAAATTGTAACCTGTTGTTCGTCGTAACCTTCTCTGGTCTACGACTGTCAGGAGGACTGCAGGTTAGATTATCACAACTTTTTTTTAACACGACTAATAATGTTCCACAAAATGTTGCTGAAGTAAACAAAATATTCCAGTGCCATTTCTGCTGAATCCAATTTTGTAAATGTACCAACAACAAAAACAATAAATAGAAAGAAGATTGTTCCACATTGTATATGTCAGGTTACTTTTAGTGAATTTATTTCTAATTATTATAACTTTTTTTCATCAACTAGACAATCTATTCCCTACACTTCAGTAGTGCTCAGGTAGAAAACATTGATTTTAATGTATACTTAAGTAGTTTGTGTGTGTGTGTGTTTTTTTGTGCAATCATGTTACATAGATCATGAGGACTGGACTGCAACATTTGTGGCTCTACTAAATAGGCCTAACACATCAGACACAGAGACCAATGAAATCCACGACCACACTCCATCATCAGTCTGTTGCTGTTGCTATGGAAGTTACATGTCTCAGACTGCGTACAAGATAAGTTTTTCCTCAAAGACACAAAGGTAAATGACGACTTAATCACTGGACAAAAGGATGATACTTTTCTGGAAAAGTTTTTAATGCAATTTCTTATGTTGAATAATGGAAAATTCACTTTTTAAATTGTGTTTGTAAAAGAAAATGAAATATTAATAGAGTGAAAGCACTGACCCTAAATAATCAGGTCTTAAATTTCATCTTTGAGAGGGCAATGCCATTTTTGTTTGCAAATAGCACTTCCATTGGAAAATCTTAAAGACGATGGGAGCATTTTGAAGCAGCCAATGACTAGGGGCAACAGAGGCCATGGTTTCCAAGGCCTCTGTGTAATTCCAGGCCTTGAATAATACGAGCTGTTAGTGTTAATGTAAACATTACACATCCATAACAGTAGGGTATAAAGTTATGAAAACAAAATTTGTAATCAAGCTCTGACAAATCTTAAACTTTTTTAACACTCCAGGATAAGTCTGCACGTATCAGAGGAATACCATGAGCCGCAATCACCATCACATGCAATAACTTGTCCAACAAAAGCCTGGTTACAAGACTGCCTTTTGCCAAAGATCGTCAAGTGGGCCTCGGAAGTTAGTGCAGATACAGTTGTGAGGAGTTCACAGGCTTTGGTAGCCATGGAGAGATATAGCTCCCTCTATGCAGAGTTAAAGAAGAAATATGGATCCAAGTTTGTCAAGGTAGAGAACAAGTTAGTTTTCCAGAGGGTTTGAAGTGTAGTTTCTACTGACTAATAATGTGAATATGTTTTGTAATTGAATGATTGGTTATTATTTACTATGGCGTGTCATGGCCGAGGGGTCAGGTGCACTGGACTCAAGCTCTCGTGTTTCTGATCAGCAAAGTTTGGGTTTCTGGTTTTGACGCTTGTGTCTTTATTAGCAAGACATTTAACCCTTATCGCTTCGTCCTTTGGGCAGGACGAAAGAACCCACCATACTCATCAATAAAAAAGGGGGTTTTCTGGCATAGTTTGCTCATTCAGATTGTATCACAGCACCTTGTAAACCATCACAAGGTGCTACATGTATATAGATGGGTCTTAAAATTTGAAACCTGGGTGTCATACCTGTAGAAAAATAATGAGCACTTTGAGACTACAGGTGGACAAAGCACTATATAAGAACTGCTTATTATTGTTGTTATTGCTTTTGTATAGATCTGGCCAGAAACAACAGACCCCTTGAAATTTGTATATGAAGATGTTGCCATAGCAACCTACCTCCTGGTTCTATGGGAGCAGGAGCGAGAGGAGAAATGTCTGGAGAGTCGGCAATCATTTGTAGACCTTGGCTGCGGTAATGGACTGCTGGTGCACATTCTTAATAGTGAAGGAGTAAGTTTTTAAAAAAACAGTCATTATTGTTCAGATTCATCTGACATCGTCCAAATAATCTTGGTTGTGCCATTTTGGGAGTCAGTGTCCCAGTGTGTTACACAGTGTAATGTGCATTTTAGCAGACACTGCGTTTTCACACTTGCCATAATTGGGGGTTTCGGCCATCAGCCGAAACCACCTTTGTTTTCGTCGAGATTTTTATTTTTTTTTTCACTATTATTATTCTTCTTTCCAAAAAAGTCTCATAGCATTTACACATGAAATTTGTTAGCGTTCGATCTCAGGAACTACAGTCTTAAAAGACACAAACAATACATCAAATGAAAGCCTGTGCTCTAACTTAGATCAAGCAGTAGTTCGATCAAGGATTTTTTAATCCTTTGATGACGATATTAACGATTTAAAAACACGTATCGTCAACAAAGCATGATCGTCGTGTGTGTGTACATTGCACGTAATTTACGCTGTACATCGCATACGGCCATCACTCCACACAGCCATTGCTTCTCATGCTAGGCATCGTAACACGCTGCACACGGCCAGACCCACACAGCCCATAGTCCACGCGCATGGCATTGTTCGACCTTTGTACCGTTCATTTTGGTTCGCTGCTTCGCTTCTACAGTTAACGGTGCACCTGTATAGCGCCCTCTTGTTTGTGGAGAGTCCTCGAACCTTATACGGAAGTGTTTTGGGATATTAGTAGCGGTCTGTTCTCGCACAATTTCATTGCATTCTTCCACCACAATTTATTTCAAGGTCTGTATAGCTTATTAATTACTTTATCATTGGTATGGTAGTTTATTATTTACAATTATTTAAAACTTTATATCGTCTGAACCATAAAGTAAAAGAGTTATAATTTTTGTACCATCTTGTTGCTTATAACAAAGTTCGTACAAAAAACGTGTTTTCATCATCGTGATGTCATCAGGTGTCAAATTAATTGTTACATTAATTCAACATTGACAACAAAGCCGAAACCCCAGTGTTTGTTCGTTACAAACTCGTTTCTAGTTTGTATGTGCAATTTGATTCTCTAAATGGCGAGCATAGCAGTCAGTAGCTGCGTGTGAAGTTGGTGCAAGGGATAAATGGCTGTCTTTGTTTGTGCAATTGTTTTTCCACAGATTATTGCAAGACTATCTGTTGTTTGAAAAAACAAATATTATACCAAGAGCATTGATTTTAAAAATTCTGTTTGTTCGTAATTTTTGATTTCTCAGCATCCTGGAAAGGGCATTGACCTCCGAAGAAGAAAAATCTGGGACTTGTATGGGCCAGGAACCAATCTGGAAGAGTGTTCTATAACTCCATCTGATGAATTCCTGTTTGCTGATTATGATTGGCTAATTGGTAACCATTCGGATGAGCTAACACCATGGATACCTGTCATGGCTGCAAGGTATGCTCTTAAACAATGGCCCTGTTCAAAGCTAGAGCTTGGGCTTTGGCTCTTTCTTAGACTCTGTCTGCCTGTAGCAAAATCTCACAGTTTAAAAAAAAAATTCACAATTTCAAAATAACTGACAGAGCCTAAGCTGGAGCCCAAGCCAAAGTCGCGGTTTTGAAAAAGGGCCTTTGATCTGAAAAGAGTCACCCCGAAATGGCTGCCAGGCCCTACTAGCTACAGGTGTATCTCTGTTTAACAAATGAACTGGTTTGTCAATAATAGCTTTGTGGCGTAGTCAGCAGAATAAGTGATGTGTGAAGCTTTGCATGGTGTGGATAGTAAGAAGTAACTATTACTAGTAAACTTGCTGGTACAACCATGTGTAAATCTCTGTTTGAAGGAGTGTTGGCTCTGAAGATTACCATCACAATCTCATGTTATAGATGAGATTCATGTCGTGTATGTGCCTCAAAAGAGCTCTTTTTATTATTTGTTGTTTGTTTACATAATTAGCTAATAGTTAAAGTTAATTTGAGTTAAGTGGGTCTGGCACCCTCAAACAAAGATATTGACAAAATAGGGAGACCACCATTATAGGGCTAGATAATTCAGTTGGTAGAGCGCCGGCACATTAAACCGGATGTCGTTGGTTCAAGTCCCGCTCTAGTAATTTTTAATTTTTTCAACCCCAAATCATTAAAAAATTACCCAGTCAGTTTCTCTTGTGGTTTATAACTTGATACTTGAATTAAATGTTGTCTCCAAATGCCTTTGTAAAGAGTAATGCCAATATTTATTGTGTCCTGTCTGACAGATCTTGCTATACTACCAGATACTTTGTGCTTCCATGCTGTTTCCATGACTTTGATGCAAAATTTATAAGAAGTGAGCAGACGAAGACGCAATACCGAGCCTATCTTGACTTTGTTCAAGAGGTTGGCAAAGTGAGTGGCTTCAGAGTGCAAGAGGACATTCTCAGAATACCGTCAACAAAAAGAGTATGTAAATATTTCCTTTCTCTCACCGTCGCAGACATTTTAAAAGCAGTTTTTGTTTACAATTATAATCTGCTGGCATAGAGGGAACCAGTCATGTACTACATAGCATAGTATTTTGACCAATGACATGTTTCCGCTGAGCAAAGCTTTCATGTGCTCACAAAACAAGTGGGCTGGACTGTTTTACATAATTGGCCTCTAATATTACTAACTTTGATTGTCCTCTATTATCAGTCTCAACTTCTTAAATGGATTTCATGGATTTGGGAAGGAAACACAGTTAAAAGAAGATTAAGCTAGCTTTAGTAGTCGACCATTTGATAACCCTAATGTCTTTCTTTGTAGTTCCTATGTCATAAATTTGAAACTTATTTGAATTCCATGTACCCAAATTTCTGAACAGATTTGCCAAATAGGAAGTCAAAGGAATTACCAACAGGAGCAGACTGAAGAAGTTCATACACGGATTACAAATTTCATCTCAGGACGTCGCCAATGTAGGAAACATTCAGCCCAAAACAAGGACACTGAAAGAACTCACAAACATCCGACAGTATGTCCAGATGAGAACAGTATTGACCATTGTGATGATGCAACTCAATTGACAGAAAATGAAACAGTTAAAGTGCAGACTTCTTCTGACAAAGACAATTTTAACCACCCTTCAGGACAAGCATTTCACCACTTTAGTGATGACTCGAGAAACACCTCGTCGGCGAAATGGGCTCCTGAATTTCAGCCTCGTGAAAAGAAAGAGCCAGTCCGTAACTGTGCAAATGTGGACAATGACTTGAAGAAAAGGATTACTTGTGAGGTTGCACATGCCATCTTGAGTGAGGGTGGAGAGGATTCTTCAGATGTGTTGAGAGGAGCAAAGGATATGAAAGTCTGGAGGAGAGGAGGTAAATTCAATGTCTCTTGGAGTGAAGTGTATTCACTCGGAGTGAAATGTACATGTATTTACTACACTACAGATAATTACTTTTAATACTGCAGTGCTTGGTTACAACAAAAATGGCACCTACTGCCAAAATGTGACAATCACAAGCACCATTGTTGTCCGTTGGTGGTTCTATAAAAACTGTCTATACACTACTCTGATGAGATTTGTGCACACCAGTGCCTGTTTGGTTGTATCAGTTATATAATTGATAATTTCTGGTGCCTTCACAACACAAATACAAACAAACATATGTGCTGTTTTCTGGTGAGATTTCGAGTGGGTTGGGGTGAGGAGTTGGAAACAGACACATTGTGAATGGTCACTTTTGTAATCCTAGATGAAACGCTTCTGAAGACCTTGTCCCAAATGTTTAAAATACAGTTGGAGTTTTGTGCTTAGTCAAATGTTAAATTGGGCAATTTTGTTTCCTTCACAAGTAACAGCAATGAACATGTATGCAGGAACCCTAAGAATCCCTAAATGATTGTAAAACTGGGAAGACTTGGGGTCTATAGAGGGTGAAACAACTGTGAACAAAAGTTACACTCTACGTTTTCAATGTGTTATTTTGATAACAATCTTTGTTTGATAATCATTTTTCCTCAAAGGGTCATTGACGTTAGCTGAGATTGCAAAACTATTCAACAGTGACGTCTTAAAACAACTGAAGAAAGAATGTGGCGGCTTGAAGACTCTTCTTAAAAACTCCCACCAAGTATTTCAAGGTATTGTGTGAAAGATGAAACAAGAAGATTAATAGATGTGAGGAATGATCAATGAATCCAACTTTCAAAGAATAAATTTAAACTCATATAAATCCTAGAATCAGATTGTTACATTTCTACAAGTCATTGTCTTGTGGATCAATAGTTTTCTTTTTATTCCAGTGGCCGGTGATAAAGTTGTCATAAGGGACTGGTCAACATGCAATCAAGACAAACCAACTCTCTCAAAGAAACGCAAGTATAAAGCGGATAAGATACACTTCTTCAAGACGAGCTTATGTTGGTTTAACGCACATCATCCTGACGGATGCCCTCGGTTGGCTAGTGACTGCCAGTTTGCTCATGGAGAAGGAGAGCTTAAGAACCTTTCACTTCCTTCAAGGTAGCAGTCACTTCTCGACTGGTACAGATCCTCACTTTTCAAAATGCAAGATTGTCCACATAAGTGACTGTCTTTGAGCTAGCATCAACTTTTCAACTGACATGCCAGAGCGTGGTCATTGATACATATATTGGTTCAACATGTATTGTATCAACAAAACTTTAAATTACCACAATAATTTTTCTGTAAAAGCCATCATTATGAATAGTATCCTTTAAAAAAAAATCTTCTGGGCTGCAAATCATTTTATATATTTGAAAAAAATAACTTATTGTAACTGAAAACAAAAACATCCCTTGAGCTGCAGCCACGTAGCTAAAGGGGGGGCCTGGAAGGGGGGGGGGGGCAATTTTCCAGTGTACCCTAGATGTTCCCCACAAATTTTCGGGACATGTAGTGTCCTTGAAAAAAAGGGGAAAACATGGCCCCATTCAACATAATAGGGAATAACTATTTGGAAAAATTGGGTCTATTTTCAGAGAACTTTCTGCAGAATCAAGGATAGATGGCAGCTCTGATAAAACAGTAAGCTTGACTTAAACAATCACCAAGAGTTTTCACTAATATGAAAATCTGTTTTGACCTCATGATTTCACAAAGGTTTTTTTTTTTAAGTTGAGCAATGCAACTCTGTATGCATAGCGCAAGTCATTCTATCAATGAATGGTGCCCTCATTTGTCAAGGGATTATTTGGACCCTCTTTTTGGGGACAATTATTTGTGTCAGAATTGGCGGCTACAGCTACTGCTGGATTGTTGCATTATCATGTGTTGAGGTATGGGATGTCCTTAGCAACAGTCATAGCCTTAGCTGTAGTTCCCAATTCAGATAGGGTATTAAAAGTCATTTAAACTATAAGAATAGTGCCCTCACTTGACAATTATGTTTGTCATTATACAAAGCAATGATTTTCTACCCCATTTCTGTTATGTACAGGCCCAAGAATTGTGCGTCCACTTTAGAAAACTCCACAGTACTCTGTCAAGCTTTTCAAAATTAAAACAATAAAGGACATAGCCCTCACTTGTCAAGGGTGGACTTCATTTTCATTCATACCAAAATATGGAGCAGTTAGCCCTTAATATTTTTCGAATTTAAAAAACAAAACAAACAATATCCTGTATTCATAAAGAGCTTCAAAACTTTTCCATTCCCATCTTCTCATTAGTTCACCCAACTTGTATTACATTATTATACCTTCTTTTGGGGAATTAAGCAGAGGAACCCTCAAGAGCAACTAGCCCTCCTGTACCCCCCCCCATACCTGTGCAGAGAAGATGATGAACTGCTACCCCTTTAATTTAAAATTAGCCACTTCCCTTTTTATAAAAGCCTTAACACAGAAATACAAATGTTAGAAATTAAAATAGTTTTGAAATTTATATTTGTTTCTCAAATATTCTTGGTTAAATTTACATATGTCAATATTCTATGTTTGAGACTATAAATATCTGGATGGTTCAGAAGTTATACATTATAATTGGAGTCTGACAGTGAATTAAAAATTAGTCTCATATTTGGGACAAACAACAGAACAAGAAACCATGTGGTAAAAATGTGAAAATTCCTCTCCAACCCTCTTTAAGATCGAGTGAGCACTTACTCCAGATTTCTACATTATGACTGTCGTTAAAGAGTAGTACACTAAATATAACAAATTTAATCACATACAAATCTTGATAGTTACATATTTCTCAAATATTTAATACATATTAATAAAATGTTTGAAAGCATGAAACTTGTGTCCCCTGCTTCCTTTATTTATTTACATTTAAATAATATGTCATTATCATGGTATATCAACATCTGCTTGTAGAGAACCAATCGGGATAGTAGCCGGATACGAAAACTCAAAACCCTGTGGGAAAAATGAGAACGTACATTGGCCCCATGCTTGCTATCTCATGCCAACCTGATGATTGGATTCTCTACAAGCAACCTTAATATACACAAGTAATGTTGTCCTTGATGTATCATGGTGAAAAGAAATAACTGTGCTGGTGCACCAATAGCATTCAACCTCGTATCATTGTATTCCCAAAGGTGGACCATAGGGGAAAGAGGTGGGTTGAAAAGTTTTCACAAACTTAAGCTGTGGCAAAGTGACCACAAATTTGCTCTCGCTAAACTTTGTCATTCAGTTACAGGACCAATCCATCTTGTTTATTGGTTATTTTGGATCCTTCATTCCCATATTATAAATAGCTTCACAGGTCATAAAAGTACACAACACATAACCATGTAAAGCCATTGGGGAAAAAATTGGACTAGAAAACCAGTCCCACCAGGAATCACAAGAGGTTGACGTGCCATACTTTTCAAATTCTTGTTATCTTGAAAACTAAAGACTGCATGTGGCTAACACTATATACCTAATTATCACGACTGCCATTTTGTTTCTGTAATTTGCTGTCTATAGCAATAATGAATGTACTTAAATAATGCCCTTCCAGCCTCAATTTGGTTACATTAGTTTCAATGCCAGATAATAAGATGGCTGTTCCATGATAATGGTTTATAATGTTCGATCTTAAATAATATTATCCTAGTGGTTGATACACAGCCTACTTAAAGGCAGGGTGTACTTTTGGTAATTACACCACAAGTTAATGACCAGAAAAACTTACTTGGTAAAGAGTACTGGAGAGCTGTTGATATTATAAAACTTTGTTAGAAATGACTCGCTTTGAATTAATGTAGTTTTAGAGAAAGGGGTAATTTTTTTACCCCAAAATTTGAATCTGAGTCTGGCTTCAGGTATGAAGCCTTTCTCATGCATCTGAAAGCACACAATTCCGTTGCAACAAGGATGTTTTTTTTCTTTCATTATTTTCTTGCAACTTTGATGACCAATTGAGCCAAAGTTTTCACAGATTTGTTATTTTGTGATTATGTTGGGATTCACCAAGTGAGGATACTGGTCTTTGACAATTACCAAAAGTATACCATGCCTTTAAACTCTTAACAATTTATTAAGTTGCTAGGCCCAATTTCGCTGACTTATAAAAAAATATTTTAAAGTGTCTACAGACAATGAACAAATGTTCAGTGATTTAATGTCAGGATCCCGACAGTAGTAAAATTTTTGTTTTTTTTACTAACCAGCGCTAATCGTCGGTGGATTTTTTTTCAAGCATAATCTTAAATGAAAGCTTGTAACTTTCTCAAATCTACAAAAGTTGCTATTTTAAATTTGTAAATCTAAATATTTTGTTCAATTCGGCAAAAAACCAGACCTAGCATCCTTATTTTTTTATCAAAACTATTTATTGAAAATGGATCAATTGAGCTCCTAAGAAATAGTTTATGATACTGAATGCTTATTAGTGTAATGGTAAGAATATTTGGAAGAGATGAAAGACAAAATATGTTCCATTCAATGAGGCATTGCCGAATTGAGTGGAACATATTCCATCTTTCAACTATTCTATTTATTGCACAATTGCAAAACATTTGCTACTTGTTTTTTTTTATAACATACAAGTAGATCATTTAATTGGAGAATAAAATAATGGTGTTTTTTATTGCTGTGTATAATGTATAGGCATATAGTCCCGGGGGGGGGGGGGGGGGGGGGGGGGGACTGCTCTCCCAAATTCTAACCCTAATTCCCTAACGCTAATCCTAACCCTAACGCTAATCCTAACGCTAATCCTAAGGCTAACCCTAACGCTAACGCTAACCCTAACCCTAACCCTAACGCTAACCCTAACGCTAACCCTAATGCTAACCCTAATGCTAACCCTAACGCTAACCCTAACACTAACACTAACACTAACCCTAACCCTAAAACAGTGGGCACAGAAAGAAAAACAGTTGGACAGAGAAAGCAAAAATGTTTTTTTCCGGTATTAAAAATTGGTACACGTTTTAAATTTTTGCCAAATCAACCCCTCATGGCAATGGAAGGTAAAACCACAGCCAATGGTACCCAAATACATGGCTTGTGATGTAGGCCATATAATGGTTTGATTTATGAATTTCACCATGACCTAAAAATAAATCATCCAATCAAATGACCAGGTTGTACGTGGGTGTCGTAAGTATTTAATAGTTAAAAGTCTGAATGCTTCTCAGGACGACATGTAGTAGAATTCCAGCAATTAAGTATATCTTCCGAAGCTGACCATAGTTCGCTCTCAAGCTTTATAGTCCTGCTGCAGAAAATACAAAGGAGTATCTGCTATTAAGAGAGAAAACAATGTGTCCATGTAAATAGCTCTAATAGGTGTTAGGTTTGCATCAGGGATAAAGAACATTATTTGGTTTTTGCCCTTACACCAATATGTTTCTTTATCCCCTCCAAAAACTGTTCTCTTCCTTTTAATTCCACTTAACAGTTGCAATGTATACAGACAGAATTGCAAATATTTTGATGAAATTCTGAGTTTCTTACTATTTCGGAAAATGCCATAATTTTGATGTTTGCAAAGGGAGAAATACATCATTGTTTTCTTAATTTGAAGTATATTGTTGTTATTTCACACACTCAGTATAACATGATTATCAGCGCAAACAATCTGCATTCTTTAAAGAACACCCCAGAGTTTTGCTCGTCATGAAGAATGTTACGGCAGGGTATACTTTCGGTAATTCACAAAGACCAGTATCCTCACTTGGCGTATCCCAACCTGTAAAAAATTTTGGCTCAATTGGTCATCGAAGATGCAAGAAAATTGTGGAAGAAAAAAAAAACAACGCCCTTGTTGCATATAGAATAGTGTGCTTGTCTTAGATTCAAATTTGTTGGTAAAAAGTTACCTTTCTCTAAAACTACATTCTTTCAAACAGGGTCAGTTTTTAACAATGTTCTGTAATATCAACAGCTCTCCAGTGCTCTTAAACTAAGTTTTTATGGTCATTACTTTTTGGAGTAATTACCAAAAGCACACCCTGCCTTTAAATTCTCTCATTTTGTGAAAAGTGTGAAACATCTATTTGAAGTCAGTGTCTTACCTTTCACTCTGTTGGCTGTTGCTCTGCCATTGTGTACATCTTTCCAGCAATCACCAGCATCACATCGGAAGATACATCAAATCTGAAGAAACAATAGCTCGTCACATTCCTTTGCTCCTGATTTATCAGACATAAACAAAGACAAAAGAGAAAGTCATGAATCTTTCTATGTCACTTATTCTGAGCCTGTGATTTATAAAAACCAGTTCCCTTATTATGGAATGGATAACAATGGGAACAGGAACCATGGGGACATTTACCCAATGTCCCCAAAATTACCCCCCCCAAAAAAAAAAAAAGTTAAGTTAAACTCTTGCTGTCCCCTTTTGCTTTTAATTATGCCAGAGTTAGAAATTTCTATCAAATCTCTGCATCAGTCAAAAAATGTTTTATCACAATGTTATACAATGCTCTGTGAGAAAACATACATCTGGAATAGTTATAGCAAAAAGGCATTTGCCTCTATCTTTAAATCGTTCTAAATGAGGCGTGAAAACCTTTCTTCCAGTTTATAAATTGTGTCTAATTTGATGCATGTAAAAACTTTGAATTACCATCTTGCTGGGAATGGAACTTAACTTACAAGGGGGCATATCCTGGGGGGCATGTCCTGGGGTGGGGGGCATGTCCTGGGGGCACCTCCTGGGGGCACTTCCGGGGGGCGCTTCCTAGGGGGCACTTCCTGGGGGCACTTCCTGGGGGCTCTTCCTGGGGGCTCTTCATGGGGGCACTTCCGGGGGGCGCTTCCTAGGGGGCATGTCCTGGGGGCACCTCCTGGGGGCACTTCCTGGGGGCTCTTCCTGGGGGCTCTTCCTGGGGGCTCTTCCTGGGGGCACTTCCTGGGGGCACTTCCTGGGGGCTCTTCCTGGGGGCTCTTCATGGGGGCACTTCCTGGGGGCTCTTCCTGGGGGCTCTTCCTGGGGGCACTTCCTGGGGGCTCTTCACGGGGGCACTTCACGGGGGCACTTCACGGGGCACTTCCTGGGGGTTCTTCACGGGGGCACTTCACGGGGGCTCTTCCTGGGGGCTCGTCTGGGTCTCATGTCCTGGAGGCTCATCCTCAGGGGCTATTCTACAAGTCAAGGTATGCCCTACACACCTGAATGTCTATTATAAAGATAAATAGTAAGTCCTGTGTAAGAAATGGTGCATTCAATCACTGCAGCACTGCAAAGTGTCCAATAGCAATTTTGTTAAACAATGAGGCTCAGTGCAAAAACATACATTTGGGATAGTGACAGCAAGATAGGCGTTTAAAATTTGTTCTTTTTCATTTCTGTTTAGATATGTTTTTGCACTGACATGACATTTTTTTCAACTATCGGGAATAAAAAATCAAATAGTCTGTCCAACTATACTGAGCATGTGAAAATTGATTAAAAACATTGAAACAACAAAACATTTTACATTTGATTATGCTTAGCACAATTTGAAAGTTTACCATCACTTTTGTTTATATTCATTTGAGAGAAAAAAACACATGGACAATTTTCTAAATGGTGTGTGCAAGCTCATTATTCAAGTTGACAAATTGTGTCTAATTTGATAAAAGCACAAACCTTAACCTACCATCATGCTGCTAATGGATCTAAAGTTACATGTGGAAGCTGACATCTGCCCTCAGGACCACCTCATATATTTCGCAGTTCCTCCTCCACTACGTTCCTCAAAGAGACCATGTTGACCACATCAAGACCACCATCATCAGTCAAGTGTTGTTCATCATCATCCTCCGAGTGAGCTCCTCACTGGGCTAGTTGTAACCCTCAATCAAACAAGCACAGTGAGCATTCTGCTGTGAGGTAAAAAAAGAAAGAACTAGACATGCCAGAGCAGCTATTAGTACTTGACAGGAGAGATGATAGTCCCATTGTTACCTGATTTCTTCACCTAAAATGAATCTAGAAGACAATGAAGTATCTTGCGCCAGTGAGATGAACCTGTTGAAGAAGAAAACTGTTGGCCATGTCTCAGAAGGCCAGATGTTAGAACCTTATTTCACTTCTTACCTCCATTATGATGTGCAGAAGCTAACAAAAGTTTCCTGCATCCACTAGATGAATCGCAGGCAACAAAATGTGTTAATCTTTACCGCCCAAGAAGTATACAAGGTGCCAACATGTCTCATATCCAAGAGATGAATCTGTTAAGGAAGAAAACAGTTTACAAAGCCTCCTGAGGCCAAGTATTAGTATTTATTTTCTTACATCTTACCACTGGTGATGTGCGACTTAAGTCCAGATGATACTGATGTAACTTGCATCCAAGAGATTCATCTGTAATGAGAGGAACAAGCTGACCAAGCCTAGCTCAGCAGGCCAGATTTTAGTATCATAATTCACCTTACATCTTACCACCAATAAGTCCAGATGACAGATGATAATGAAGTATCTTGCATCCAAAAGATAAATCTGTAATGAGAGAAACGTGCTGACCAAGCCTCAGCAAGTCAGATGTTAGTGTTCATTCTTACCTCACATGTGTGATCACCCTCCTATAAAGTCAAGATACATAACATCTAGTGGAGGAATCCAAGACTCTGTTAAAAAAAGAAAACTATTGACCTTGGTCAAAGTTAGTGGCTTTTCAACCTCATCTCCTCTTACCATGATAATTTAAAAAGAAGACTCACTAAAACCCCTTCACTGAGTCAACTGCCTGGGAGGATGAAAAGGATTTGGATTCCCTAAACCTGTTGGGTTATTCATATCGGAACACTTAAACTCTTAAGTCTTGGTTTGTAAGATGCAAACGCATCAGCTGGGCTTAATCGAAGACAGATGTATAAACACCCTTCACAATATGCTTCCCTAATTACTTTACTTAGTCTACATTTACGACTTATATCATTCTAGGCCATCGCTAATTATTCACGATATTTAAGAAAAGGTTTTCCTACTTTTCAAACATTTTTACACAAAAGCCCTTTTATTAACATTTTACTGTCAACACAGGTGGAACTTTACCTGATTTCCAAATGTTTAAATTTGTTCCAATTTCATTCTACTTATCCATAGAAATTGCGTAACAATTCCATCTGTTACCATAACCTGTACATAGCAGCCTTTAAATCAACATTCCATTGTTGATACAGGTGGGAGGATACAGGTGGGAGATTATCTTATTTACACATATTTTCCAGAAAATGTGATGACATTTCCTACTTTTAATAACAGTTACACAGAAGCCCTTCAGCAAACATTTTACTGTTAACACAGGCGGGGCTGTACCCGATTCACAATTTTAACTTCTATAACCCCTGATATATAATGACATTATTTCCCAAATGTAACCAAGAAGATATTTTGAATTTTTAAATTACACTTACACAGAAGATCTTTTGTCAACATTTCCTTGTCAACACAGGTGGGACTTCACCTGATTTCCAAATGTTAAAGTTTTATCCTTTTCCAATCTCTTTACATCCCTGGAAATTACACATTTAATTTTACATTTAACCTGTACACTGAGTAGGCCTTTAATCAACATTTTATTGTTGATACAGATGGGACTTTACCTGGTTTACAAAATTTTAATTGTAATTCAATTATTTCTGGATGTTTCCTACTTTTGTGATCAACCTGTACACAAAAGCCCTTTAATCAACATTTTACTGTCAACACAGGTGGGACTTCACCTGATTTACAAATGTTTCAATTTGTTCAAATTTCAATCCACTTTTTGTACCTAGAAGTTGGATGGTTCCTATTCATTTCTTGCAACACAGTTGCCCTTTAAATCAACAGGAGGGACCTTACCTGGTTTACAAGTTTTGTTCCAATATCTATAATTAATTGTTTTGCAATGGGATACTTCCATCGAAAGAAGCTCTACTTAAAAACAAAAAACAATTACACGTGAGCCTTATAATTAACCTGCCACTGTCAATAGAGGCTGGAGATTCACAAGTTTTACATACGAAACCCGACATCAAATATTTTATATTTAACTCCAATAGTTACAACACACATAATGCAGAAGATGGGATATTTTCTTCAACACATACCCAGAAGCCTTTTAGTCGGCATTTGATTGTCGACACAGGTGGGTCTTAACATACAAAACCCGACATCAAATAATTTTATATTTAACTCCAATAGTGATACCACACATTACACAGGAGAGGTGACATTTTCTTCAACACATACCCAGAAGCCTTCGAGTCGACATTTGATTGTCAAAAATGGTGGGACTTTACCTGGTTTACAAATGTTACACTTTGTTCCAATTTCAGCAAACTTTTTTCCTAAAAAAAAAGATGTTTCCTAGTTGCAACACACCTACCCTTTAAATCAACATTTCATTGTTGATACAGGTGGGACTTTACCTGATTTACAAATTATACAAATTGTTCCAATTTTAACACACTTTTCCTATAAAAAAACAAAGATGTTTCCTAGTTGCACACACCTGCCCTTTAAATCAACATTTCATTGTTGATACAGGTGGGACTTTCCCTGATTTACAAATTATACAAATTGTTCCAATTTTAACACACTTTTCCTATAAAAAAAAGAGATGTTTCCTAGTTGCAACACACCTGCCCTTTAAATCAACATTTCACTGTTAAAACAGGTGAGACTTTACCTGGTTTACAAATGTTACACTTTGTTCCAATTTCAACACACTTATTCCTAAAAAAGAAAGAAAGATGTTTTCTAGTTGCAACACACCTGCCCTTTAAATCAACATCTCATTGTTGATACTGGAAGGTCTTTACCTGATTTACAAGTTTTGTTCCAATATCAGTAATTAATTCTTTGGCAATGTGATACTTCCAACAAAGAGCCCTACTTAAAAACAATTACATGTGAGCCTTACAATTAACCTGCCACTGTCAATAGAGGCTGGAGATTCACAAGTTTTACATACAAAACCCGACATCAAATAATTTTATATTTAACTCCAATAGTGATACCACACATTACACAGGAGAGGTGACATTTTCTTCAACACATACCCAGAAGCCTTTGAGTCGACATTTGATTGTCAAAAATGGTGGGACTTTACCTGGTTTACAAATGTTACACTTTGTTCCAATTTCAACAAACTTTTTTCCTAAAAAAAAGATGTTTCCTAGTTGCAACACACCTGCCCTTTAAATCAACGTTTCATTGTTGATACAGGTGGGACTTTCCCTGATTTACAAATGTTACAATTTGTTCCAATTTCAACACACTTATTCCTAAAAAAGAAAGAAAGACGTTGTCTAGTTGCAACACACCTGCCCTTTATATCAACATTTCATTGTTGATACTGGAGGGTCTTTACCTGAATTACAAGTTTTGTTCCAATATCAGTAATTAATTCTTTGGCAATGTGATACTTCCAACAAAAGAAGCCCTACTTAAAAACAATTACATGTGAGCCTCATAATTAACATGCCACTGTCAATAGAGGCTGGAGATTCATAAGTTTTACATACAAAACCTGACATCAAATATTTAATATTTAATTCCAATAGTAATACCACACATTACGCAGAAGATGGGATATTTTCTTCAACACATACCCAGAAGCCTTTTAGTCGGCATTTGATTGTCGACACAGGTGGGTCTTTACCTGGTTTACAAATGTTACACTTTGTTCCAATTTCAACACACTTTTCCTAAAAAAGAAAGAAAGATGTTTCCTAGTTACAACACACCTGCCCTTTAAATCAACATTTTATTGTTGATACAGGTGGGACTTTACCTGATTTGCAAATGTTACAATTTGTTCCAATTTTAACACACTTTTCCTAAAAAAAAAAAAAAATTATATAATAATAATCCTAGTTGCAACACACTTGCCCTTAAAATCAACACCTCATTGTTGATACTGGAGGGTCTTTACCTGATTTACAAGTTTTGTTCCAATATCAGTTATTAATTCTTTGGCAATGGGATACTTCCATCAAAAGAAGCTCTACTTAAAAACAATTACATGTGAGCCTCATAATTAACCTGCCACTGTCAATAGAGGCTGGAGATTCACAAGTTTTACATACAAAACCTGACTTAAAATATTTTATATTTAATTCCAATATTGATAACACACATAATGCAAAAGAGGTGATATTTTCTTCCACACATACCCAGAAGCCTCTTAGTGGCGTTTGATTGTCGGAACAGGTGAGACTTTACCTGATTTACAAATGTTACACTTTGTTCCAATTTCAGCAAACTTTGTTCCTAAAAAAAAGAAGATGTTCCTAGTTGCAACACACCTCCCCTTTAAATCAACATTTCATTGTTGATACAGGTGGGACTTTACCTGATTTACAAATTATACAAATTGTTCCAATTTTAACACACTTTTCCAAAAAAATAAATTGATGTTTCCTAGTTGCAACACACCTACCCTTTAAATCAACATTTCACTGTTGATACAGGTGGGACTTTACCTAATTTACAAACGTTACACTTTGTTCCAATTTCAACACACTTATTCCTAAAAAAGAAAGAAAGAGTTGTCTAGTTGCAACACACCTGCCCTTTATATCAACATTTCATTGTTGATACTGGAGGGTCTTTACCTGAATTACAAGTTTTGTTCCAATATCAGTAATTAATTCTTTGGCAATGTGATACTTCCAACAAAAGAAGCCCTACTTAAAAACAATTACATGTGAGCCTCATAATTAACATGCCACTGTCAATAGAGGCTGGAGATTCATAAGTTTTACATACAAAACCTGACATCAAATATTTAATATTTAATTCCAATAGTAATACCACACATTACGCAGAAGATGGGATATTTTCTTCAACACATACCCAGAAGCCTTTTAGTCGGCATTTGATTGTCGACACAGGTGGGTCTTTACCTGGTTTACAAATGTTACACTTTGTTCCAATTTCAACACACTTTTCCTAAAAAAGAAAGAAAGATGTTTCCTAGTTACAACACACCTGCCCTTTAAATCAACATTTTATTGTTGATACAGGTGGGACTTTACCTGATTTACAAATGTTACAATTTGTTCCAATTTTAACACACTTTTCCTAAAAAAAAAAAAAAAATTATATAATAATAATCCTAGTTGCAACACACTTGCCCTTAAAATCAACACCTCATTGTTGATACTGGAGGGTCTTTACCTGATTTACAAGTTTTGTTCCAATATCAGTTATTAATTCTTTGGCAATGGGATACTTCCATCAAAAGAAGCTCTACTTAAAAACAATTACATGTGAGCCTCATAATTAACCTGCCACTGTCAATAGAGGCTGGAGATTCACAAGTTTTACATACAAAACCTGACTTAAAATATTTTATATTTAATTCCAATATTGATAACACACATAATGCAAAAGAGGTGATATTTTCTTCCACACATACCCAGAAGCCTCTTAGTGGCGTTTGATTGTCGGAACAGGTGAGACTTTACCTGATTTACAAATGTTACACTTTGTTCCAATTTCAGCAAACTTTTTTCCTAAAAAAAAGAAGATGTTCCTAGTTGCAACACACCTCCCCTTTAAATCAACATTTCATTGTTGATACAGGTGGGACTTTACCTGATTTACAAATTATACAAATTGTTCCAATTTTAACACACTTTTCCAAAAAAATAAATTGATGTTTCCTAGTTGCAACACACCTACCCTTTAAATCAACATTTCACTGTTGATACAGGTGGGACTTTACCTAATTTACAAACGTTACACTTTGTTCCAATTTCAACACACTTATTCCTAAAAAAGAAAGAAAGAGTTGTCTAGTTGCAACACACCTGCCCTTTATATCAACATTTCATTGTTGATACTGGAGGGTCTTTACCTGAATTACAAGTTTTGTTCCAATATCAGTAATTAATTCTTTGGCAATGTGATACTTCCAACAAAAGAAGCCCTACTTAAAAACAATTACATGTGAGCCTCATAATTAACATGACACTGTCAATAGAGGCTGGAGATTCATAAGTTTTACATACAAAACCTGACATCAAATATTTAATATTTAATTCCAATAGTAATAACACACATTATGCAGAAGATGGGATATTTTCTTCAACACATACTCAGAAGCCTATTAGTCGACATTTGATTGTCAGAGCAGGTGGGACTTTACCTGGTTTACAAATGTTACACTTTGTTCCAATTTCAACACACTTATTCTTAAAAAAAGAAGAAAGATATTTCCTAGTTGCAACACACCTGCCCTTTAAATCAACATCTCATTGTTGATACTGGAGGGTCTTTACCTGATTTACAAGTTTTGTTCCAATATCAGTAATTAATTCTTTGGCAATGTGATACTTCCAACAAAGAGCCCTACTTAAAAACAATTACATGTGAGCCTTATAATTTGTTCTAATTTCATGACACTCCCCCCCCCCCAAAAAAAAAAATATATATATACATATAAAAATATTGATGTTTCCTAGTTGCAACACACCTGCCCTTTAAATCAACATTTCATTGTTGATACTGGAGGGACTTTACCTGATTTACAAGTTTTTTTCCAATATCAGTAATTAATTCTTTGGCAATTGGATACTTCCAACAAAAGAAGCCCTACTTAAAAACAATTACATGTGAGCCTTATAATTAACCTGCCACTGTTAATAGAGGCTGGAGATTCACAAGTTTTACATACAAAACCTGACTTAAAATATTTTATGTTTAATTCCACACACATAAAGCAGAAGTGATATTTTCTTCAACACATACCCAGAAGCCTCTTAGTGGCATTTGATTGTCAGAACAGGTGGAACTTTAACCTGGTTTACAAATGTTACACTTTGTTCCAATTTCACCACACTTTTCAAAAAATAAACAAATTGACGTTTCCTAGTTGCACACACCTGCCCTTTAAATCAACATCTCATTGTTGATACTGGAGGGACTTTACCTGATTTACAAGTTTTGTTCCAATATCAGTAATTAATTCTTTGGTAATGTGATACTTTCAACAAAATAAGCTCTACTTCAATACAATTACATGTGAGCCTTATAATTAACCTGCCACTGTCAATAGAGGCTGGAGATTCACAAATTTTACATACAAAACCGTTTTCAAATATTTTAAAATTAATTCAAATAGTTATGAGAAATATTGCCTAGAACAAAGGGTCTCCAGTCAACATTTTATTATCAACGCAGGCGGGGACTTTACGTTTTACAAATTTTACAAATTTTACAATTTCAATCCACTTTCCCCTAAACATTACATGTTTCTTATTTTTGCGACACAGGATCACTTTAAATGAATATTTAAATGTTTACACAGGCGGTACATTACCAGATTTACAAGATTTTCATTTTGTTTTGAGTAAATACAACAAAACATTTACCTGAAAAGAAAAACAATTGAATATTTTAACACACAAGCACAAAAATAATTGTCACTTTTGAGTTAGGGTAATAATTAGACAATGACACACATCATTCAATAAACTTTATTGCACTGGTGGGGGAAGGGGGAAGGGTGACCTGAAAGAAAATGCATAACAAATAGTAAATAAAACCTAAACTTTTATCTGTTGTGCATCCAGCACTTGAGGGTGCAAATCTGTCATTAAAGACAAACTTTATCCCAAGTACCATTCTGTTCGAAGAGCATACATTATTTAAAAAGGTAAAGACACAATTCTTTTGGATTGATTGGAACCTATCCTGAAAAAGATCATTTCATGGACAACTCCCAAAACTAGTTATACGTTTTAACTTCTTTACCATTCTGAGCTATTGGTCTTTTGTCGAAAAATTCAAATAATTCAAAAAGTTACAAAATTAAGCCAAATCGAAGGGCCTTTTACACCAATGTAACCATTTGTTGTTGTTGTTAATTTGTTAAGAAATACTTTTAGAATTCTGCTGCTTTTTTTATGGTTTTCAATATTATTTGTGTACATGCTGAAAAATCCTTGAAGAGTCATAGCATGCTTCATTTCTGAGACATTTTGACTGATGCCGATGAGCCTGGAAGACAAACTTGGATGCTTGCAGTTTGAAGCAAAAGGACAATGAACACAGAGGAAAAATTATCTGATGGTGCTTTTGAAGGCGATCTTAAGTGACAAAGTAGAAATACACCAACAAACTTGATGTGTGAAGACATATCTGCCGAGTAAATGACGTTTTTGCAGTTAGAAGCAGATGCATGGTAAAAACTGGTGAATTGAGTTGTTAAGGAGAAACGAGGTGCTCAAGTAGAAATTGATCAATTTTAGATCCTGACATCTGAAGAAGAATACACCATTTGAATGGTAAGTTGAAGTTGAAATGATGAACAATGAATATACAGATACCATTGACTGGCGATACTTTTGAAGGAGAAGTCACATGATCAAGAATTGCACCCACAAATTGAAGGAGATCTTTTCATATTCCATCCTTTTCATGTTTCCATTTTTTTTAGCAAAAGAGGAACTCTTTCAAAATAATCAGTGCTACAAATATGCACCGAAGAGTTGCACCTCTATGCAACAGATACATGAGAAAGGAGAAACGACGGAGACTACATGTGTTGCAGTAGATCCTGGGTGCTGAAGGAGATCTTGGGTGCTGAAGTAAATATTAAACCACACATTTTAATGATGTCTGAAGAAGAATCTTTTGAAGGAGAAGTCAGACGATCAAGAAGAATCGCACCCACAAATTGAAGGAGATCTTTTAATGTTCCGTCCTTTTCATGTTTCCATTTTTTTTAGCAAAAGAGGAACTCTTTCAAAATAATCAGTGCTACAAATATGCACCGAAGAGTTGCACCTCTATGCAACAGAAACATGAGAAAGGAGAAACGATGGAGACTACATGTGTTGAAGGAGATCGTGGGTGATGAAGAAGATCGTGGGTGCTGAAGTAAATATTAAACCACACATTTTAATGATGTCTGAAGAAGAATCTTTTGAAGGAGAAGTCAGATGATCAAGAAGAATCGCACCCACAAATTGAAGGATATCTTTTAAAATTCCGTCCTTTTCTAGTTTCCATTTTTTTAGCAAAAGGGGAGCTCTTTCAAAATAATCAGTGCTACAAATATGCACCGAAGAGTTGCACCTCTATGCAACAGATACAAGAGAAAGGAGGAACGATGGAGACTACAGTTGTTGAAGGAGATCGTGGGTGCTAAAGGAGATCTTGGGTGCTGAAGTAATTATTAAACCACACATTTTAATGATGTCTGAAGAAGAATATTTTGAAGGAGAAGTCACATGATCAAGAAGAAATGCACCCACAGATTGAAGGAGATCTTTTAATATTCCGTCCTTTTCATGTTTCCATTTTTTTTAGCAAAAGAGGAACTCTTTCAAAATAATCAGTGCTACAAATATGCACCGAAGAGTTGCACCTCTAGGCAACAGAAACATGAGAAAGAAGAAACGACGGAGACTACATGTGTTGAAGGAGATCGTGGGTGATGAAGAAGATCGTGGGTACTGAAGTAAATATTAAACCACACATTTTAATGATGTCTGAAGAAGAATCTTTTGAAGGAGAAGTCACATGATCAAGAAGAAATGCACCCACAGATTGAAGGAGATCTTTTAATATTCCGTCCTTTTCATGTTTCCATTTTTTTAGCAAAAGAGGAACTCTTTCAAAATAATCAGTGCTACAAATATGCACCGAAGAGTTGCACCTCTATGCAACAGATACAAGAGAAAGGAGGAACGATGGAGACTACAGTTGTTGAAGGAGATCGTGGGTGCTAAAGGAGATCTTGGGTGCTGAAGTAATTATTAAACCACACATTTTAATGATGTCTGAAGAAGAATCTTTTGAAGGAAAATTCAGGTGATCAAGAAGAATTGCACCCACAGATTGAAGGAGATCTTTTAATATTCCATCCTTTTCATGTTTCCATTTTTTTAGCAAAAGAGGAACTCTTTCAAAATAATCAGTGCTACAAATATGCACCGAAGAGTTGATCCTCTATGCAACAGATACATGAGAAGGAGGAACGAGAGACTACAGTTGTTGAAGAAGATCGTGGGTATTGAAGTAAAATTTAAACCACACATTTTAATGATGCCTGAAGAAGAATCCGCCATTTAAATGGTTTGTTGAAGTTTTAAAGGATGAACAATGAACACACAGGTGTGCTTGGCTGACGATACTTTTGAAGGAGATTTCAGATGATCACAAAGAAACACAGCAACAAAACTTGATGTCTGACTGAAGATGGAACTGTTCTGTGAACTGTGTATTGGTGTTTGATGCAGATGAATGATGAATACTGGAGATGCGAGTTACTGAAGATAAGCTTTAAATAAAGATCTTGGAGGCTGAAGAAGAAGAGAGGAGGCCAATAATGAAGCAGACTTTTTCATATCCTTTCCTTTTCAAGTTTCAAATTTTGAAAAAAACAAAACAATGAACAATGAATACACAGATGCCATTGACTGAAGATACTTTTGAAGGAAAATTCAGGTGGTCAAGAAGAATTGCACCCACAGATTGAAGGAGATCTTTTAATATTCCGTCCTTTTCATGTTTCCATTTTTTTTAGCAAAAGAGGAACTCTTTCAAAATAATCAGTGCTACAAATATGCACCGAAGAGTTGCACCTCTATGCAACAGATACATGAGAAAGGAGAAACGACGGAGACTACATGTGTTGCAGTAGATCCTGGGTGCTGAAGGAGATCTTGGGTGCTGAAGTAAATATTAAACCACACATTTTAATGATGTCTGAAGAAGAATCTTTTGAAGGAGAAGTCAGACGATCAAGAAGAATCGCACCCACAAATTGAAGGAGATCTTTTAATGTTCCGTCCTTTTCATGTTTCCATTTTTTTTAGCAAAAGAGGAACTCTTTCAAAATAATCAGTGCTACAAATATGCACCGAAGAGTTGCACCTCTATGCAACAGAAACATGAGAAAGGAGAAACGATGGAGACTACATGTGTTGAAGGAGATCGTGGGTGATGAAGAAGATCGTGGGTGCTGAAGTAAATATTAAACCACACATTTTAATGATGTCTGAAGAAGAATCTTTTGAAGGAGAAGTCAGATGATCAAGAAGAATCGCACCCACAAATTGAAGGATATCTTTTAAAATTCCGTCCTTTTCTAGTTTCCATTTTTTTAGCAAAAGGGGAGCTCTTTCAAAATAATCAGTGCTACAAATATGCACCGAAGAGTTGCACCTCTATGCAACAGATACAAGAGAAAGGAGGAACGATGGAGACTACAGTTGTTGAAGGAGATCGTGGGTGCTAAAGGAGATCTTGGGTGCTGAAGTAATTATTAAACCACACATTTTAATGATGTCTGAATAAGAATATTTTGAAGGAGAAGTCACATGATCAAGAAGAAATGCACCCACAGATTGAAGGAGATCTTTTAATATTCCGTCCTTTTCATGTTTCCATTTTTTTTAGCAAAAGAGGAACTCTTTCAAAATAATCAGTGCTACAAATATGCACCGAAGAGTTGCACCTCTAGGCAACAGAAACATGAGAAAGAAGAAACGACGGAGACTACATGTGTTGAAGGAGATCGTGGGTGATGAAGAAGATCGTGGGTACTGAAGTAAATATTAAACCACACATTTTAATGATGTCTGAAGAAGAATCTTTTGAAGGAGAAGTCACATGATCAAGAAGAAATGCACCCACAGATTGAAGGAGATCTTTTAATATTCCGTCCTTTTCATGTTTCCATTTTTTTAGCAAAAGAGGAACTCTTTCAAAATAATCAGTGCTACAAATATGCACCGAAGAGTTGCACCTCTATGCAACAGATACAAGAGAAAGGAGGAACGATGGAGACTACAGTTGTTGAAGGAGATCGTGGGTGCTAAAGGAGATCTTGGGTGCTGAAGTAATTATTAAACCACACATTTTAATGATGTCTGAAGAAGAATCTTTTGAAGGAAAATTCAGGTGATCAAGAAGAATTGCACCCACAGATTGAAGGAGATCTTTTAATATTCCATCCTTTTCATGTTTCCATTTTTTTAGCAAAAGAGGAACTCTTTCAAAATAATCAGTGCTACAAATATGCACCGAAGAGTTGATCCTCTATGCAACAGATACATGAGAAGGAGGAACGAGAGACTACAGTTGTTGAAGAAGATCGTGGGTATTGAAGTAAAATTTAAACCACACATTTTAATGATGCCTGAAGAAGAATCCGCCATTTAAATGGTTTGTTGAAGTTTTAAAGGATGAACAATGAACACACAGGTGTGCTTGGCTGACGATACTTTTGAAGGAGATTTCAGATGATCACAAAGAAACACAGCAACAAAACTTGATGTCTGACTGAAGATGGAACTGTTCTGTGAACTGTGTATTGGTGTTTGATGCAGATGAATGATGAATACTGGAGATGCGAGTTACTGAAGATAAGCTTTAAATAAAGATCTTGGAGGCTGAAGAAGAAGAGAGGAGGCCAATAATGAAGCAGACTTTTTCATATCCTTTCCTTTTCAAGTTTCAAATTTTGAAAAAAACAAAACAATGAACAATGAATACACAGATGCCATTGACTGAAGATACTTTTGAAGGAAAATTCAGGTGGTCAAGAAGAATTGCACCCACAGATTGAAGGAGATCTTTTAATATTCCGTCCTTTTCATGTTTCCATTTTTTTTAGCAAAAGAGGAACTCTTTCAAAATAATCAGTGCTACTAATATGCACCGAAGAGTTGCACCTCTATGCAACAGATACATGAAAAAGGAGGAACGACGGAGACTACAGTTGTTGAAGGAGATCGTGGGTGCTGAAGGAGATCTTGGGTGCTGAAGTAAATATTAAACCACACAATTTAATGATGTCTGAAGAAGAATCTTTTGAAGGAGAAGTCATTCCGTCCTTTTCATGTTTCCATTTTTTTTAAGCAAAAGAGGAACTCTTTCAAAATAATCAGTGCTACAAATATGCACCGAAGAGTTGCACCTCTATGCAACAGATACATGAGAAAGGAGAAACGACGGAGACTACATGTGTTGAAGGAGATCGTGGGTGATGAAGATCGTGGGTATTGAAGTAGAATTTAAACCACACATTTTAATGATGCCTGAAGAAGAATCTGCCATTTAAATGGTACGTTTAAGTTTGAAAGGACAAACCATGAACACACAGGTGTGCTTGACTGTAGATATTTTTGAAGGAGATTTCAGATGCTCACAAAGCAACACAGCAACAAAACTTGATGTTTTACTGAAGATGGAACTGTTCTGTGAACTGTGTATTGGTGTTTGATGCAGATGAATGATGAATACTGGAGATGCGAGTTACTGAAAATAAGCTGTAAATGAAGATCTTGGTGGCTGAAGATAGAGGAGGCCAATAATGAAGCAGACTTTTTATATCCTTTCCTTTTCAAGTTTCAAATTTTGAAAAAAACAAACAATGAACAATGAATACACAGATGCCATTGACTGAAGATACTTTTGAAGGAAAATTCAGGTGATCAAGAAGAATTGCACCCACAGATTGAAGGAGATCTTTTAATATTCCGTCCTTTTCATGTTTCCATTTTTTTTAGCAAAAGAGGAAATAATCAGTGCTACTAATACGCACCGAAGAGTTGCACCTCTATGCAACAGATACATGAGAAAGGAAAAATGACGGAGACTACAGTTGTTGAAGGAGATCGTGGGTGCTGAAAGGAGATCTTGGGTGCTGAAGTAAATATTAAACCACACATTTTAATGATGTCTGAAGAAGAATCTTTTGAAGGAGAAGTCAGATGATCAAGAAGAATCGCACCCACAAATTGAAGGAGATCTTTTAATATTCCGTCCTTTTCATGTTTCCATTTTTTTTAGCGAAAGAGGAACTCTTTCAAAATAATCAGTGCTACTAATATGCACAGAAGAGTTGCACCTCTATGCAACAGATACATGAGAAAGGAGAAACGACGGAGACTACAGTTGTAGAAGGAGATTGTGGGTGCTGAAGTAAATATTAAACCACACATTTTAATGATGTCTGAAGAAGAATCTTTTGAAGGAGAAGTCAGATGATCAAGAAGAATCGCACCCACAAATTGAAGGAGATCTTTTAATATTCCGTCCTTTTCATGTTTCCATTTTTTTAGCAAAAGAGGAACTCTTTCAAAATAATCAGTGCTACAAATATGCACCGAAGAGTTGCACCTCTATGCAACAGATACAAGAGAAAGGAGGAACGATGGAGACTACAGTTGTTGAAGGAGATCGTGGGTGCTAAAGGAGATCTTGGGTGCTGAAGTAATTATTAAACCACACATTTTAATGATGTCTGAAGAAGAATCTTTTGAAGGAAAATTCAGGTGATCAAGAAGAATTGCACCCACAGATTGAAGGAGATCTTTTAATATTCCATCCTTTTCATGTTTCCATTTTTTTAGCAAAAGAGGAACTCTTTCAAAATAATCAGTGCTACAAATATGCACCGAAGAGTTGATCCTCTATGCAACAGATACATGAGAAGGAGGAACGAGAGACTACAGTTGTTGAAGAAGATCGTGGGTATTGAAGTAAAATTTAAACCACACATTTTAATGATGCCTGAAGAAGAATCCGCCATTTAAATGGTTTGTTGAAGTTTTAAAGGATGAACAATGAACACACAGGTGTGCTTGGCTGACGATACTTTTGAAGGAGATTTCAGATGATCACAAAGAAACACAGCAACAAAACTTGATGTCTGACTGAAGATGGAACTGTTCTGTGAACTGTGTATTGGTGTTTGATGCAGATGAATGATGAATACTGGAGATGCGAGTTACTGAAGATAAGCTTTAAATAAAGATCTTGGAGGCTGAAGAAGAAGAGAGGAGGCCAATAATGAAGCAGACTTTTTCATATCCTTTCCTTTTCAAGTTTCAAATTTTGAAAAAAACAAAACAATGAACAATGAATACACAGATGCCATTGACTGAAGATACTTTTGAAGGAAAATTCAGGTGGTCAAGAAGAATTGCACCCACAGATTGAAGGAGATCTTTTAATATTCCGTCCTTTTCATGTTTCCATTTTTTTTAGCAAAAGAGGAACTCTTTCAAAATAATCAGTGCTACAAATATGCACCGAAGAGTTGCACCTCTATGCAACAGATACATGAGAAAGGAGAAACGACGGAGACTACATGTGTTGCAGTAGATCCTGGGTGCTGAAGGAGATCTTGGGTGCTGAAGTAAATATTAAACCACACATTTTAATGATGTCTGAAGAAGAATCTTTTGAAGGAGAAGTCAGACGATCAAGAAGAATCGCACCCACAAATTGAAGGAGATCTTTTAATGTTCCGTCCTTTTCATGTTTCCATTTTTTTTAGCAAAAGAGGAACTCTTTCAAAATAATCAGTGCTACAAATATGCACCGAAGAGTTGCACCTCTATGCAACAGAAACATGAGAAAGGAGAAACGATGGAGACTACATGTGTTGAAGGAGATCGTGGGTGATGAAGAAGATCGTGGGTGCTGAAGTAAATATTAAACCACACATTTTAATGATGTCTGAAGAAGAATCTTTTGAAGGAGAAGTCAGATGATCAAGAAGAATCGCACCCACAAATTGAAGGATATCTTTTAAAATTCCGTCCTTTTCTAGTTTCCATTTTTTTAGCAAAAGGGGAGCTCTTTCAAAATAATCAGTGCTACAAATATGCACCGAAGAGTTGCACCTCTATGCAACAGATACAAGAGAAAGGAGGAACGATGGAGACTACAGTTGTTGAAGGAGATCGTGGGTGCTAAAGGAGATCTTGGGTGCTGAAGTAATTATTAAACCACACATTTTAATGATGTCTGAATAAGAATATTTTGAAGGAGAAGTCACATGATCAAGAAGAAATGCACCCACAGATTGAAGGAGATCTTTTAATATTCCGTCCTTTTCATGTTTCCATTTTTTTTAGCAAAAGAGGAACTCTTTCAAAATAATCAGTGCTACAAATATGCACCGAAGAGTTGCACCTCTAGGCAACAGAAACATGAGAAAGAAGAAACGACGGAGACTACATGTGTTGAAGGAGATCGTGGGTGATGAAGAAGATCGTGGGTACTGAAGTAAATATTAAACCACACATTTTAATGATGTCTGAAGAAGAATCTTTTGAAGGAGAAGTCACATGATCAAGAAGAAATGCACCCACAGATTGAAGGAGATCTTTTAATATTCCGTCCTTTTCATGTTTCCATTTTTTTAGCAAAAGAGGAACTCTTTCAAAATAATCAGTGCTACAAATATGCACCGAAGAGTTGCACCTCTATGCAACAGATACAAGAGAAAGGAGGAACGATGGAGACTACAGTTGTTGAAGGAGATCGTGGGTGCTAAAGGAGATCTTGGGTGCTGAAGTAATTATTAAACCACACATTTTAATGATGTCTGAAGAAGAATCTTTTGAAGGAAAATTCAGGTGATCAAGAAGAATTGCACCCACAGATTGAAGGAGATCTTTTAATATTCCATCCTTTTCATGTTTCCATTTTTTTAGCAAAAGAGGAACTCTTTCAAAATAATCAGTGCTACAAATATGCACCGAAGAGTTGATCCTCTATGCAACAGATACATGAGAAGGAGGAACGAGAGACTACAGTTGTTGAAGAAGATCGTGGGTATTGAAGTAAAATTTAAACCACACATTTTAATGATGCCTGAAGAAGAATCCGCCATTTAAATGGTTTGTTGAAGTTTTAAAGGATGAACAATGAACACACAGGTGTGCTTGGCTGACGATACTTTTGAAGGAGATTTCAGATGATCACAAAGAAACACAGCAACAAAACTTGATGTCTGACTGAAGATGGAACTGTTCTGTGAACTGTGTATTGGTGTTTGATGCAGATGAATGATGAATACTGGAGATGCGAGTTACTGAAGATAAGCTTTAAATAAAGATCTTGGAGGCTGAAGAAGAAGAGAGGAGGCCAATAATGAAGCAGACTTTTTCATATCCTTTCCTTTTCAAGTTTCAAATTTTGAAAAAAACAAAACAATGAACAATGAATACACAGATGCCATTGACTGAAGATACTTTTGAAGGAAAATTCAGGTGGTCAAGAAGAATTGCACCCACAGATTGAAGGAGATCTTTTAATATTCCGTCCTTTTCATGTTTCCATTTTTTTTAGCAAAAGAGGAACTCTTTCAAAATAATCAGTGCTACTAATATGCACCGAAGAGTTGCACCTCTATGCAACAGATACATGAAAAAGGAGGAACGACGGAGACTACAGTTGTTGAAGGAGATCGTGGGTGCTGAAGGAGATCTTGGGTGCTGAAGTAAATATTAAACCACACAATTTAATGATGTCTGAAGAAGAATCTTTTGAAGGAGAAGTCATTCCGTCCTTTTCATGTTTCCATTTTTTTTAAGCAAAAGAGGAACTCTTTCAAAATAATCAGTGCTACAAATATGCACCGAAGAGTTGCACCTCTATGCAACAGATACATGAGAAAGGAGAAACGACGGAGACTACATGTGTTGAAGGAGATCGTGGGTGATGAAGATCGTGGGTATTGAAGTAGAATTTAAACCACACATTTTAATGATGCCTGAAGAAGAATCTGCCATTTAAATGGTACGTTTAAGTTTGAAAGGACAAACCATGAACACACAGGTGTGCTTGACTGTAGATATTTTTGAAGGAGATTTCAGATGCTCACAAAGCAACACAGCAACAAAACTTGATGTTTTACTGAAGATGGAACTGTTCTGTGAACTGTGTATTGGTGTTTGATGCAGATGAATGATGAATACTGGAGATGCGAGTTACTGAAAATAAGCTGTAAATGAAGATCTTGGTGGCTGAAGATAGAGGAGGCCAATAATGAAGCAGACTTTTTATATCCTTTCCTTTTCAAGTTTCAAATTTTGAAAAAAACAAACAATGAACAATGAATACACAGATGCCATTGACTGAAGATACTTTTGAAGGAAAATTCAGGTGATCAAGAAGAATTGCACCCACAGATTGAAGGAGATCTTTTAATATTCCGTCCTTTTCATGTTTCCATTTTTTTTAGCAAAAGAGGAAATAATCAGTGCTACTAATACGCACCGAAGAGTTGCACCTCTATGCAACAGATACATGAGAAAGGAAAAATGACGGAGACTACAGTTGTTGAAGGAGATCGTGGGTGCTGAAAGGAGATCTTGGGTGCTGAAGTAAATATTAAACCACACATTTTAATGATGTCTGAAGAAGAATCTTTTGAAGGAGAAGTCAGATGATCAAGAAGAATCGCACCCACAAATTGAAGGAGATCTTTTAATATTCCGTCCTTTTCATGTTTCCATTTTTTTTAGCGAAAGAGGAACTCTTTCAAAATAATCAGTGCTACTAATATGCACAGAAGAGTTGCACCTCTATGCAACAGATACATGAGAAAGGAGAAACGACGGAGACTACAGTTGTAGAAGGAGATTGTGGGTGCTGAAGTAAATATTAAACCACACATTTTAATGATGTCTGAAGAAGAATCTTTTGAAGGAGAAGTCAGATGATCAAGAAGAATCGCACCCACAAATTGAAGGAGATCTTTTAATATTCCGTCCTTTTCATGTTTCCATTTTTTTAGCAAAAGAGGAACTCTTTCAAAATAATCAGTGCTACAAATATGCACCGAAGAGTTGCACCTCTATGCAACAGATACAAGAGAAAGGAGGAACGATGGAGACTACAGTTGTTGAAGGAGATCGTGGGTGCTAAAGGAGATCTTGGGTGCTGAAGTAATTATTAAACCACACATTTTAATGATGTCTGAAGAAGAATCTTTTGAAGGAAAATTCAGGTGATCAAGAAGAATTGCACCCACAGATTGAAGGAGATCTTTTAATATTCCATCCTTTTCATGTTTCCATTTTTTTAGCAAAAGAGGAACTCTTTCAAAATAATCAGTGCTACAAATATGCACCGAAGAGTTGATCCTCTATGCAACAGATACATGAGAAGGAGGAACGAGAGACTACAGTTGTTGAAGAAGATCGTGGGTATTGAAGTAAAATTTAAACCACACATTTTAATGATGCCTGAAGAAGAATCCGCCATTTAAATGGTTTGTTGAAGTTTTAAAGGATGAACAATGAACACACAGGTGTGCTTGGCTGACGATACTTTTGAAGGAGATTTCAGATGATCACAAAGAAACACAGCAACAAAACTTGATGTCTGACTGAAGATGGAACTGTTCTGTGAACTGTGTATTGGTGTTTGATGCAGATGAATGATGAATACTGGAGATGCGAGTTACTGAAGATAAGCTTTAAATAAAGATCTTGGAGGCTGAAGAAGAAGAGAGGAGGCCAATAATGAAGCAGACTTTTTCATATCCTTTCCTTTTCAAGTTTCAAATTTTGAAAAAAACAAAACAATGAACAATGAATACACAGATGCCATTGACTGAAGATACTTTTGAAGGAAAATTCAGGTGGTCAAGAAGAATTGCACCCACAGATTGAAGGAGATCTTTTAATATTCCGTCCTTTTCATGTTTCCATTTTTTTTAGCAAAAGAGGAACTCTTTCAAAATAATCAGTGCTACAAATATGCACCGAAGAGTTGCACCTCTATGCAACAGATACATGAGAAAGGAGAAACGACGGAGACTACATGTGTTGCAGTAGATCCTGGGTGCTGAAGGAGATCTTGGGTGCTGAAGTAAATATTAAACCACACATTTTAATGATGTCTGAAGAAGAATCTTTTGAAGGAGAAGTCAGACGATCAAGAAGAATCGCACCCACAAATTGAAGGAGATCTTTTAATGTTCCGTCCTTTTCATGTTTCCATTTTTTTTAGCAAAAGAGGAACTCTTTCAAAATAATCAGTGCTACAAATATGCACCGAAGAGTTGCACCTCTATGCAACAGAAACATGAGAAAGGAGAAACGATGGAGACTACATGTGTTGAAGGAGATCGTGGGTGATGAAGAAGATCGTGGGTGCTGAAGTAAATATTAAACCACACATTTTAATGATGTCTGAAGAAGAATCTTTTGAAGGAGAAGTCAGATGATCAAGAAGAATCGCACCCACAAATTGAAGGATATCTTTTAAAATTCCGTCCTTTTCTAGTTTCCATTTTTTTAGCAAAAGGGGAGCTCTTTCAAAATAATCAGTGCTACAAATATGCACCGAAGAGTTGCACCTCTATGCAACAGATACAAGAGAAAGGAGGAACGATGGAGACTACAGTTGTTGAAGGAGATCGTGGGTGCTAAAGGAGATCTTGGGTGCTGAAGTAATTATTAAACCACACATTTTAATGATGTCTGAATAAGAATATTTTGAAGGAGAAGTCACATGATCAAGAAGAAATGCACCCACAGATTGAAGGAGATCTTTTAATATTCCGTCCTTTTCATGTTTCCATTTTTTTTAGCAAAAGAGGAACTCTTTCAAAATAATCAGTGCTACAAATATGCACCGAAGAGTTGCACCTCTAGGCAACAGAAACATGAGAAAGAAGAAACGACGGAGACTACATGTGTTGAAGGAGATCGTGGGTGATGAAGAAGATCGTGGGTACTGAAGTAAATATTAAACCACACATTTTAATGATGTCTGAAGAAGAATCTTTTGAAGGAGAAGTCACATGATCAAGAAGAAATGCACCCACAGATTGAAGGAGATCTTTTAATATTCCGTCCTTTTCATGTTTCCATTTTTTTAGCAAAAGAGGAACTCTTTCAAAATAATCAGTGCTACAAATATGCACCGAAGAGTTGCACCTCTATGCAACAGATACAAGAGAAAGGAGGAACGATGGAGACTACAGTTGTTGAAGGAGATCGTGGGTGCTAAAGGAGATCTTGGGTGCTGAAGTAATTATTAAACCACACATTTTAATGATGTCTGAAGAAGAATCTTTTGAAGGAAAATTCAGGTGATCAAGAAGAATTGCACCCACAGATTGAAGGAGATCTTTTAATATTCCATCCTTTTCATGTTTCCATTTTTTTAGCAAAAGAGGAACTCTTTCAAAATAATCAGTGCTACAAATATGCACCGAAGAGTTGATCCTCTATGCAACAGATACATGAGAAGGAGGAACGAGAGACTACAGTTGTTGAAGAAGATCGTGGGTATTGAAGTAAAATTTAAACCACACATTTTAATGATGCCTGAAGAAGAATCCGCCATTTAAATGGTTTGTTGAAGTTTTAAAGGATGAACAATGAACACACAGGTGTGCTTGGCTGACGATACTTTTGAAGGAGATTTCAGATGATCACAAAGAAACACAGCAACAAAACTTGATGTCTGACTGAAGATGGAACTGTTCTGTGAACTGTGTATTGGTGTTTGATGCAGATGAATGATGAATACTGGAGATGCGAGTTACTGAAGATAAGCTTTAAATAAAGATCTTGGAGGCTGAAGAAGAAGAGAGGAGGCCAATAATGAAGCAGACTTTTTCATATCCTTTCCTTTTCAAGTGTCAAATTTTGAAAAAAACAAAACAATGAACAATGAATACACAGATGCCATTGACTGAAGATACTTTTGAAGGAAAATTCAGGTGGTCAAGAAGAATTGCACCCACAGATTGAAGGAGATCTTTTAATATTCCGTCCTTTTCATGTTTCCATTTTTTTTAGCAAAAGAGGAACTCTTTCAAAATAATCAGTGCTACTAATATGCACCGAAGAGTTGCACCTCTATGCAACAGATACATGAAAAAGGAGGAACGACGGAGACTACAGTTGTTGAAGGAGATCGTGGGTGCTGAAGGAGATCTTGGGTGCTGAAGTAAATATTAAACCACACAATTTAATGATGTCTGAAGAAGAATCTTTTGAAGGAGAAGTCATTCCGTCCTTTTCATGTTTCCATTTTTTTTAAGCAAAAGAGGAACTCTTTCAAAATAATCAGTGCTACAAATATGCACCGAAGAGTTGCACCTCTATGCAACAGATACATGAGAAAGGAGAAACGACGGAGACTACATGTGTTGAAGGAGATCGTGGGTGATGAAGATCGTGGGTATTGAAGTAGAATTTAAACCACACATTTTAATGATGCCTGAAGAAGAATCTGCCATTTAAATGGTACGTTTAAGTTTGAAAGGACAAACCATGAACACACAGGTGTGCTTGACTGTAGATATTTTTGAAGGAGATTTCAGATGCTCACAAAGCAACACAGCAACAAAACTTGATGTTTGACTGAAGATGGAACTGTTCTGTGAACTGTGTATTGGTGTTTGATGCAGATGAATGATGAATACTGGAGATGCGAGTTACTGAAAATAAGCTGTAAATGAAGATCTTGGTGGCTGAAGATAGAGGAGGCCAATAATGAAGCAGACTTTTTATATCCTTTCCTTTTCAAGTTTCAAATTTTGAAAAAAACAAACAATGAACAATGAATACACAGATGCCATTGACTGAAGATACTTTTGAAGGAAAATTCAGGTGATCAAGAAGAATTGCACCCACAGATTGAAGGAGATCTTTTAATATTCCGTCCTTTTCATGTTTCCATTTTTTTTAGCAAAAGAGGAAATAATCAGTGCTACTAATACGCACCGAAGAGTTGCACCTCTATGCAACAGATACATGAGAAAGGAAAAATGACGGAGACTACAGTTGTTGAAGGAGATCGTGGGTGCTGAAAGGAGATCTTGGGTGCTGAAGTAAATATTAAACCACACATTTTAATGATGTCTGAAGAAGAATCTTTTGAAGGAGAAGTCAGATGATCAAGAAGAATCGCACCCACAAATTGAAGGAGATCTTTTAATATTCCGTCCTTTTCATGTTTCCATTTTTTTTAGCGAAAGAGGAACTCTTTCAAAATAATCAGTGCTACTAATATGCACAGAAGAGTTGCACCTCTATGCAACAGATACATGAGAAAGGAGAAACGACGGAGACTACAGTTGTAGAAGGAGATTGTGGGTGCTGAAGTAAATATTAAACCACACATTTTAATGATGTCTGAAGAAGAATCTTTTGAAGGAGAAGTCAGATGATCAAGAAGAATCGCACCCACAAATTGAAGGAGATCTTTTAATATTCCGTCCTTTTCATGTTTCCATTTTTTTTAAGCAAAAGAGGAACTCTTTCAAAATAATCAGTGCTACAAATATGCACCGAAGAGTTTCACCTCTATGCAACAGATACATGAGAAAGGAGAAAGGAGAAAGGACGGAGACTACATGTGTTGAAGGAGATCGTGGGTGATGAAGAAGATCGTGGGTATTGAAGTAAAATTTAAACCACACATTTTAATGATGCCTGAAGAAGAATCCGCCATTTAAATGGTACGTTTAAGTTTGAAAGGACAAACAATGAACACACAGGTGTGCTTGACTGACGATATTTTTGAAGGAGATTTCAGATGCTCACAAAGCAACACAGCAAAAAAACTTGATGTCTGACTGAAGATGGAACTGTTCTGTGAACTGTGTATTGGTGTTTGATGCAGATGAATGATGAATACTGGAGATGCGAGTTACTGAAAATAAGCTGTAAATGAAGATCTTGGTGGCTGAAGAAGAAGAGAGGAGGCCAATAATGAAGCAGACTTTTTCATATCCTTTCCTTTTCAAGTTTCAAATTTTGAAGAAAAACAAAACAATGAACAATGAATACACAGATGCCATTGACTGAAGATACTTTTGAAGGAAAATTCAGGTGATCAAGAAGAATTGCACCCACAGATTGAAGGAGATCTTTTCATATTCCGTCCTTTTCTAGTTTCCATTTTTTTTTAAGCAAAAGAGGAACTCTTTCAAAATAATCAGTGCTACAAATATGCATCGAAGAGTTGCACCTCTATGCAACAGATACATGAAAAAGGAGGAACGACGGAGACTACGGCTGTTGCAGTAGATACTGGGTTGTGAAGGAGATCTTGGGTGCTGAAGTAAATATTAAACCACACATTTTAATGATGTCTGAAGAAGAATCTTTTGAAGGAGAAGTCACATGATCAAGAAGAAATGCACCCACAGATTGAAGGAGATCTTTTTATATTCCGTCCTTTTCATGTTTCCATTTTTTTTTTAGCAAAAGAGGAACTCTTTCAAAATAATCAGTGCTACAAATATGCACCGAAGAGTTGCACCTCTAGGCAACAGATACATGAGAAAGGAGGAACGACGGAGACTACGGCTGTTGCAGTAGATACTGGGTTGTGAAAGAGATCTTGGGTGCTGAAGTAATTATTAAACCACACATTTTAATGATGTCTGAAGAAGAATCTTTTGAAGGAGAAGTCACATGATCAAGAAGAAATGCACCCACAGATTGAAGGAGATCTTTTAATGTTCCGTCCTTTTCATGTTTCCATTTTTTTAGCAAAAGAGGAACTCTTTCAAAATAATCAGTGCTACAAATATGCACCGAAGAGTTGCACCTCTATGCAACAGATACATGAGAAGGAGGAACGAGAGACTACAGTTGTTGAAGAAGATCGTGGGTATTGAAGTAAAATTTAAACCACACATTTTAATGATGCCTGAAGAAGAATCTGCCATTTAAATGGTTTGTTGAAGTTTTAAAGGATGAACAATGAACACACAGGTGTGCTTGGTTGACGGTATTTTTGAAGGAGATTTCAGATGCTCACAAAGCAACACAGCAACAAAACTTGATGTCTGACTGGAGATGGAACTGTTCTGTGAACTGTGTATTGGTGTTTGATGCAGATGAATGATGAATACTGGAGATGCGAGTTACTGAAAATAAGCTGTAAATGAAGATCTTGGTGGCTGAAGAAGAAGAGAGGAGGCCAATAATGAAGCAGACTTTTTCATATCCTTTCCTTTTCAAGTTTCAAATTTTGAAAAAAACAAAACAATGAACAATGAATACACAGATGCCATTGACTGAAGATACTTTTGAAGGAAAATTCAGGTGATCAAGAAGAATTGCACCCACAGATTGAAGGAGATCTTTTCATATTCCGTCCTTTTCTAGTTTCCATTTTTTTTTAAGCAAAAGAGGAACTCTTTCAAAATAATCAGTGCTACAAATATGCACCGAAGAGTTGCACCTCTATGCAACAGAAACATGAAAAAGGAGGAACGACGGAGACTACAGCTGTTGCAGTAGATACTGGGTTGTGAAGGAGATCTTGGGTGCTGAAGTAAATATTAAACCACACATTTTAATGATGTCTGAAGAAGAATCTTTTGAAGGAGAAGTCACATGATCAAGAAGAAATGCACCCACAGATTGAAGGAGATCTTTTTATATTCCGTCCTTTTCATGTTTCCATTTTTTTTTTAGCAAAAGAGGAACTCTTTCAAAATAATCAGTGCTACAAATATGCACCGAAGAGTTGCACCTCTAGGCAACAGATACATGAGAAAGGAGGAACGACGGAGACTACGGCTGTTGCAGTAGATACTGGGTTGTGAAAGAGATCTTGGGTGCTGAAGTAATTATTAAACCACACATTTTAATGTCTGAAGAAGAATCTTTTGAAGGAGAAGTCACATGATCAAGAAGAAATGCACCCACAGATTGAAGGAGATCTTTTAATGTTCCGTCCTTTTCATGTTTCCATTTTTTTTAGCAAAAGAGGAACTCTTTCAAAATAATCAGTGCTACAAATATGCACCGAAGAGTTGCACCTCTATGCAACAGATACATGAGAAGGAGGAACGAGAGACTACAGTTGTTGAAGAAGATCGTGGGTATTGAAGTAAAATTTAAACCACACATTTTAATGATGCCTAAAGAAGAATCTGCCATTTAAATGGTTTGTTGAAGTTTTAAAGGATGAACAATGAACACACAGGTGTGCTTGGTTGACGGTATTTTTGAAGGAGATTTCAGATGCTCACAAAGCAACACAGCAACAAAACTTGATGTCTGACTGGAGATGGAACTGTTCTGTGAACTGTGTATTGGTGTTTGATGCAGATGAATGATGAATACTGGAGATGCGAGTTACTGAAAATAAGCTGTAAATGAAGATCTTGGTGGCTGAAGAAGAAGAGAGGAGGCCAATAATGAAGCAGACTTTTTCATATCCTTTCCTTTTCAAGTTTCAAATTTTGAAAAAAACAAAACAATGAACAATGAATACACAGATGCCATTGACTGAAGATACTTTTGAAGGAAAATTCAGGTGATCAAGAAGAATTGCACCCACAGATTGAAGGAGATCTTTTCATATTCCGTCCTTTTCTAGTTTCCATTTTTTTTTAAGCAAAAGAGGAACTCTTTCAAAATAATCAGTGCTACAAATATGCACCGAAGAGTTGCACCTCTATGCAACAGAAACATGAAAAAGGAGGAACGACGGAGACTACGGCTGTTGCAGTAGATACTGGGTTGTGAAGGAGATCTTGGGTGCTGAAGTAAATATTAAACCACACATTTTAATGATGTCTGAAGAAGAATCTTTTGAAGGAGAAGTCACATGATCAAGAAGAAATGCACCCACAGATTGAAGGAGATCTTTTTATATTCCGTCCTTTTCATGTTTCCATTTTTTTTTTAGCAAAAGAGGAACTCTTTCAAAATAATCAGTGCTACAAATATGCACCGAAGAGTTGCACCTCTATGCAACAGATACATGAGAAGGAGGAACGAGAGACTACAGTTGTTGAAGAAGATCGTGGGTATTGAAGTAAAATTTAAACCACACATTTTAATGATGCCTGAAGAAGAATCTGCCATTTAAATGGTTTGTTGAAGTTTTAAAGGATGAACAATGAACACACAGGTGTGCTTGGTTGACGGTATTTTTGAAGGAGATTTCAGATGCTCACAAAGCAACACAGCAACAAAACTTGATGTCTGACTGAAGATGGAACTGTTCTGTGAACTGTGTATTGGTGTTTGATGCAGATGAATGATGAATACTGGAGATGCGAGTTACTGAAAATAAGCTGTAAATGAAGATCTTGGTGGCTGAAGAAGAAGAGAGGAGGCCAATAATGAAGCAGACTTTTTCATATCCTTTCCTTTTCAAGTTTCAAATTTTGAAAAAAACAAAACAATGAACAATGAATACACAGATGCCATTGACTGAAGATACTTTTGAAGGAAAATTCAGGTGATCAAGAAGAATCGCACCCACAGATTGAAGGAGATCTTTTAACATTCCGTCCTTTTCATGTTTCCATTTTTTTTAGCAAAAGAGGAACTCTTTCAAAATAATCAGTGCTACTAATATGCACCGAAGAGTTGCACCTCTATGCAACAGATACATGAAAAAGGAGGAACGACGGAGACTACAGTTGTTGAAGGAGATCGTGGGTGCTGAAGGAGATCTTGGGTGCTGAAGTAAATATTAAACCACACAATTTAATGATGTCTGAAGAAGAATCTTTTGAAGGAGAAGTCACATGATCAAGAAGAATCGCACCCACAAATTGAAGGAGATCTTTTAATATTCCGTCCTTTTCATGTTTCCATTTTTTTTAGCAAAAGAGGAACTCTTTCAAAATAATCAGTGCTACAAATATGCACTGAAGAGTTGCACCTCTATGCAACAGATACATGAGAAGGAGGACGAGAGACTACAGTTGTTGAAGAAGATCGTGGGTATTGAAGTAAAATTTAAACCACACATTTTAATGATGCCTGAAGAAGAATCCGCCATTTAAATGGTACGTTTAAGTTTGAAAGGACAAACAATGAACACACAGGTGTGCTTGACTGACGATATTTTTGAAGGAGATTTCAGATGCTCACAAAGCAACACAGCAACAAAACTTGATGTCTGACTGAAGATGGAACTGTTCTGTGAACTGTGTATTGGTGTTTGATGCAGATGAATGATGAATACTGGAGATGCGAGTTACTGAAAATAAGCTGTAAATGAACATCTTGGTGGCTGAAGAAGAAGAGAGGAGGCCAATAATGAAGCAGACTCTATGCAACAGATACATGAAAAAGGAGAAACGACGGAGACTACAGTTGTAGAAGGAGATTGTGGGTGCTGAAGGAGATCTTGGGTGATGAAGTAAATATTAAACCACACATTTTAATGATGTCTGAAGAGGAATCTTTTGAAGGAGAAGTCAGATGATCAAGAAGAATTGCACCCACAAATTGAAGGAGATCTTTTAATATTCCGTCCTTTTCTAGTTTCCATTTTTTTTAAAGCAAAAGAGGAACTCTTTCAAAATAATCAGTGCTACAAATATGCACCGAAGAGTTGCACCTCTATGCAACAGATACATGAGAAAGGAGGAACAAAGGAGACTACAGTTGTTGAAGAAGATTGTGGGTATTGAAGTAGAATTTAAACCACACATTTTAATGATGCCTGAAGAAGAATCCGCCATTTAAATGGCACGTTAAAGTTTGAAAGGACAAACAATGAACACACAGGTGTGCTTGGCTGACGATACTTTTGAAGGAGATTTCAGATGCTCACAAAGAAACACAGCAACAAAACTTGATGTCTGACTGAAGATGGAACTGTTCTGTGAACTGTGTATTGGTGTTTGATGCAGATGAATGATGAATACTGGAGATGCGAGTTACTGAAGATAAGATTGAAATGACGATCTTGGAGGCTGAAGAAGAAGAGAGGAGGCCCATAGTGAAGGAGACTTTTTCATATCCTTTCCTTTTCAAGTTTCAAATTTTTGGAAACAAAATCATCGAACAATGAATACACAGATGCCATTGACTGGAAATACTTTTGAAGGAGAATTCAGATGATCAAGAAGAATTGCACCCACAGATTGAAGGAGAACATTTTATATTTTCAGGTTTCCATTATTTTAAGTAAAAGAGGAACTCTTTCAAATTAATCAGTGCAAATATGCACCAAAGAGTTACACCTCTATGCAACAGATACATGAAAAAGGAGGAACGATGGAGACTACAGTTGTTGAAGGAGGTCGTGGGTGCTGAAGTAGAATTTAAACCACACATTTTCCTGATGCCTGAAGAAGAGTCTACCATTTAAATGGTATGTTGAAGTTTGAAAAGACAATCAATGAACACACAGATGTGATTGGCTGACGATACTTATGAAGGAGATTTCAGATGATCAAGAAGAAATACACCCACAAAACTTGATGTCTGAAGAGAACTTTTCTATGGTGTTTGAAGCAGATGAATGATGAAATATAAAATCTCAAAATTCATTTTTTTGTGCCTCTGTCTTGAAGAAACAGTTGTATTCTTCCCAACTGTATACTTTTTGGGGGTTTGATTTTGTGTTTAATAAATATTGTAATGCCCTTTTGTTTTATATGTGTGTGTGAACTTTGGCTTAGGAAATCATGACCAATATGTATCAGAACAGTTAATTGAGTAAAACAAACAAATTGTTCACATTGGTGTAAGTTCATACAACTTCACATGCTCCCATGTAAGGATTCCTTAGTGTTTCAAACTTTTTTTATAGGAAAACCCAGCCAACCAAGATGTCCCTAATTACTGAATTAGTGGAAAATGTTGCTCCACAGTATCAATTGACACTGCCATGACTGCCCTTTTTAAAGCATTGAATTAACTCACTGGTCAGACTGTTAGGATCTGGTCATTGTGAATGACACAAAGCTTAAAAGGTCACATATAATAGGTCAACCATGTCATGTTAAGCAGAAAACCGTGTTACATTCCGAGGTCTTTGAAATACCGTAGATTAGCACAAAAGGTATGAACTTCAAACAGATGAATGGCTTTTCTGTTAAGGTCTTGAATATGCAGTAATGCATGGGCTGAATAATTATAATAATGCTCTGATTTCTGGACTCTTTTTCATGGATTCGACCACCATGTTTTCAACTTTGCAGCCTACCACCAGTACCAACTTATGAAATTGCTCTTGAAGTTGCACTATAAGCATGGAAATGCTGAATATTTGTCCTTGCAGAATAACATTTTTAACAAGTGCTGGAATGCTGAAAATTTGTCTTTTCATAATAAAAAGGTGCCAGAATGCTGAGGACATGAAGAACTGACATGACTGATTAGTCATCCTTCAAATTATTAGTAATAAAACTAATAGTAATAGGCTGCTGACATCTTTGGAATTGAAAGGGGGCAATAATAATAATAAATTGCATACAAAAGAACATTTTTGATAGGCACAAACTTTTTTTCTGACAGGTTGGGTGTAGGCAACCTAAAATTAAACTACCTGCAATTTTGAGCCCTGAACAAACAAGTGTTTTTGCGGGTCCTTCGCACACAAGATGCACAACAAAACCAAATTTTGCAGCAGATCTAAATTAAACAAGAGCACATTTTTTGACTTTTTCACTCACGAATGACGACCTCTTCAGGGTGGACTTTTGTGGCCTCCAATCGTCTCAGTCATTGGACAAATAGCAAGCCAGTCAGTCTCACACACAACTCCCGCTCCTTCGCTGTCATTCCACGAAAAATTCATCATTTTCAGCAGAAAATATCTTAGAAGTCACCAGCACAGGTCCGACCTCGATGGAAATCAGCTAACTTATGGTAAAGGCGGCAGTAAAATTTGCCCAAATTGTTAACCTCACGGTTTGCAGGAGGCGTAGATATATTTGTATAAAAAAGTTATAACAATAAAAAGTTAAAATTAATCCGCGTTTCATTTTTGTAAACCTTCCAGACTTTTCAAAGCAATATTTCTGCAGCTATTTGTTTAATATCCAATAAAATGTTATTAAAAACAGGCTGGTTAGCCTTTTTTTGCCATTGTGTGACATTTTCTGAGTTCCCAAGGCTCTATTTTACATCGGTTTGGAAAGAAGTGATGAGGCTATTCCGTCATGCTGGTCGACGTTGATTGGTTAGAAGTGTCACGAGACTCATTAAGCAAAATGAAAGGAGTGATTAGCAGACGATAATTTACCGCTCTAAGAGACAAGTTTATTACATAGCTTTTGGTGAATGTCATTGGCTAGTGGTGTCACGGGGCTCATTTACATAAGAAAGGGGGCAATTAGCGGACGATAGCCCTACTGCTTTGTGAAAAACAGGTTGATGGTCGGGGTAAGAAAAATGGATTTAAAAAGTATGTAAGAGTTGAGTTTTATTTCAGAAAAGTATGTAAACATGAAAAAATCGAACAGAAAGAAGTAATTTACACATTTAAGCTATCTTCTCACGTCTCTTTTAAAAGCTTGGTGACGGTGTGCTGGGGGGGCAGGGAAAAGATGAGTAGTGCGTGGGCGTGGTTACGTATAGGTGAATGGAGGGGATTAACTGGAAAGTAGACCACATATATGCAGAGGTATTAATTAAATTATTGTTGTTAATATTGTTAATATTATTGTCATTATTATTTACAAAAGCGACAAACTTGAAGGAGCAGTTGACAATCATTTGTAAAAATGAATACCGCCACCTGTTGAAAGCCACAAAAAGATGCAAATTGTACCGGTGTTTCTTCCCAAGCCAATCAATCATTGAGTTCAAAGGTCATATGACGTCCCTCTGCAACACAAACCAAAAATTGCTCAAATGCGTGCTGCCTCAATATTTGTAGTTACTTTACATACGTTACCTAAAAGCATGTGTTAGAATTTCAACATGTAGGGCTGTTAACATATAGAGCATTTGATATTTTCCTGGATGTGACATTGTCGTCAGAATTGGGTGAGTAGAACGTTCGGTTTACGAGTTAAGTGTCAGTGAACAGTTTTGCGTGTAATGCCACGGGAACATGGGGGAAAGCATCGGTTTGTCAACATTGCAGGTTGGTACCGTGTGTGTGTGTGTACGAATCCGTGCGTACAGTACTGATTGTACAACTGCCATGCCACTGGACTGTACTAAGGAGGCTGTACATACCAATACAGTCAATATGTATGGTTATATATATATTAATACTACTAAACCATGGAGGGAGGAATGTACATTACATACGTACGTGTTTGAAGTTGAGTTATGTAATGTAGGCTAAGTATCCTACATTACACGTGTGGTGTATAATAATTATTCCTTCTTATCTTTTCCTCTTACTCAATTTACTGTTGACTGCATAGATGATAGTGCATGTCTCTTTCGTCTCATGGCATTCTTGGTATTATTGCCAAATACACAACAATGATGACATCCACAACAACAAAAACTATACCGATCAAGACTATTAGTATTACTAATATAGGCAAAAAAGTAATTTAATCGTTAAATTGTTGATAAATGTGATGGCCCCTTTTTTACTCAGTATATGACAAAAACATAACCTTACTTGGGTAAATAATAATTATACTAGTAGAAGTACATTGAGTATTGTTGGTCTAGTAGAGTGAAAACGTGCCAGTCAGATTGAATATCTGAGTAGCCAACAAAAAAGAAGAAGGTATAGGCCTAATATTAGCAAATTTTCATTCACAACCTCATGGCTGAGTGGTACAGTAGGGGTAGCGATTCCACTTTACAATCAATATGCTCCACGTTTGCTAAATATAACACTATTTTTTGTTTTAGTATTACAAATTTACTCCTACCTAACAAATGTCACAGTAAAATTTGGAAGTCCCCCAAAAACATTCCCTGCACATGCTTTGCCGGCTAAATATTCACTGCCAAGATGTTGAATGAAATCATAGACTTCTGCATAAATGCCTGGCCTTTTCATAACGGCCAAAAATGCTATTCATCATTCGATCTTGTTATATTCAACAGTCAAAGCTCTTGGTCACACTCCTTAGATTGAAGAGCTACAGTGGACCTTGAGTTAATTTTTTGCATTTTTTAAATCTTCATTTTCAACCACTTCCTTATATTTAAATTATTGGAAAAAAAAGGCAAAACAAATTTGCCAATTTCAACCTTCCCGTCTACGACCCTCGGAAAGATAGAGGTTCACATTTGCTTTGCAGTAAATATTACATTTTGTACAGTAGGCCTACAGTAGGCTGCAGTAGGCCTATAAAAATTAAATTAAGCATGTTCAAGGTCTCCTTGCTCTATGTCTAAAGTACGTACATTTGTAAGTAACTTTTTGGCTTTTTCCGTTAAACCCTACTTTAGGGTTAATGCAGAAATTCATGGGTTAACTTGGATTAGAAGCAAAGAAAGCATTGCATCTTTGAAGGGCTAAACTTAATTTACCATATATAGGATACACCCTGTATGTAATATAAATTGCATGAGAAAGGTTTGGGGGAAGATCCTCAAACACTGAATGCAAAGCTTCATGCTACAATGTTGAAAAATACTATTAAAAGTATAGAAATTGTTTGTTATTTGTATGTATCTTTGTTTGTAAAGATGTATTGAATTTATTGGAAATGAAGAAAATAAGATAAATTGTTATGCAAAAGGTCTTTATGGAAATAGTAACATTCATTGAATGTTAGTTATTGAAAACTAAAAATTTTAAGCATTTGAAATTGTTGAATTTGTTGAATAAGCCAATTTATTGCCATCTGTTCTTTTCTTTCTTCTCTCATGCAGATTTTGATGACCATATGGAAAGCGTTTGGTACACAGTCAACAAGCTGGATATAATTGCATTCCAAGTTCCAGTATTAACTCAATCTACTAACAGAATAAAATATGCCTCAGTAATTGCAATCCACAAGTAGGGCTAGTTCAATGGAAGCCTGGACGTAAGAAGTCACTTTGAATAAGAGATGAGGAATTTTGTCCATCTTTAAGGAGCCAAAATGACTGCATGATACTGGAGTGGCCTTCATTTTTTACAGTTCTTTAGAGTGGTATTCATTTTAACATTAGGCAACAATTTTGTATTGAATATTCACTGTCTTCCATTGCAAAGCAATGCAGCTAAATTATTGAGCACATTGTGTGCATTTTTTTTAGTGCCTGGATTAGATAACAATATTAATGATACTGAGTGAGCTATGTCCGCTAGTGACAGTGCTGTGATGGGCAAGCCCCCAAGCGGGACGCCAAGAAGTCACAATAAAACTCCATCCACAACTCCACGGTCTACGACATCTACACCGAGACAGTCTACAACAACAGGACGAACAGGGAACAATTCCCGGCCATCAGGCCAAGGTCAAGCCTCTAAACCTGGGCGCTCGTCATCAGTCACCAGTGAAACAGAGGCTACACTCAGACGTAAGATTGAAAGATTAAAACTGGAATTAGACACCAAGAAAACTAAACCAAAAAGGGGCTCCGGTGATGGCAAATCAATCACTTATCGTGCAAATTCAAATCCCACTGCTAAAAATAATTCAGGTAATTCATCCTCCGAAAGTAAAGACTCATCTAAACTCAGAACTCCACCGAATAGTCAAACCAAATCTAACTCAGCAAGGAAATCTCTGGGAACTGATGCCAAAACAAAATCACTCCCAGTTTGGAGGTCTGGTGGTAGTGGAGATTTTAATTCATCAAGACAAACCCCGAGAGGGGTTACCAGAGTCAACTCTAAGCCAGATCTTCTTAAGAGATCCAACTCTAAACCAGACTTGCAGTCAAGTTCATCCCCATCCACTAGTCTAAAACGAAACGAAACATTTGTTGTAAAGAAGTCACAGCCCAATGTTTCAACAAGGATCCCAGCGATGCGTGGATCACCAAAAGCCGAAATCACAAAAACAGCTGTGGAGTATGAACCATCAAAACAAAATATTCAAATGAAAATATCTTCTGATATTGCTAATGGAGTAAACCCACCTTCAGACACATGTAGCAGTAAAGAAAGTGTTGATGGAAGTGTTCCAAAAATGGACCAGTTACATGTAACTGATCTGACTGATGGTGATCAAAATTTGGAAGATAGAAGTGAAGAGGATTTCCCGAAAGGTGAACTGGATAATTTGTCCCAGACAAGAAAGAAGTCTACATTGGATGGAAATGAAAACAGATTACCTCAGGAAATAGAGAGTCAGTATGATGGCGCAATCATAAAGGAACCCATCTTGGAGGCAAGGTCGACGACAAGAAAGGATTTAGATATTCATGATGGGGAGGAGTTACTTCAAAACCAGGATTTATCAGCAGAGATACATGCATCAGCGAGACAGGTTACTGCACCTGATAATATGAGCTCCGTGGATACAACTGCCGAGAAATTAACCACCCGGGTAAGTTTTAAAACATTTACAATTGAAAAAAAAAAATTCTTTCCATTACCTGTAAAAAATAGACTGTTCATGCTCATTTGTGCATAATGCTTAGTCCATCCAAAATCTTTGAGTGAACTTTTTTCACATCGGATGATTTTTCAAAAGGAAAATATATGATGGAGTTACATGTATATTCAGGCCTGATGCTTCACGGAGGCAACAGAGGCACAATTGCCTCCATGCGCTTGGCCATTGCCTTGGTGCCCCTTGAAATGTTATAACTTTTATAGAAATTTACAGTTTCCTCATACATTTGTAGAGGTGTCATTTACAAAGGAGAAAACGCCTTGGTGCTCTTGCTCTTTCAAGAATGAAGCATCAGGCCCACAAATTACGTAGTCTTGTAAAAAGAAATAGTTGTAGGCCTATAGCTGCAGTCTTTCGGTTTTTTATCCCCCAATGATTTAACCTTGGTTCATGAATATATATTTAAAAAATTATTTACATGTGGGATGGAGTCTATTGTATCATTTCACTATTTTACAAGTTCAAATCTTTGAAAGAAAAACGACTATATCAGCAGGTACAAGTACATTTATTAAATTATCTGCCCTTAAAAATATTCCTGTGTTTTTTTGCAAAAACATCAAAGCAAATAATAACCATAACAACCATGCAAATTTGACAAATATTTAACAATTGAATAAACATTAAAAGCTCACAACACCTGTTTCAGTTGATCAATGCTAAACAGTCATTTTTTAAATTTAATCTAAACACTCACATCAATAGGTTGTGTTTGTTCACAATTTATTCTGAGAGTACAAAACATTTTATAAAAACAACATGTTTCTTTTTATTTGTAACAAGTTGGTAATAGTCGTCCTAAAATGTTTAAAACTCTAACACTCTTCTGCTCTCATACCTAGACAAATTGTTTTGTGTACTGTACAGAATCGTACCAGTACCAGCTCAACTGTTTTGGCAATGATGGTTTCATGTATCATTGCAAATTAAATTGATAGTTGTTTTTATGAGTTGGTACTTAGGTCCTCATGCTACATACATGTATACAAGGTTTTTATATTAGTTTTGAATATGCTATTTACAAACCACACTGTAATGTGTGCTCATTTAAATAATGCTACATCACAGCAGTGTAGTTTAGTTTTATTGGATCTTGTGTGGGAGTAAATACTCAACAGAAAAATAATGTACTGGTAGGCAATTGTATTTTTTGACACGACATGTTGTGTATCAATACCAAGATGACATTGGTGCTTCGCCAATTTCTGCCAAATGTATTTAACATGTAAAGTTTTTAGATTAAAAACAAAGGTTCATAAAACAGCATGGATGTGTATGGTTAATTGGTATTACATGTATGTCAGCTGTATTTTATTATTATTTTCATCGGATGGATAAAATAAGTGTAAAAAGTACAGTACACAATATGACAATTGCTAAATCTGTCAAATTCTATGACCGATGTGTGTTGACATCCGCTGTCAGGCAATTTTGATCATGCTCTTAATGAGTGAATGCATCAAAATCAAGCCATAGACGCCTGCTGTCAGGCGGGGAGGGTAATAAAAGTTTTACAGTTTGTTGATGTTTGGGATACTGTATAGTTTTTCATACAGTGAGTGTACAATCAAAACGTTTCTCATTTTGTAAAAATAACCTGATTCTCAAAAATCATTACTTTTTGTAAGAAAAAAAAAGAAAAGAAAAAAAACCTTTTTGACAGCAAGCATGGCAAGGCTGCAAGGATGCAAACATTATGGTGTGTGAAACGTTTTTTTTTTCCTGGGCTCTGGGCAGCCAGGCTTGCTTGTTAAAAAGAACCATCTTAAAGAAAAGACCACTTTTCACCTGCATGACCTGTCATGGTAGTCAATTATTTATAAAAAAATAATCCTTTTTCATTTTAAAAGTATATTTGTTGAGAAGGTCATATCCCACACAGGTGTTTATTGTGTGAATTTGTATTCTAGTCAGTCAAGACATTGGTGTTAAACAGGAGATTTCAAGATGAATAATAAATGAAAAATAATAGTAAAAGAATGAAGGTAATCTTCAATAATATAATAACAAAGTTATTAAATAATTACAAAAAAGTTGTAAGAAATATGAACTTTTATTTTACATTAAATCTCAAAATTCAGTATTTTTCATTTTATACTGTTTTTGTATATTTTTGGGCTTAACAGATCTCAAGCAATGAACTGAATTCCAGTTTATGTAATTATTATAAGGAAACAACCCATCTAAGAATCATTAAAAAAATTAACTCAAAAATTACAATTCTTAAGTGATCGCAACAGCTGTTTATTTCCAAGGCCACTTTGCCAATTTCTGAAAAGCTCAATCTAAATGTAATTAAAGAACTTCTATTACATATAAGTGTGTGTTGTAATCAAACCCAACGCTGTGTTAATTTAATTTCAATCTCTTAACACTGTACAATGGCTGTGCGCCAAAGTAGAATATACACAGTTGTTTGTTTGAGAAGACACCACAGGAAGATTTAATATTGTTAATTTCAATCAGGTAGTGGTTACACTACATGCAATACATACCTAAGTGTACAAGTACACTGTCTGGCGGTAGGATACCAGGAGATAATGATTGACATTAATTGACAATACAACACATTTTATGGTGTACAGTACAGGTACCTTAAAGGTATTATACAGGATAGGGAGAGCCATGGAGGTTTCAACAACCTCCATGGTACTGGTAGAGCTGACAAAAAAGTCGCAGACAGTGTACATGAAATAACAATCATGTGAAAATTTGGGCTTAATCCCTTTTGTGAGTCAGGATAAAATAGTAAAAACCATGGACAAATTTCAGCATGTAAACACAATGTCCTTAATTTTTGTTGTAATAACCAAAATCTGCTGTAACTATTTTTTAAAAGGTTAACAGATGGGGGGGGGGGTTGCATTTCAGACCAACTAAATTCACAGTATATCATCCCACCTGCACAGCAAGAACATTTTCTAAAAATATCATAATGTAAAGAAACACCCTCCAAAAATACTTAGAAATCAAAACAGAAAAAATGAATCACAGGTGATAAATTTAATAATAAAAGCTTACAGATGAATAAACTATGAAGTGACACACCCCATTTTGCGTGATAAATTATCATTGTTGTGCATTAGATTGATTTTTTACAAGCAAATCAAATTAAAGAACCATATTGGACATGGCAGTGTACATTCCATTGTCCCGATGTGGGTAAGCATCAAGCTCCATGGAGCAAGTTGAAGGAGGCAGACTGGGCCTAACCGGGATGAAAGTGATGATGGATACTAACAGATGTATAAACTCTCCATCTCAAGAACCATTCATGATATGGTGGTCACTTGAACACCAGGCCTGGTGAAACTACACAGAGGCCACGGCCTCCCTTGCCCTGGTCTTGGTGCCACTTCAAAAGTTTCCCATTGACTATAAGATTTTCCAATGGAAGTGCCCTTTGCAAAATGAAAATGGCAAGAATGAAAATGGCCTTGCCATTTTAAAGATGAAATTTTAGGCCTGGAACACAAATCTTAAATGTACATGTATACAAAACGTGCCAGCTGTTATTTTGTTGTTTTTATCTAACATCATCTGAAGTTTGTATGTAAATCTGCTTCTAAGAATGACAAATTTGGCAGGATGGGAATCTCAATCTAAATAGTTTTTTCCAATTTTAATTTCTAAAGAAAAGAACTCAGTTGAGTAAGTTTGACCTTCTTTTATGTGACACTTTTTTGATTGTAACATATTTTTCCACATTGATAGACATAACATTTTTTCAAACTAAAGCATACCAACCAAGGGTAACACAAATTGCAAGGTATACAACAGAAATTCGCGGAAGTAAGTGTCGAAGATTGACAAAATTTGGGCATAAAATTCAATTTGCAAAAAGAAGGCCCAAATATTTATTGAAAGTTACAATCTAAATTTATAATAATTCTCCTAAAACATTTCAGAGAAATGAAAGAGTGCACCGCTCCAAACATTTGTGGTTAATTATTTATTTAGAGTACAGACCCATTTTTGCTCATATTATGTGTATCTTTGTACTTGTTTCTGAATCTTACATCAGAAACTCAATGTAAGAACATAGTTCATAGTGTCCCCAGTGAGGTTGTGAAGTTGTCTGCTGGCTCCACACAGTAGCAACGGATAATGTCTGATGTGGTTGACTGTGAATTGTGCACCAGTCAATGGTTTAAGCCATCTATTCATATGGTTTGACAGTGTTTTGTTTGAACTTCTGGATTTTAGGAGCTTTTGTGTGTAGTCAAGAGCCTCTGGTTAAGTTGGCGAAACACACATTGTGTCCTTGTTTACATAATGCACATACTGTAGTGGACATGGTGTTTACGCTCATTGTACACAGGATATCATGCTTATAATTTGGTGACAGGGTGGTGCATAGTTGGGAGGAGTTTGGGGCAAGGTTACAAGTACTATTGACATTGTAAAGGAGTAACTGAGAGATGGTGTGTAGAGGGATGATCAACACCATTTGTTTTACATAGAAAACACTTAACTTCTGAGCTGTTATGGAACTCACAAAACAGTGACAAAAAAATGAGAAAAAAAGTATTGCATGTTCATAATGTACATGTAGCTGTTCGTTGCAAACCTCTTACCAACTAAAATGACCTACATGTATAGCATAATGCAAACATTATGGTCTCACGTTACGACCCTAGCAACGTTTCTTCTCTGTGTGTTTTGTTGTCAATAGCCCCTTGAAAAAGGTCAAAACGTGAGGCCATTAAAAAACAATTGCAAACGATTAACCCATGAAAATTCTTGTTTTGGGGACAGCAGTTATAAAAGCAAGATAGTTTTAAATGCTTTTTAGATGGCTCAAAATTTCAATGCAAACTCAAATACAGTTTTACTGCTGATAACAGCATTTCAGTATTAGTCATCATTTCATTATAATTATTATTATGTCTTTACAATATATAGATCAATGTGTGACAAAGTTTAAAAGTGGATACAAAATAACAGAATACATGAGAACTCTTTGCACAGTAGGCATCAGTCCCAAGTAATTTGACCCTTCCTCTATGCATGACCTAGTTTCAGTTCACCACTATTTGTAAACACAGAAAAAGAAACTTTGTAATACAATGTATCCATTTCTGTATACAATTGAGTAAAATGTAACAATGTAGTGCTATTTTTAGATGTAGCCTACTAGTACATTATGGTCTGTGCACAGAGACTGTAATGCATCACTGACATAGAGAGTATGAGGAAGATAGTGAAATCATGATTGAGGTTGAAATTCTCACAACTCTACACTACTTTTTTTACATAGCTTAACGCCATTTCAAGCCAATTGCAAAGTCATAATCAGATCATATAAAGAGTGGTCATGGGCGAGTGCTCTGAACAAACAATCTTGCCATCCAGTGTAATATGAAGCCAGATGCACTCAGATGGATCCGAGCATAGCACATTTAGTGTCCAGTCAATATCAAGGGGTTTCTATGGGGGCACACTGGCATAATAATTGGAGGATATTAAAAGTCAGTTTGCCTCAGCTGGGATACTTTTTAGCTTGTTTGTTTTATTGATATTAAATTTTTAAAAATTGTTCAAAAATAAACAAAGTTAACCATCAACAAAATAGCCTCAAAATATGCAATGATTTCTATTTCATTATTATTTTGATTTTGTGGCTTAAATTCACCAATACTGCTATCATTTGGGTCCCATTACATGGACATAGTAAAACATTGGAACATTACAAAATATTTTTACACATACAGCCATTTAACTTTAAAAACAGACAGAAGTTGGCACTATTCTTAAAACTTCATGTGTTGAGACAATAGCAAACATATTTTGTGAGGAATGAGCGATGTACTGGAATGCCCCATACTCGTAAATCATTCAGAACTCTTGTATTGTAGGAAGTCTAGGCTTGAATTAGAAATGAGATGTGTGGGTATTTATAGCTCATTTGTACTTTAATAGTTTGCTGACTGCAGTCACATGCTACTAGCCTACTACTAGGGTTGTATTGAGTAGCTAGCTCCTTGGATCCTTCATAAGGAGCAGGGATTTGTAATGATTCATAGTTTCCTGTTTGAGTTATTGAAACACAAACCTTTGACCTTACTTCACTCTGATGATGCACATCACAACAAGATGTTTCACTTGTGAAAAGGTTTCGATTAAATCATAAAGCAGTAAACAAACGGTGGTGTTGTCCCATGGTAAATCCTGTTGCATATTGAGAAGTCAAGGCAAGGCAGGGGTTGCCCTTAACTTTTTCCGTGTGTCGCCAGAAGGAACAGTTAGCTTGTTGTTTCACTAGTCCGCCCGCTTTTTCACTGGTCCATTATTCATTTAAAATAGGGGTGCATTTCAACACTGAACTAGTATAGCCAGTGGGACCAGTTGGGATGAATTCTGACTGGTCCTTGAGTGTTTTAACTGGCATTTGGCCAGCGAACTACTGTTAAGGAAGAACGCTGCAAGGCATTTGAAAACATTGTTGCAATCTTTTGCATTTAAGCCAATTTTAAAGGCTGCTTTTAAAGCACAAAAGCAGCTACACAACAACATCATGCTTACCAAAATAAGGTTACCAGCCAAAATACTATCTTACGTACAATCTGTGACTGGTATTCTGCCTTTTTTTTTGCATAGCAAGAAATTGTTAAGCAATATTTTTTGCTTAAGCTGCTTTATGAAATTGGACCCAGGTGTGTTTAGGGGTTATTATCACTATACGACATGAAAGTAAATTGAAAACCCATCCGGAGGTGTGATTGCCCTTCTCCATTTTTGGCTGCAGTTTATTGAGTTTGATGGAATAGTATAGCTGGGGAGTGTGACAAGAAGGTACCTTTAAATAATATTATGGAGAGAATTGGGATAGGGAGCGAACAAACATTTCCTTTGAACAAGAAAAGTTGGCTGTCTGCTAGGCCCATAAATGTAAAACATCCTAAACCATATTTATCATAAATAGTCATCGTCTACATGTATAACATTTTTTTTTTTACAACCTGTGAAGAACAGAGAAAGGCAGGTGCATGTAGTTTATTTTTTATTTTTTATTTTTTATTTTTAAAGACACCTTGTCCACTTGAAATTTACTAGCAGTGCATTCATGGAAAGTCTGCCACTGTTTTTTAGTGTCACAAATTACCACACTACATTTATAGTGTACATGTATACAGATATTATGTACACTATGGGGCATCGTAAATGAAGCGAAGTAGGCAATATGCTCAAAATATGAAACGGTGAAATATTGCTTAGCAGCACCAGGTTGCCATGATGTGTATTGTTTATGATAGCTTCCCTACAGCTTTAGCTTAGCCGATGAATTTGTCAACAAGCTCAAATTGGCCATTTGAATTGGGAACAGTATATGTATGGGGTACAAGTGGATTCCATAATACATCATTATCAGCTCGGAACACAGCAGACTATAGATGATACCACAACAACTCCGCTCTGGGTTTTATGTACATAAAGTCTGTATTACCTTAAACCTAAAACCGCAGCATCCAAACCTTGAGCATTGATATGGCTTCAAGTCCCCAAACAGTAAAAGTTGTTTTCAGTAGCCATAGAAACCATCCACACTCACAATGTATGAGTGGAAGAGTGTTATATTCAGTAGGTAGTATTTGTAGCCTGGCTTGCAGTGTGTCAATATACTCCCTTGGTGTACAATGACAGTTAGAAGTTATATTGCACCTCCCTTCAAAGTGTCTGCATTGTTACCAACAATAACCCTATATCCCTAATCTGGATAGCACTGTTGTGCTCTATTGGTAATCTGTCAACCAGAAAGTCACCTGGGATCACTGTAGAATAACAAATCAATATGAAGTTGTGTGTTAAGTTTGACTTCAACATTCCCCCCTGGGTTTTTGTTATAGATTTTCTATTGAATGTTATTTTTGGTTTTAACTGTGGAGTTGATCCAAGATTCTTAATTGATTATGTGTGGTATACTGTGTTTAGCCTTTTAATAGGAAGGTATTTGGTTATTAGAGTAATGCATATTGTTACATGCAGTGGGCTTTGATTTTCTTGGAAAAGTAATTCATACATGAATGTACATTGCAAATGGCTGTAAAGGAATTGTAATTGTGTGTACATGTAGTGCACTTAGAGTTGCTTTAAGAAAAATAATGGTTTGGTTATTCACATAGGATTAGGAATTTTGTCATAAATTATATTATAATGAAACCAAGGATGCCTCATAAGTAAAGAAGACCTGTGGCTTAATGTCCCATCTGAAGGACAAAGCAATTTTGGTAAAGTATCATGCTTAAAAAAGGACACAAGTGCCACAACTGGGACTTGAACCCACACTCTGCTGATCAGAAACACCTGAGCTTGAGTCCAATGCTCTTAACCGCTCAGCCACGACACTCCAAAAATATGTATCTAGTGATTCATAAATGTTTTTATTAAAGTGAGCATAGTCCAAAGCCCCAGGTGCATTTTTTGCTGCCTGGCAGCTGGAATTGAATGTGCCCGCGTGACTTTTGTGTAGTGTTAAGAAAAACATTTGAACTAAAAATTGTCAAGGTGTGTATTGGAAAATTAATCTTGGAAGTCACCCTGGGGATGCTTGGACGTACCTGTGAATTGTATGTTTACATACGGTCTTTATTCTTCATAATATCATAGTTTGTTTTTAAAGTTTAGTAATCACTCCCTTTTCCCCACATAAATCAGCTATTTGTATAATTTTGTTATTTATCAAGTGAACATTTACATATTTTTCCCCCACATAATAAAATGCTAGTATCACAGTTGTTACTTTCACTACTGCGTGTTCCAATGTCTGTGCTTTGCCAAAGGTTGTTAAAAAAAAAAAAAACTTAGTAAAATGTTCCCCGGCTTAATTGGCCTTGTCGTGGTTGATAAGTTGACACAAATCCACAATGGACACAAGTCCAGAAGGTAGGCTAAACATGTGTGCATGTGACAAACTGTACATAACATACTGTAGCAATGGTTGTTGATAGTACATTTACTGTATGTCTGGTACATGGGATGCGTATCACCCTCCAGACTTTTGATTCAAGTTGAAACAAAAGATAAATGCAGGTATGTAGTGTAAATAATTTGGAAATTTGTACAATATATTGCAATATGTACACAGCCTTGGTTCCATGGTTGTACCCTAGAAATACATGTACCAGTACTGTCATTAACACAATTTGCATTATAGTAAACAGATGTACAGGCGCATTATGTAAAATTTCCAATTTGCCTTCAGAGAGAGGTGCCATTTTGGTGACTGTTATAGACAAGAAACAAAAGCATCAGAATCTAAGGCACCGAGTATGTAAAAATTATCCTTGATGTATCTGCATTTATTTTTTACTATACTTCTTTTGTTGTTGTTGTTGCTGTTGTTTTTTTGGTTTTTTTTATAAATAGGAACACAAAACAAATGTTTCAAATTATATAAAAATCACTTTTAACCAAGAACAGCATCGAAAATACTTCCTGCCTCAACATTTTCCTCCTGGTTTCTTTCATTTGATCTTGAGACAATCTGCCATCAAACATACCTGCAGAGAATCGTGTCATATCAATTTATATGTACATGTACATGAACTAAAATGTACGCCAACATGCTGGGATACATTCCTATATACATGTATGCATTACAACGTATTGCATGCAAGTTTTTATGCCCATTATAGTCTTTCTTGAAGTAATAAATTCAGAGATTGGGATCGTACTAAAAATAGCCGAATACTACAACTACAAGGAACTTGTCCAGTAGACATTAATAAAAAACATATTGTCATTGCAACTTGAATCATTTGTATTCTACATACTGTAGATGTGGAGCTATATTGTGCAGTACTCCACTGAAATGTTACTTATGTTACATGTACTTAAAGGGCAGAAAGACTAACAAAAAGTTCTGTGGCACATTCTGTAAACAAAAATTAAGGATACACACACCTAAGTTCCAACTTATTATCACAAATAAATTCTGCAATTGCTGGTTATAATGTTGATACTCGGGCAGGGCTCGATTTTCACAAAGCACTATAAGATTCATCTTAAGATGAGTTGGTAGTACCACAATGGTGATTTGTTTTGTGACATCACACTTTACTTGATACACAGCTTTAAAAGATTAATCTCAGGTCTTGTGAAATCGGCCCTGTATTTTCATCTTCGAGAGGGAAAGGACATTTTTCATTTTGCAAAAGGGCACTTCCATTGAAAAACCTTAAAGTCTGCGTGAAACTTTTGAAGGGGGGGACCAAGGCCAAGACAAGACGACAGCAGCCTTGGCCTCCATGACCTCTCTTTAATTCCAGGCGTGGGTACTGAAATGGGTAAATTTGAAAAGTGTGCTACGAAGAAGTGACTACTTACTGAAGCTCGTTATGAGTAACTGTCACTTATAAATAGAAAATATACACAAATACTCTACATATGTGCATTTTAGTCAATAATTATTTTTAAAAGGTTAGTCTAAATAGAAGCTTGTGCAACACCCAATTAAACGCTGGGCACAGCTTCAGCATTGCATACACCTTTTAGATGTCATCTAAGGAATGGATTAAAAATGAAAAAACAGGCCTGGAATAAAACAAACGCCATGGAGGTCATGGCCTCTGTTGCCCTGGTCTTGGCCTTGGTGCCCCCTTCAAAAGTTTCCATAGACTTTAAGATATTCTAATTGAAGTGCCCTTTGCAAAATGGAAATGGCCTTGCCCTCTTAAAGGTGAAATTCCAGACCTGAAAAATACCTCTTTTTAAACAGAGAGTAAAATTTGATTGAATGGAAATCTCTTTTTAAATGATTTGTTTGTTTTGATTCAGGAGGGTCAAGTCCACCAACAAGAAGGTGAACAAGATGAAGAAGAAAAACAACATTTGGAGAATATGCTCGCCAGGCAACAGCAGTTGATCGAGACTCTAAAGGTTGAGAATAAAAACTTGGTAATGATGATGAAATGGTAGCTTATAATTAAATTGTATTGTTCTAATTAACGATTGACCTTTTAGACTCTGCTAATTACACATTTATTTTGCTACTGCCCTGCAACCCAACGCAAATTTGTCTGCTGTTTTTGAACTTTGTTCACAACAACAGATACTGTCAGTCAAGCTGTTTTTCTGTGTTGCTCTAACTGGTGGTGTTTGCTTTTGTAGGTGGCTTCCTTAAATGCCAAGCTACATTGAGCTTTGTAGGATCCATTGGCTGTAATTGAAACTCAATTTGGTTTTGTTTTGCCCGGTGTGTTTGCTTTGATGAGAATCATTAACTTTCTACTTGCATGCACTTTATAATTTTGCCAATGTAGCTGGAAACTGCTGAGCAAATTGCACCCACCACACCCTCACCAACTATTACCCCTGCGGGTACCCCAAGAGGCATGCCATCACCCCAACCCACACAAGACATTGATATTGCATGTGTTACCCAACCTCTCCCATATATTGAGGGTTTCATCTCGGGGCATGAGGATGAAGTTGTTGAGCAGCAAGGTTTCGCAACTGCTGCTGCTGATGTTGATGACGTTAGAGACGCATCAGTAGACCTTGGTATACCATTGCCAGAATCAGTCGACTTTGACTTAGATCAATACATGGTGTTCACGCCAACTTGTGTGCCAGCGTCTGACAAGGGGTCTGTCACAGGGTCTGAAGATGATGATACTGAAGCAACTGTTGCTGGTGCCAGTGGTGTAAGAGAAGCATCACCAACACTGCCATCACCAGATGCAATAATAACAACCTTGGCGGAAACCAAACCATCTGCACCTACGATTCCCCATGGTTCCATGACACCACCTGACACCCTTAATGCTCAGCTCAGCACAGAGGCCGTAGCGATTACTGACTATGGTGAAGGGGCGTATGCTACTGATGCATTTCTGGCAAACATTGCTAATGATTTTGATGCTTCTGATGAGCTGTGTGATAATCAGATTGAAAGTGTTATTGCACATGTGTCTGCGCCCCTTGTTGACACTGTGTCCCCCACTGTGTGCGACCCAGAGGTCATGGTGAGTTAACTAATGCTAATCATTATCATCAACTGCAGTGTTAAAACAAGTGAGGTACAGCATTGGTAGTGTCATTAATTGCAATTTTGTATTTTCCTTCAAATTCTGTTTAAAAAAATGTCAACACTTATTGATGGTAGTTCAAAAATACAGAAAAACCCTCTGATTTGTTGTTGTTTATCATTTGGGTTGAAGGTTGATATGGTGAACCTAATTAAAAATCATGGCTGTATGGCTTCTGACTGGCACCCCCGAACAAAGATATTGACTAATTGGGAGACCACCAACGTCTGGGCTGCTAGATAGCTCAGTTGGTAGAGCTCCGGCACATTAATCTGGAGGACGCAGGTTCAAATCCCGCTTAAGTCAATTTTTCTTTGTTCAACCCCAAATTAATTAAGAATCAATGGAGACTTTGAGCTTGTGTTATTTATTGATAAGTTTGGGGAGGGGGCAATAATGGATGTAATAGTACTCTGAGACAGTTTGATCAATTTAATAAGATGTCAATGCTGTATCTCCTTTATGTAAAAACAATTATGTGTTTGTTCATCTTTCATTGCTCATTTTTATTTTCGCTTATTTGGTGAACAGTTTGTTTGACTGTCATTCGCTTGTTTGTTTTTGCAAATAAATTATGCTTGTTTACTATTTTTGTTGTTACTTTTGTTCATGGGAATGTTTTTGTGTCACTCTGTCAGTTTGCCCATTTATTATTTTCGTTCTCTGCTATTGTTTGCTTTTATTGTTTGTCCTCACTGATGTGTGTGTAATTGATAAGGACTGGACAAAATCCACTCAAAACCAGGGGGACACTTTTAAGTTTCAATCGCTTCCTGATATTTTATTGACTTTCATGAACAGTTTTAACCACACAAGTTGTGCTTAACATTGGATTATTGTCAAAGCAAATAATCAATAAATTCATCAGCCTTCTCTCAAGGTCAAGTGGGTGTATCAGCTCATTAGTCATGACAAGATAAAATTTTAGGCTGAAACACCACAGAAATGAATGGGACATGCTCATTTATTTTGAACAATTTATTTACTAGAAGACCAGTTTAAACCAAAAATAACAATGCTCCTTGCAAAATCAGTGTCTTAGTTAACGGTGAAAGGAATCAATGAATTTAAGCATTCAATTCATTTGAAGACGTTGGAAGCTTTGAGTAATCTCGTCAACCCTCAGATATATTATTCTTGAAAACCTGAGCAACCTTTTAGTCACATCTGCCACATGTGTATCTGAATATGGGTTGAGTTAAATTTGAGACTATACTTGTCTGTGTACTGTACATATTATGTGTGCAATACACAAAAAAATTGAGTTTGCCCCGCAACCTTGGGAAATGAGATTTGTGTAGCAAGCTTTGAGGGCCTTTAAGACTTTGGCCTCGGGCGTTGTCAAGATTATCTCTGTAATAGATGGTACATGTGCTACTTGTACAGTATGTACAAGTATGTGTTAATCTTCTGTATGGGATTAAATGATTATCACCAACTATGAATGAAATATTGCATGAAGTAGATCGCATGAATCTTACAACTAGCCTGTCTGTGTTTTGTTCTTTTGTCTTGCACATGCATTGCTTAGCCTGGTGAAGGTTGTGATGATGTACATGTAGAGGGTGGGCTATTGCCTGCTGGTGGTACTGTTGACCAGTCAATCACGGGGACTATTGACCAGTCAACCGCAAGGACAACGGACAAGTCCACTGCAGGGACTATTGACCAATCTGGTGTTATTGACAGTAAAGACCGGAAATCCAGGAATGAAGAAACTTTGATGGTGGTGGTGCATCAGGAGCCAAGCATGGTATTTAGAGATCAGTGTTATTTATCTGAGTCAAGTTTTGGTCAGTCTTTTACTAATAATACTGCTCACCCAGACAAAGTGAAAAATTTTACTGAAAGCTATCATCAAAAGTTGTTACAGTTTTCCCCAAAAGATCATGAAGTACTCAATTGGCCAGGGTAGCTGGGATGCATTCAGGGTCTTAGGACTCCACAAAAACATCACTGATCTTGACCAATATTGAGATAAATGATAGTGAACTACAACTCATATAAATTTGTTTTTTTATTTATTTAATAAGCTCTGCATGTTTTTACATTCCACATTGCGCCTTCATGTGCTCAGTGTATTTCTGTTGCATTTTGGATGTAGGTTTTAGTCTTTTAGTTTTTCACTCTAGAAAATGGCATGCATTTTCTGCCCTAGCCCGATAAATAAAAGCGCCAAAAGAAAAATGATAAAAACCCTGAACACTTGGGTGTCAGGGCCAGATTTCATGGCAGGATTCTGTGCTTATGACCCCTGTAAAGTGCATGATTCTAAGGGCCGTAAGCACAAAGTTCCACGGTAAGCAGTGCCATGAAATTGTTTTCTGCCGATTTATATCGAAGTACTTACAACTTTTGACAGACGATACATTTGTTATTGTTCCACAGTACACAGCTGTTAAGTTGTCGTGAGCTCATAATTCATTTGTATGACAAATACTCATTTGAAATATTATAATTGTACACAACAAAAACTAAGAAATGGCTCAACAGAAATATGCACTTCCTCAAATAAACCCAACCTTTGCAAAATCACATGTGATATGGCTGTATAGATTATGCCTGTTAATTTTCAATCAATAAATTAGGATTTTGGAAATTACACGTTATTTAATTTGCCTGATATTTTGTTCTTGTAATGGCAAGGCAGATTTTCCTTATTAAAGGGAGGGTATACCTTTGGTAATTACTCCAAAAAATATTGACCATAAAAACTTGGTTTGAAGTACTGCAGCTGTTGATAATGTTTAACATTTTGAGAAAAAAATTCCCTTGAAAGGAATGTGGTTTTAGAGAGAGGGATTCAAAAACATTTCAATCTGAGAAACGTTTCTGCATGAAATGTTTCTCAGATTGAGTATTCCAATTACTGATTATTCTTCCTGCGTGGACATAACTGCTCCAGATTTTCGGCAATATCTAAAAAACGCTACCACCTTTTGAAATCAAATTTTCACAGATTAGTTTTTTTGATTAGTTCCAAAAACCAAAGGTACACATTGCCTTTAAAGAACACCTCAATGAGGAAAATTTAAATTTCTATTGACCCCTAGCAGACGCGGAACGCAACTCCACAAAATGCCCTTCAACCATTTCTTTGGGTACATTTTGACACCCGAAATGGGGGACAGGATACGTCCATGTAATTGCGCTGCACCTCACACAAGGAGTCAGCACTGAAACATTTCAAGGGGCACCATTTTAAGGCTGGATGCTTTTGATAGTGGCCTTGTTGAACATTCTAAATGATCCACACAAGCCAAAGCCATAAAAATACCTAATGACAAGTACCGTGTGTTTCATATTCACTGCAATATCACAAGGTTAGGTCATATTGTAACTTTATGGATCCTGTACCTCAAGTGTTATTAACGAGTAATGGTGGAAGGTTACACCTCAAAACACGTCTGGTTTGATCAAAGAGTTATGGCTGTTTGACAGCTTAATCGCTATGTTGGAGTAGTAAGGCATATTTATATTATTTATCGTTTTCTAAAACGCCTGAACAATCGTGAAGTGATAAAAAAACATATTTCAGAGCTTGAATTTAGTGTACATTGTGTATAGACCTCTCTATTGTTGATAAACAAACCACGCTGGTTGGCATGGATGGCCGAATGTTAGCAAAACATTTTCAATTGTGTTAACAGATGTGTCTGAATCCAAGATTTCAGCACACATTCATTTAGCAAGAAATACATCCCATGATTGGTTGCTTTGTTTCCAACGAATTCAACACTATATTTGAACATTTGTGTAACATTATTAAAGACTGTGGCTATCTGTTGCTTTGCATTTATGGCTTCCCATCATTTCCTATCCTTGGTTGACAAAAACTTGGGCTGTGATGTTGCAATAGAAAGGTCTATAGTGCTGTAAACCATGGGAAATGCAATGCGTAGTCTGCTATAAAAGCGTCTTCATTTCAAACTTTCTTGGCAGTTCTGATTGGTTCCCTGCCAGATTTGATTATTTGAAATTTCTGTCTTGAATAACACAACGTCAGAGAGTGTGGGGAATGAGGCACCAGGAAGCCCTTCTCCTTTATAACTTCTCAAGGAGTTGGTGCAGGTAAATTGAAAAGTACAAATTGTATAGTGGACAGGTGTTTGAGTGGGTAGGTATACACATTCAAATGTAGGGTCCTGGTTGGGTAAAGGTCCCCTGTTGGAAAGTGTGTACAAAACCAATGGGAGCTGTTGCCAAAAAGTTGGTGTACAAACAAAAGGAATTCACAGATTGCAGGTGTTTACACACTTGTGTGAGTTTGTAGTATGTATACTTGTGATTAACATGTATTCTTGGCTGGCCTGATTTCAGCGCAAACAAGTGGAGGAGTTGCAGCAGGAACGTCGACCCAACGAAGAGCATTATGAGAAACTGAAGAAACGCAATATTGAGCTGTCTCTCATGACTAAACGGCTTGAAGAGAAGGCTAGACAGATACAGAAACAAAAGGTTTGTTCATGGTTTATCAGTGAGCTCTATCTTTCTGAGCTCAAGCTGATGTAAGCAGTGTTACTGTATAGTTATACAGTTGTCCCCGAAAGACGTGTCTACAAGTAAAACCTTTACAGAAACATGAACAGAATCCTGATGTACACATTTAAATAAAAAATATCCAGGGATGGCTGTTGCAGACATGTAAACAAGCAAGGACATTCCATTGTGTAGCATGCACAGTTCATGCACTTACTTTGTTATGCTTTGTTGCCCCTTAATAAAGAGCAACAAAGGAGATGAAGGATACTGGAATTTCATGCTCCAAATCTCCTTTTATCCGGGGTTTATTGTGTACTTCCCAATTCCAGGCATTTTTCTTTTGTTGGTTTAACAAGGATTACAAGAGATCATTAGGCTGCTGTCATTTTGTTCAGCATAGGAGGTCCGTGGCTTATGGCTAAGGTTTGGTCAATTTACGCTAAACAAAAAGCCACATTTTCTTGAAAGACAAAAAGAAATCCTGGAACTTTTATGAGAACATTTGTTGTCTTTTCTTAGTGAAGTCATGGTTTCATAGTGACAACGATATTCTTAAAAACAAATATATTCCGGAAATTCCGAAACTTAATATCGCGGTAGAGCACTTAAAGATGTCAGAATTCCCGTCTGTGGTTAAGGGTGGTTTATTTGGTGATCATCAAACTCAGAGGAAGGTAGTGATGAATTTCACGTAGCTCAGAAAAACCTCTTTTCAGACGTCCCGCCCTGTAAACTTTTCAATGTTAGTTTCCCATTTTACCGCCAATATTTATAGAGAGTGCAAATCTTTCACTTCCCTGAAATGGTAATTTACCCCGTTTGGAAATAACCAGGAAAATCTCTAAACCTGACTGCCAACCCTCAAGAGAGGGCAGTATTAATCCAGTACACTATCTCCTCCATGGATTCATTAATACCAGCATACTGCCTGATGCTTAATCAGTCACTATGTCAGTATGTATACTCAGTAGATCTCCTGCATTATTGATTGAGGTAAGGGGCATCGGTAAGGGGGCATTCAGTAGACCAACAACTTAATAGTTCTCACATGAAGCTGATATTGCCTGCTTTTCTGCCTTAAAAGGTAAAGTGTAATATATTGCCGCTATCTCTGTCATGCCCCCCTGTACATGTTTTTCTTAAGTACAAAGAAAAATTGGCCTGACTGTTTCCCCCTTGAGCTTTGTTTGGTTACTGGAATGGAACAGCTTTTGTATGACATTGTTTTGAGTTTCAAGAACAAATGAAGGTGCAGTGTCAAATATCATCCTTATAATGTTACAGGTGCTCTCTCTGAGTTAAAAAGGCTCATCAATTGGTTTTTGTCAACATAATGCTGATTTGTAGCCAAACTTATCAAGAAAGATATCATTAAAGTCACCTGTGAAAATTTTAGCTGAATACAAAGTGTGAAAGTTTCAGCTGAATACAGTGTCTACTTATTGAGAAAAGCATAATTTTACTGTGCTAAACCAATTTGTGTGCTTTCATTTTATACATTTTCTATTTAATTTATTCATTTATTGATAAACAACAACAGTTAAACACCACTACCAGGTGTCATTTTTCAGTATTAACAATTTCTTACCAAAGAGTAGGACATCATTCTGTTTTTGCAAAACTCAATATAAATTTTTGATCCTGATGTAGAAACAAACATTTAACAAGCAGCGCACGATTGTTAATAGCCTTGAATAATGTTTCTGTCCCTTGGGGGAAAATTGCTAATAATTTATGCCATTGGATCTCAAAGACAGCATTATTTGTTTGAACCAGAATCACCTCCCAGTCTGCCTCAATAAATTATGAACTTCAAAGCTTTAATCCACTTAGATCACCAGCTACCCTAGTCAGACTATTCCCTGTTCCAGCTCCTCTATTCAGTATTCACCCTCTAACCCAATACCCTCTTGAGTCCACCCCTGGCATACCCTTTGACCCATCAATACGCTCCATAAGGACACAAGCATGTTTCTATCCCACAGACAAAAGACACATGGATTTCTGGCTTATGTGGGTATTGGGATCTTTGGTAGTCTCCTCCTGTAATAAACAGAATGAATCAATATGTAATTGTGATGGTAATTCATTAATATACAGTAGCAACATGATAGTCTGTGTTGTCATTGCATTGGATAGCTTGATCATTATGAGGGCTGTGGTTGACTTGTTAAAAGAGTATAGTGTTTTTAGGACAGTTATAGTCATCATCCTTTTAAGTAGCGGGACTGGTCCTAATACTTGGAGTTAGTGTCTCATGTGAGAAGTGGTTTTCTTGTAACGATTACTTGTAGTTGATGTCAACCTACATCTGTACTGAACGGTTGGTTAATCAGTTTGACTTGTTGATGGATAAAAGGAGTCATTTTGGGAAGCTGCTATTTGAATTGGTTGTATCAATGTGAATGTTTGGTAATGACCAGTGTTGACCGGTTTTGAATTGTATGATATTGGAATCAGGACTCCTGAGCTAACAAGAGAATTATTTGAGGAATTTTACCGAGGACAAAGTCACAAACATGGAGGAGGCAAACCCCAATGCCGACCCTAATTCCAATCCCAGTTTTGGAATAAGTTCCCTGCTCAGTATCAGTATGCCCTTCAAGCTGTTCTTTCAAACAATAACGACTTCTTCAACGTCAACGGACAAGGAGCAAACCACTGAGTCAGACCAACAAGCAACGTCAAACACAGATCCTCAATGCTACCAGACTCAGGAGGTGTCTGTGCAGCAGTTTTCAGCTCAAACGCAGCACCAGCGAGTTTCTTTGCAGCAGCTGCCACAACAGTTCAAGCATCAGTCAGAGCAGCAGTTGCCACATCGGCACCCGCAGCAGTCAAAGCAGCAGGTTACCTCTGCTCAGCAGCAGCATGCTGTAACGATGGCAATGTCTCGAGCAACAACCCGCAACACCAAGTCGGGTAATATTTCTCAGGTGTGCAAAGTCCAGCAACAGAAAGTGACTCGACTGGCCACAATCCCTGAGAAGCAGAAAAGATCGCAGTTAATGCCAGCATCGCGGGCCTCAACCAACAAACGAGAGAGTGATTTCCATGATCTATTGCTTTCTATTTACAGAGACCGGGAGGTAGGAAAGATTGACATTGAAGAAACGGTACAATAACAAAAATATTCATGAAATCCATTTAATATCCTCTTTTCCACTGATTTGTGTTTTAAAACATGTAAATACTCATCAGAAGTAGCTATAAATATTAAACTTGCGGGTACAACCATGTATAAAATCTCTTTTGGCGTTGGTTCTGAAAACAGCTGGTGTGGTCTCAGAGCCAACTTTCCTCCCAGAGGATTGCACACATGATTAGACCCGCAAGTTTGCAAGTTATAGTTACTTCTTATTTTCCACACCATGCAAAGCTTCACACATCACTTATACTCATCAGATTCAAAAACAAAACTTGTTCGGCTCAATTTACTTTTCATTTTTTGTGGAAGCAACTTTCCTTGGAAACACCATCTCCTCTGATAATTTAACATAAAAAATAAGAATTCATAAAGAAAAAAACCCCATAAACTAATGTTTATTTGTCAATTAGATTCTTCACGCTAAGGGGTAACATTGCGAGATACTTTTGAAGGTTTCTTGGTTTCATCAACAAAAATATTTCACAATTTGTCTTGCTTCCAGATTTAATATTGAAAATGAATAATCTTCTCAAAGTTCGTAATAGATTCAAGTTATGTCCAACCCACTCACTCCATACATCAGTATTCAAAGTAAATCATGATTTACACAAATGGTATAAAATATTAAAGCAGACTATCGCAAGTGGTGTTAGTGGCATGGGTAATTCACAAACAGGACTGTTAATCCATTCATAGCTTGCATCTCTCTTGAGACTTATGATTCATTCATTGCAGTTGAAGAAAAAAAATGTGTCCAGACAACAAACCACGCTGTCTGAATAATATGACGAGCAGCAACGCCTTTGCTTCATTCTTTTACAGCATTCAGATGAAATAATATTCCTGGTAGCCAAAGTATGATGTTTGAATTTTAAATTTGTAAACTGTATTAAAGAAAACGAGTGCATACTATTCTAAGTCTGTGTTGCAAACTTTACTTTTTAAAACAATATCATGCACAAACTTTCTGAAAATCATTTTACATCTCAATTCACTTTTAAAACCTTCCATAATTTATGCAGGCGTGTGATTTGTCAGGATTTTTCTGATCTCCTTTTTTCTTTAAATCTCCCGGAGCATTTAAAAATAAAAGAAGAAGAAGAGCAGTCACCAAAGGAAGAAAGGAATAGTCCACATTGTGTCCAAACCTGTAGTTTTGTATATCTGCTGATGCAAAGAGTGTTCAGACTTCCTGAATTGTAACATCTGGGACTGGTTCTTGGTCTAGAGTAAGGGTGTTTTTTCCTGCAAGGTATGCGGAGCTACGTTTTGAAGTATGAGACCTATTCCTTTACATAGCACCATGTAATGGTTTACAAGGTGCTGTGGTGCAATAAGCAGCCAATCAAACCAGGAACACTGGGGCGAACCCCTTCTCTTTACGATAAGTGCACTGGCTTCTTTTAAGTGCATTACTCAACACACGGGACCTATGGCTTTATGTCCCATCCAAAGGACGCAGCAATTTTGGTTAAGCATCTTGCCTAAGGACAAAAGTGTCACAACCAGGACTCGAACCAACACTAGAGTTCGGTGTTCTTATCCGTTCATGAAAATATATGACAATGCTTTCTTATATGAAGGTAATGAAGTATGAGGGACACGGTGCAGCTACTGCCAGACATTCATCATTAAGGATAAGCGTCTTGCATTTCATGCACCACTCCATGGCGGGAGGTACAGACTGTATTGATCAGGCTGTAATTACATGCAGATCGGCGGCTACTGTATTACTAAGCGTATAGTGGCAGGTGGTTCGCACACCTCAATTAACAATTGTATGTTTGTGTAGCATGGGTGGGGACCTAAAAATGTTAAGGGTTAAGAAACAAAAAGGAAGTAGGTTTAGGTGTATCAGAAGATAGAGAAAACAATCTTGACATAGTTCTTTTACATGTCTGTCCTCCCACCCATGTTTCCAGGAAGTGTGTGAATTTATGTGGGTAAGGGATGAACTTTGTGATAATAGCAAAAGAAGATGTTGAGGTAAAAAAAAATGTTGTGGAACAGGGATTGAAAGAGTTAGAGAACATAAATATGGTACACCCCAATATTTAACATGTAAACTGACTTTTAGTATTTTCCATAATTCAGATGAAGTCCTAAGAAAAAACACCTGTTTCAAATGAATAATTCATTGTTTTGGTTGTTTGTTTCAGCAACTCGTCTGGGAATACCAACAGACGGTCAATACATGTTATTGTTGTACCAGCTACCCTTGGTATAATAGAAAAAAATACTATATAGTCTTATGTAGCGCACATATCTACCAATAAGGTACTCAAGGCGCTTGAACAAACTGAAACATTTTAAAATGTTTTGATGATTTTTAGAGAGCACATACTCCATCAAGCCTACTCAATGGCAATGCCACCACAAACCACCAGAATTCAAATGAAATCTTTAGAAAAAAAACACCTGTTTCAAATGAATATTTAATTGTTTCGGTTGTTTGTTTCAGCAACACGTCTGACAATACCGGTATAACTATTTGTTGTTATTGCATCAGTTACCCCAGTGACAGACTATTTATGCAACAAATTGTTTTGATGATTTTTTAGAGAGCAGATACTTCACCGAACCTACCCAACGGTACTGCCACCACAAACCACCAGAATTCCAAACCCACCGACGCTGAAGTATACAAGCGGCTCTTTGCTCGGCAGAGGGCACGAGATCTAGCTGAGAATGCACAGAAACTTCTGTCTAAGGAGAAAGAGATCAAGGGGCTGAAGCAAGAACTGGACAGGCACGTTGCTCTCAGTTCAGAGCCCGAAGTGCAGGTGAGATAGAACTGTCGGTTATAGGGTTCAAGCGGGCTCGAATCACATCAAGGCAGGATGTCAGATCAATTGACTCCAGTTGCTCAAAGGAGAGGTAAAAGTTTCAAAACCTAACGTGTGGATTGATAAACGAAACAGATTGCACAAATGAAGAGTAGTCCAGAGCACATGAATTTCAAATCCTAGAAAGAATATGAGACCGATTTGGTAGAAGCGATGGTAAGTGAGAAAAGTATATAATAATATACAAGTATTACCCAAATTATCATTAATAACCAAATGATAGTGATGAAGAATGATGTCGTTTAAACATATTGGCAGCCACATTTCGATTGACTTTAAAAGATAGGGACTGCAAAATAAATCAATTTTTTGTTCTAAAAGGGACTGATAAGAACTCAAATGAAGTCAATAAAATGTGATTTGTTTTTGTTGTTGTACTTGACACCCTTCTTGTATTAATGATTTTTTTTCCCCCTGAAAGCAGAAGAGCAACGGCAATGAAGAGAACACACACTTGAAGAAAATCATAAAGGGGAGTGCTAAGGAGCAGTTACTACTCCAGAGGCAAATACAGCTGGCTTCCAGTGCACCGGTAAGTGTAACTAACAAGTAGTCCAATTGCTGTCCAACGATAGCTGAAAACAGAAATTGTTTTTGAGATCAAAATGGCATTAAAGGTAGGGTCATAAATTGAATTTTGCAAATTATAGAGAAAGAAACAATAAAAGTCACATGTGAAAGTTTCAGTTGAATGCAGTGTCTACTTGCTGAGAAGATGATCAAATCCATCCATGTTTAGCGAGGTGACAGCGGGCACTAACTGCATTCTCTTGCCGCAGCATTTGCAAACAGACACCAACCCTCAGAAATATGAGAAACCATTCATGCATGAATCATTTCTCAGATTCAATCGTTTTGATGAAATGATTAAAACCATATAACTTCAAAAGAAATCCTTTCACAAAATAGTTTATACTAGTTTTTACTAGTATACTAGTTTTAACAGCGGCAGTGCTTCTCACCAAGTAAGTTTTTATGGTAATAATTTTTTTACCAATCTATGACCCTACCTGTGAAGCACAGAATTTTCTCCCATTAAAAACAATTAATGTGTTAACAAGTCATAGCGTGAGTATGTTATGAAGCATTTGTTAGCCATGTGTTGGAGACGTCTATCCTGCCACAGTCTAATTTATTGGGTTTTTTTTCTGAACGTTAATGGCGGAGAACACGTGTAATGAGACTTTCGTCTTCTCTGCCTAAATAATTAGACAATGTTTAATCATTAACTGTGCGTCAGAGGAACTTGGACTTGAGACAGTGTTGCTGTGACGTCAGAATGCAAAACACATCTGATTTTGTTATCCCATACGGTTCCTTTGCCCTTTCCCATTATTGAATCATTTATGTAGATATATTCATAGACGTTTGTCTGAGGATGGTCTGATTTTGAGACACAACATTTGTGGTTATGTCCCCGCCTTGTAGAATTATTCAACTTTTGAGACATTTTATCCATGCGCTTATTAAATTGAGTGTGATGTACACGTTTGGGTTTCCCTTAGAAAAATGTCTACATGTCAATACCACAGTGTGTTCACTGGGTGATTAATACACATTGATGTCACCGTGAAGAAGCTTAGAAATGACTACAATAAGTATTGTCGTCTAGTTACTGAATCACAATTTGTTGATCTGTGCAATTCATAACCAATGTTTGTATGAGAGAGATTGGCTGTTGCCATCTTGGCGTTTATATCCTTGTGTGGGAGCTTTGCCGAGTTTCCTTGTCGGGAAGATCATCTGGGAAAAAACAAGCACACAAGCCAACACCGTGACTTGGCCAACTGGGCTCAATTTCATAGAGCTGCCTAAGCACAAAAAGTAGCTAAGAACAACAAATCCATGCTTAACAGAATAAGGTAATCAGCCAAAATACCATTCCACACATACAGTCTGTAACTGGTATCCTGCTTATTTTTCACTTAGCAGAAAACTGTTAGCAGTATTTGCTGTTTAAGAAGCTCTATGAAATCGGGCCCTAGATGTGGATCACTGTGAAGAATGCTATGGTCTAATTCCAAATTTACTGGAAAACAAACTTAAAAACACTTTGAAATACTATCTGATCACAGTGTGGATTCACTATGCGGAAACACCTTGACTTTTTTTCTAGGTTTAGTGCCAGTCTTTGAAAGGCCATGTCTGTCAAAGGTGCACATTCCTTTCCCAACTTCCTGAAAAATATTTTTAGTTAGAGAGTGAGCCCTCTATTGTCCGATAGTGGCCAATCATATTTCTCTTTTGACAGAGTAAATACATGGACCTGTCAGCGTTAATTTCCTGACAGTTTCATCTTTCAGAGCTGAGGTGTATTAAATCATTGTGGTTTTTGGACAGCGCATCTATTTTGATGACAGTTTCTTTAATTTTGACAAGCCCTGGGTGGCTGGCCTCTGCTCACATTTGTCTTTGTACAAGATGAAGGCAATTTCACTACAAAGCTACATACACTATATGTATCTTCAGAAAATATTTATTTAATCCAACACATACACGTACAAATTATGTAAAACTGTGAAACCTACATGCACATGTAGATGTCGGTGACATTTTATCAATTCTAGATGTCTCATACAAAATTTAATGTAAACAGACTTTGCAAGACTTGCACATATTCGAACTTCTGGGACCAAGTTGGTCTCATCGAATCTGTATTGAGTTTTGTCGTGCACAATTCGGTTTCGGTTTCAATTTAGTTTAACCTAGTTTATGGCTATAGAAGCTATTTTATATTATTGGGAAAGTAAAATTTAGCAATGAAAGTAGAATTTTAAAAGAAGATTTGGTTTCACACACAAAAAAGGAATTGTTTGACTTGTTTTCTCGTTTTCGAGTTGCACAGTCTTTTGTTACCTGTTATGAAAAAATGGTTATTTTTGAATTTTTTTTGAATCCGAAATATTTAAATTCATTCAATTCTTGTTTAAAAACACTTTGTACACATAGCTTATTCAGTCTCGCTGAAAACAAATTCACAGTAATGTTGGATTGGAATTGAAGCTGTAACTGTTCACATGTTAGTGCAGACACCTTAAGACCTGCCAGCTTCCATGGAGCTCAGAATTTACTTCTAATGGGAATTTTAATCAAACTGACAAAGTGATAACTTATGCCACATCAAAAGCTCATCACACATGTACCATTATTAATACGCCATCCCCCGTGTATAATTAACACAATTCACTTACTTTCAAGTCACAAGAAAGCTTCTCCGCGGATAGTTTGAGCACACAATTAGCATAAGTCCCAGGGGTGGCCCTCCTCAATTAATCCCGGGGCTCCAGCATCGATGTCTGCAATCCACACCACATAAAATCAGCATTGATACTGATAAGATTCCTGACTGGTATCAAGCAATGAGATTGAGCTGAATAATTCAATGTGATGTGTTAAGTACGCAGTAGTGAAGTTTATCAGCGGAAGTGCAGTGACTTTGTAATCCCATGATGGTGAAGGCTCAAGTGCTAGGATATGGAGAGACAGTTGAATGTGCAACATTGATTTCTTGAAAGTACATTCTTTCAAACTGTCATGATTCAGGAAAACATGTGTTAACCTTTGAATATTTAATCGAAATTGGTGATCAGAATTTGTTACTGTCTTATTCATTTGTCATTGTCTCTATACTTGAGAGACGGGATTGATCGTTATTGAAAATGAAGTGAGTATAGTTTCAATGTAAAAGCTCATTGATTTGGACAATGCCTGAATCCTTCAGAGAAATATGTTTGTCGGAGTTGCTGTCAAAGTTGAGAAAAATAGTATTTTAAGACCTTTAAATTACACGTGCATATTTTGATTGCCACAATCAAGATATGCACAAAATCCCAGACAAAACATAAACCGTTTTACATCATTCTGACTAAAAACAAGACTACCTTATTATTTGATGACATTTTTCACATAATGTTGTATTGTGAGATAATCGAAAGCTAGAAGATGGAAATGAAAAATACTTTTCCCAAAACCAATAGGGTTCCTATAAAGAGGGGACTTTTCTACTTTGTTTTGCATCATTGATTCATGCAATGTTGAATGAAGTCCTCTTTATGAGGTTTGTGTCTGTCTCGTTATTCTGCCAGTCTTACTCATGTTGCTGTTGTCATGAACATTGTAGAATCCTAGAAATGGTTTACATATATTTTACATTGTTTATGTGTGACAGTTTCTTGTTTCACACAACTTTCGCACTGCCATGTCCAAATTTATCATCTGCGTCTATTTCTGTTGATTTGGAATGGCAAAGTTGAAGTACTTTTTGTGGTTGTGGCAATAGTTCAGCTACCTATCAATTTAGACACTGTCTTTGTAGTGTTGCCAACTAAGACTGAAGTATGCAGACATTTGAAATAAATTTAGTATATATTTCGCTGTTTTGTAAAATATAAAAGGATAAAGTGTAACAATGAAGTCATGGTGATTTATAACACATTCAGTTCTGCAACACATACAACAAAATATCTATATTTTAATTTAATACTTCATACAAATATTTGGTTGATTCTCATAAAAAAGAAGAAAAAAGATGAATTTTTTCCACATTTCAAATTTACTTTTACCATAGCACAGTACCCTAGTTCTTGCAAATGCAATTACCATGACTGCAGTTCAGAAAAGTAACACCCTTTCTGGAGAGAAAATAAAATCCAGGGCTGCATAATTGCATATTTCAAAATCAATTTGGTTATTAAATCATACATAAAGTGGCACCAAAATGTTCTTTCGCAGCCTCAGGGACTGGGGTGGGAGGGTTTTGTTAGATGCATGTATGTAGAAGTGACCTCATTGAATGTAATACGGCTAACAATCAGCACCCAACATTCAGTTGTTCTCGTTTCACTAATGACGCAAGCTTTCAGTCAGCGGATATAGGATTCCAATAGCAAATCTTGGGTCACCGTCTGCAACCACAGGGGAATTTTATTGATTCTTTTCAACAAATGTTACAAATATACGTTGGAGTCAGTGGCTTTAATTGAGTGTTACGTTTGAGCAATGGTAGAGCTGACTACTTTTGGGAGACATTCTTTGGATATTATCTTGCGTGAAGTTGTCTATCTGGATTTGATTGTAATTTGGGAAGTGCAGGAGACACAATGGAGCTGTTTGTGAACCATTACAGGGGTATGCACAAGGTAGGACCATCAAGTGGTTTGGTAGTCCCTATGAACTCTCATTAGGAAGGTGTAAATTGTCAGGATGCTCACACACAGTCACAGATTCTGTGGTAGAGAATGTTTTGGGTTGGTGTATTTCACTGGCCAAAATTCTGTTTGGGCTAGCAAAATTACCCTTATTTCTAATCATGTTACCAGAATATCTGAACAGGGTTTTTATGGAGTGCTACCAGAAGGTCATGTCAGAGTGATTGTCTAAGGTAGTGTATGTGTACCCAGAAATATAATTCCATAACAATGCAAATTGAGCTAAGCTGGTATGGTAGAAAATCTGTAAATGTTTCCATAAGAGTCCTGATGTAGACGCAAATGCCAATTTATGAAAGCTTTTTAGTACTTTCTTTCAATGTACATTAAGTTGTTAAAAAAAGTCATTTAGATCAGAGCGAGTTTGTCAACACCTGTGGTATTTGTTGGTTATGAACAAACTTCACTTTACTTTACACCATTTCACAATGTACCAATAATAATCTAAAGCATATGCGGAATATGTAAATAGGGTAATGAATGCAACTAGATTTGCCAATGTCCCTGGACAATCACAATGTTTTGTTGGGCGGCCACATCTTGAGTTAAATTTAGCCCGAAGGGCAGCCAGATGTTTGCCAGAAAACAAACTTTTGTTTTGTCCAATGCAGGGAAAACATTGTCCTTTGTCTGGCACACATTCAAAAAGCTGGCCAAGGGCAGGATTAATTTTTCGAAATCCTTTAATCTTTGTAGGCTAGTAGTAATTATTGACAGACCAAACTTAAATGTCTCAAAAATGCCAGGTTTAATTATTTAACAAACACTGTTTAGACTACGTAATATTTGTTCACGAAGAAAATACTAAAAAGTCGTCTGAAAGGTGTGAGTTTGATTAAAGGTATTATACAGGATAAAAATTTTTAAAAATGCAGACAGTGTTCATGTTTTGTGTGATCAGCCATAGCCATGAAATAACAAACCTGTTCAAATTTGGGCTTAATCCGTTGTGTGAGTCAGGAGAAAATAGTGAAAACAACGAACAATTATTAGCATGTAAACAAGACCGAAATCAGCTGTTGCATTTTTTAAAAGGTTTTCAGATACAGTTTTCTTGAATACGACTTCATCTCAGAGGGGAATATTTCACAGAAAAACGGTTTTACTCTGAGCTTTATAATCAGTAAGCTTTCAGACTCAAATTAAAGAATGATGTTTTTTATCCTTATCAATCCTGTATAATACCTTTAAGTCGGATCAGGACAAGATTAGAATGGACATGGATAATCTGGTTGCTTAGATATCAGTTCATTGTGAAGCTAAGATGGCTAAAAAATGAATTTAACTGACTTCATCAGGTGAGCAATTTAAAACTGTCGAGCCACTCTGTACTCTCCTCGGACACGTTTCCTTCCCACATGTATCCATCCCGTTTAATTCCACACCTTCCCAACTGGTTCCCTACCTAACCGGTCCCCTTCCCATCCCGCTGGGAAATCACTAAAAATCGTGTCCAAACTGGCCGAGTGCAAAGTATCTGAACACCGACCATCTGTTTCCATTCACTTTGGCATCATTGTAGGAGAGAGTGTCCTGCAAGTGAAATTGCTCCATAATTGAGAATGTCTTGGGATTAAGGATAGTCACTGGAGATGTCGTGGATGTAAGGCATACAGTATGTACTGAGTAAACACACAGCTAGCCACACCGCCATAAGTGAACTTATGGTTCAGTGTGAGACCCCAAGTCTAGCTAAAGACTGTCAAAGTGATGGGTAGTTATTTATGATTTCTGGAGAAAAGCTACTTTTTTCTTCATTTTGCAATTGGTGAAAAGGCTGCTTTATGCTAGCAAAGATAGATTAGTTTGAATTCTGGCCAAGTGTAATTTTAATTTGCCTTTGGCAAGGTGATGGCTCACTTTTTTTTTTGGTTAGAAGTCCTGGCCTCGCTGCGGTGGCTTCTTGTGCCTTGAGCTCCACAGCACACATCAGTCCTTCAACCTGCAGTACGAGACTAAACGGTTCTGTCATGAGCAGCAATTTCAGATGGCCCCAAACTCTCTGCACGATAATGATCTCGTTTCATTCATTTGTCTTATCACTGTAGAACATCTCCTGTTGTATTTACGTTTACCGTCTGCACGGGCAAATCATTCTGTTTGTAAAGCCTCAGGTGGCTTGCTGATTCCATCTTCCCCAAACACAAGTCTACTTTTCTCATTAATGACTTAATCAACACAACAAAACAGTTTTTTATTTCGCGGACGAATCAACTTCAGTTTCATTTCTTTGAAAGATGCTAATACCGGGTATGCAAATTCTCAGTTGATCAGCTGATTGACTTGTTTATTTGTAGGTGTCATGTGGAGAATGAATACAAATTGTATTTTTTAAGGTTTTGTGTTAGAGACAGTTTCCTCTTTTTAAGACAGTTACCAGGCTACATATCTGGAAGATGCTGTGCAGAGTCAGTCTCAAATAATGTTTTAGTGTTATTGGTTTTTTATCAAGTATCAAACAAAATATCTGGAGACTCATGGTTCATGAACCTACATTCAGTTGCCTTAAAGATGGGCTACTGCTTTGCACAATCTATGTGTATTATGTTGTTAAGATCCACACTTGAACTTTAACTTTCTCAAATCCTCCATAATCCATCTGATTTTGATGGACTCCAAACTGCACAGCCAAACCAACCTTACTACGAACAATCTGAAATAGCATAGTTGTACATGTACCGAACCTGTGTACTGTATATGCCATAAATCTGTTACTGTTCTGATCTGACTTAAGTGTAACATTTCTCAAGCTGTCATGTGACCGTACCGATCTTTTCCCTGCCTCCTGGCAACATTCATTAACACTGTAAAGCCTCCACACCAGCGGCCATGTTTCTGATTTGTGCAATTGATCTGGCTTCATATCTCTTTCAGAAACCCTCCAATATATACAGACTTCCCTCAACCCAGTTTTTGCATATCAAGATGAAGGATCGGAGCGATTTCCTCATGTTCTTTCCAGCAGGCCTAGATTTGTGGACATAAACCAATCAGCAAAGACTAATTAGAGTTGATCTGATTTATGGATGTAACCACAATTGCTGGGCTGTCAAAACCTAGCCTCTTACACTGACAAATAACCTCAATATCACTAGAATGGGGGAAAAAAAAGGAGGCGGCGATGCCCGCTGATTGTAAGTAAAACACACTCAATCTGGTAGAGTGGGAGGTAGGAAGTAGAAACGTTGTTTGCATTGAGATTTTGAAGAGTAAAACCACTCAAGAGGTTGAGATTACGTACATGTACCAGCAGCCGGTTTTATTGAGCAGATATTAAAGGGGTTGGTTAGGGTTGGCATCGTACAAGGCCTGGAATTTCATCTTTTAGAGGGCAAGGCCTTTTTACATTTTGCAAAGGGCATTTCCATTGGAAAATCTTGAAGCCGATGGGAAACTTTTGAAGGAGCACCAAGGCCAAGACCAGGGGCAACAGAGGCCATGGCCTACGTGTAATTTCCAGGCCTGTTGTACATTGTATGTTCCTATTATTAAACTGCTTCATTCCTAAGTGTTTGTGTGACTAGGAACAGCATTGTGCTTATTGCATTTTATTGAAGTTTAATCTCCTCTCTGCTGAAAGTAGAAATAACAGATATGAGATATGAACCTTTCAATTCTATACCAGCCCCGGTGTCATCGACAGCATTTCTTCTCAGCACCACAATTTCTGCCATCGCTGTTACATCTGTCAAGAGTTTATTGTTTCAAGGAATATGCTTGTAGTTGTGTAGAATAATGAATAACTGTTCAGTGACGAGGGTTTGGGATAAACCAACTTTAACTTAAGTCAATATTAACAGAAATGTTCATCAGGCTACTTATCTTATGTACATTTGTAGGCTTCATTACAACACATGCACAAACAATAGCGTAAATGATTCATTAGACCCAGTGAAGTGTCTGTAACCCATGGAACCATAAGCAGACTCCTCTCTCCCTTACGCTCGACTGAAAATAATTTCCACTGACTTAGATGCAGTCCAATTATTTTGTGCCATCATGCATGTGTGTACAGAAACACCAGGCAGGCTTCTCAATGTAGTGAACATTCATTCATAAGGCATTCTAAGGACAGAATGCTGTTTGATTGAGATTGCTGAAGTTACAGGTAGCCATCAGTCAGAAGCAACTAGGGTTTGTGAAAGAAAAGAAGAAAGCAAAATCTCAACTAGAATATTTTGAACTTAATGCATTGATACTACTGCATGCTGCTCATAATCTTATTGATTTCTAGGGTATATTGAAATGGTAATTGAATTTATACATTAAATATTTAACAACACACACACTCTATGCCAATGTTATATGGTAGCCTAACATGCTTGGCAATACAGCAGTGACTTATAGTAAACTTACATATTCCTAAACATATATTCAGGTAATTTTTGTTTCAAGATGCTACATATATCTTGTGTTACTTAACCACTTCATGTTTGATGATATGTTGACACACTAAATTGTTCTTGACTGGTCTATGGCGGACAGTTTATAATGCGAAGAACAACTTCGGAGCGCGCTAAAAAAAATTCTGTCAGTTTGACCGCTGACTTGAATATCCTTTCAGACATTCCATTGCACAGGCATGCACCTACCCTGCTTCGCTTCATTTCACCTGTACCAAGAAGGACAGAAGGTTCTGGAACACATGCTCGTAATATCCCTTTTTCTGGTGGTTATTGTGTAATTTCTTATTTCAGACCTTTTGTTAGACAAATGTGGCATACATGAATGGACAGGCTTCCGCCATTGTTTATTATTGTATTCAACTCAAAGGGAGGTCAGTCCGAGCATTCTGAGATTCCGGGATACCCTGGCAGATTATCGTCCTCAGCTTAAGGCCAAGGTTCTGCAATTCACATGAGAGTGCCTACTCATATTTTCTGAGAAGAGAACAACAAATCCCGGTGCTAATTATGAGAGCCTTTGTTGTCTTTCCTCTGTCAAGTCGGGGTTTCATTGTGGCATCGATATTTTCAAAAGGAAAACGGTTAGCTCCAAAACGTTCTGAAAAAATATATTGCGCACGAGCACAGAATATTTCTCGGAATGCCGACATGAAGTAGTAACATACTTTATTCTAACCTTTGACCCACTCATGGCACAATTGATAGTGTATCTGATGAGTATTATCAATAAATGCTGAGCAGTTGGAGTGATGCGTAATTGCTATGTGAGCACAACATTCTACTTCTCCATTACTCTCATTATTATGGATCAATACAGGTAGTCCACGCTCTAGAATGAGACGAGACTTTTGCATGTTGCTAATTAGTAGGAAATTTACTCTGGAGGGCTGAAAGTGTCCAATGGAAATTCATAAATTCAACACTACTCTGGCCAGTTTAATTTGCCTGTGATCATTGGTAAACTACCTTTAATTGTTACTGAGTTAAACCTTTAAAAATCTAATAACTGCTGGTGATTGCATAAAGGGGTTTACCACAGCGGGTAAATTGCTCTGCTGATCAGCTCAACTATCCGCCGTCTCTTTCCCAACACAAGCTCTTGAGGTCTTTAATTAATTTATGGTGTGGCATAAGGTTTGGGGGATAGTGCTTCTGTGCTTGGCCGGGTGAGATGCCTGGAGTGTGACGATGAGTGTTACCATGGTAACTAGAGTGTTTGTGAAAACATGTCGTTGTATGATTAGGATGTATAGTACCACTAATAAGACCATCTGGATGTATTTTTGTTTGGCGGAACCAGGTTTTTTAATCACCTCATTACCGGTGGCTGGTAAGGACGACTAAAATTTCACTCGGTATTTTCAAAAGATATACAAATGCATCCTCAAATTCATGACATAGAAATAAATTTCAGTTCAGATATGGAATGCATCGTATGCTGTCAGATAGTTTTAACTCCCTGATGGAAGATCCACATGGAAAAAAAGTTTTGAGAAAGTGGTTTGAAAAGCAGTTTTTACTCAATTGATCTATGTTTAATTGTAGTTAAATGTTTACTTCACATCATTTTTTCAATTCCAAATTTGACACCATGATTGATTTTTTGGGGGGGCAAAAAAATACTTTGGAATAAGTTTACTGTTTCCAGTGAACGATTTCGTCAGCACTTTTGTAAAGCAAAATATTTTGACCAAACAGATTTTGTGCACACTGAATGCCAATATTGAATAGCAAATTATTTTTTGAGTAGCAACTGATGTAGTTTGCGTAGCATTTTGCTATGCTGAATGTAATTTTAAAAATCTCCCTGATTGCAAGATGCAAATGTTGGCAGCTCTGTTATGCCATTACAAAAAAGTAATAAATACGCACCAACGAATTTTAAGTAATTACGTTGAGTGAACAAAAACGATAACAAATACATAAACAAATCAACCAACCTTACAAGTTTCAAGTCAGAAAGCAAAAGGAGCTTGGAACAGAACAATATGTTCTGAGTGAATCTGTCATCACTGAAAATGTCATGTAACACTCATTTATTTTTCCAACTTTAATTTTGTTTTGTTTTTATTCGATACCATAGCAAGTGTCTCACACATGATCCTTCCCTTCAGTTTGCCTCCTGTATATAAACAACATTCTATCATATAAGCTATTGATTATTGGCAGAATTGATTTTTCCAGCAACAGACTCAGACAGAATTGCCAGTAATATATTTAATGAGAATTGATCTGGTCTGATATTAATTTAAGTAATGGAACAACACAACCGGGGGTGGGCATTGTGCTGATACTCGGCCCCTTTTCCTCCACCGAGAAGAAATACCAAAAAATCAATCTGCATTTTGAAGCAACAGATTTGTTCTGAACCTCAATTTGATATTCTTTGCAGGTGCTAACATAAGTGGAAACCCCTTCCTTCAAGTTGTGGCTGTTCACTAAAAAAAGGAAAAAAATAAATAAAAGGGAAAAAAAAAAACCCATTGATAATTTCCTAAAAGGAAATCGCATTGCCCATGATACATGACCAATAGATTGCAATTGCATTGCCGTGGTTTCTTGATAAATTTAAGCAATTACTGGCGGACCGCCGGTCACCCTGGTAAGAAATTAACCAACGGTGCTGATGCTGATCATAAAAGTAGGCTAATAAACTAAAACGGGACTAGCTCACTACTTGAATGGGTTAAAGGTGTCCAGAGTCCTCTTCCATTATCTTGAAGAAGCGTCAAACATCACGGAGGGATTACATTTTTGTTCTCATCTCATATCATATTGACACTGTTAATTACGTTGGCTATCAAACACGATAAAATATCAAATTACATCATGAATCGCATGGTTTGAAACACCCCCCGACATGGAAGTGGTTGTGTCTCTTATGTTTATGCATGAGCTGCTCATGCCTAGCCTGAACCTTCTTCACATTCTCATCTCGTAGCCGATTCACCTTAATCGCCTCATGTATGGCTGCACTGAGCCAGAAAGGTAGCTGGCTTGCTAACATCACTCCTCCTGCTGCATCATACCACACATCACGCTAACGACACCACTCTACAGTCCCTGTGACAGGAAGAAATCTCCCCTCTTCTCTTGTTACAGTTGTTGAGATAGCAGTTGATTAAGGCATTATGTATTAGGAAGGACGATATACTACACGGGTCGAGACATAGTAACGTCTATTGATAACCGAGTAGACTAAGCACAGTGCACTCTTCCTACAATAGCTATGACCTGTTTATTACTATCCAACTCATGTAATATGACCTCATCAGCATCTGTACACACAAGTGACTAGCACTGCAGGTTTTTGTCTCCTTCGAGTCGTTGCCACACCGGAAATCATCTTGGAGGCAGATGGGTGATATTGAGACAGGGGTCTGAGGAAAGAAGGAGAAATTCATTTCAGCAGTAGAGACAAATACACAACCTTGGATCTGGGTTGGTCTGTACTTGGGAAGGAACATTAGGGGTGGATGCAACGGCTGAGGAGAACCCCATCTCATCAGTTTATCTTATAGTGCTTGCTCGTATCTGGAATGTACTGTGGAGTTGTTGGGTATCTGACTATTATACAAGGGTAGTGTGAAAGTGGTCACATGTGATATCGCAGAAGGAACTGTCTTTTTGGAAATCTGTAAGAGGCGTCCAACTTATTGGGCTTTATCCAAATTGTAAGTACAGTGTAGCATTTATGTCACATAGCATGTATGAACCTTGGTGCTAATGAAGTATTGATAACTGCTTTACATTCATGCAAACATATAACTAAAAATAAAATTATCGAGATAGAAAGTTTCTTGGTCACACCATATCTTTATAGAAAATCTGGTCTTGACAATAAAGGGAACATATCAATATTGATGGTCTTGACGACTTAGTCAATGATTGATCAAATGTCTTGATTTATCAAACACAAACAATCAAAATAAAATGGTCAATATTCAATCAAATATCTTGATACAAAAGTTGTCAATCCTAATCCAAAATCTGGATATAAATTCAAACATAAGATTTCTCATGAAAATATTTAGTAAGATAAATTCTACCCACCAATTTTACTCACATGAGTTTAAATTTTACTCAGCAATTTAACCAATTTCCTTTGCAGTAATTACAGGGTGCATGAAAATACTTCTTGTGTTTTTGGTTCTCCATGATAGTCCAAATGTAACTCATATTACTTGCGTTTATCTTCATCAGCTGTTAATGGAATTAATCAAACTCTAAGGGAATAAACTTGATCGATACGCATTTTGATACACAATGGGGGATCAGGTTGGCTCAATGGGTTCTTTCACTTCTGTGGACCCTGGTTCAAATCCCACCTCAGACCGGAGCCTTACATGTGGATTGTGTTTTCAGTCCCTACCTGATTGCGTGGGTTTTCCCCCATTTGGGGTTTTTCTCCCACATCTAAAACTGAACATCTCTTCTTGTTTTCTATTCATCCTATTAGTGGCACTAATTGTTCCGTTGGATGTGTAATAAATAAATAGTATCCAACAAGAAGCCCATGTTACGCGTACTGTACGTGTAATGTAGGTTTTTTGTGTGTTTTTAAAAAATCTGTCTTTCTCATTTTCCAGTTTGAGGTAGTCCTAATGTACCTCACTATTCGTGTTTATATTCATCAGCTGCTAATGGAAATAATCAAACTCAATGGGAGTAAACTCGATCGATGCTCATTTTGCATAATGTAGTTTGTTTTGTTTTTTAATCTGTCCTTTCTCTCTTTCCAATTGGAGGTAGATCCATTATGTTGCTCATGTAATTTTTACAACTAGTTGCTAACCAAGATTGATCCATCAGCAGGTAGTATCTTTTGTATGTTTAATGATATAAGTGCTGCATCAATACCGGTCAGATATTTACCCCATTGATTTACCATAGCCCCTGTAGGTAAACAACTACATCTGATCAAGTCAGAATCTATCTCCATCATTGTGTGTGCCTTTCTGTGGACTTCATGGAACTGTCGCTCGTATTTCATGGGATATTCATTGATAATGACGAGTGATTGTGTTGTTGTGGTGAACTTTGAGTTCATTGAGTTTTTACAAGATGTGTTTTTTCCAGCTGTATTTGGCTTGTTGATGTTTTGGCAAGGATGGAGTTGAGCATCATGACATGGATGAGGGTAGAGGTTAATATTACTAATATTAATAGTAATAATAATATTGAAGTCTTATATATTGCACGTATCCACCAATAAGTTGCTCAAGGCGTTTGAGCAAAGAGAGATACTTTTTAAGGCTGGTTTTGAAGTTTATGAATTATGAGACTCATTTATGTAGCACCTTATAAGGGTTTACAAGGTGCTGCGGCGCACTCGGCAGCCACTGCCGGAAACACAGGGCGTACCCCTTCTCTTTACGATAAGTATACTGGGTTCTTTTACGTGCATTGCACAACACACAGGCTTTACGTCCCATCCAAAGGACGAAGCAATTATGGTTAAGTGTCTTACTTAAAGTGTCAAGACCGGGACCCGAACCCCCACTCTACTGATCAGAAACACTCAGACATGTCAGAGCTTGAGCTTTATGTGCCTAACTGCTCAGCCATGACACGCCGGGCTAGTGTATTGTATCAGCCGAGTTAATGGTACAGCGTAATAGTCCTGTAATCACGGCTAAAATGAAGGTGACTGGCATCCAATGCCACTGTGTTCTCAACAATACCTTTCTTTAACTGAGAGTATGCTTCAAGTGCCCTCCTCCAAAAGGAGCACTTCACAACACTTTTGTGCATAATCAATTCCTGCTGCACTATGAACAACTTGTCAGACCAAGTTTTTCCTTGAACAAAGGAAATTTGACTGAAAATGTCAGGTCACACACCATTTCAGTTTATATACGCATAGGTAATTTAGATTCTTTTACGTATAATTTTGACTCTTATTCATACTTGCTTTGTGTATCTTACACAAAGTACAAGTTATGCTTATTTCACAGTTCGCTTGCATTTCATCTAAATCACAGGTTCCATCATCATTTCAGTCAATGTCAGTTAGTTTAGAAATAATTAATGTTCATGAGTGCAATGGTGAGAATAATTTCATGAGTTGAAAGATGAAATGTTTCATACAACAAGGCGAGGTTTTTCTTAATGGAGCATTCAATCTTTCAAGGAATGAAAATAATCTCTCCATTTCGCTAATGTAAAACATTCATTATTTGTTTTATATAACGTGTCATTTGGTGGGAAAAACTATCAACACATTTACAAGATTGTTTTCTGTCATCCACTACGAACGCATTTTGTACTGTTGTGTAGATTGTATGCGTGCGCTTGGCGTGTTCTAGCGTGCAGTAGTAAAAAAAGGATGGGTAGAAAATGCATGCAGAATCGCCCTTAGTACTGATGACGTCACAGTTTGTTTACTACTTTGCAGGAGAATGGGAAACCATTGTGTCTCTCCACGACTGTCGGAAATGCAGTACCCAGTTTACTTAAGCAGTGCGCTAAACAAACCATGATGTCATTATTACAGGGGGTCTAGAGTACCAAAATGTACGGTTTATGATGTAGTCCATTTAGAGGTTGGAATAACGAATGCCAATCCTCCAATCAAATGACAAGGATCTGCTTGAGTGTCACATGTATATAAATTAGTATTAACTTCACACCAAAGAAGCTTTGAGAAAACAGATTGCTGATCTGTTTTCAAAAGTACTTCAGTCGGTACCATGTTCTTAATATACTCACTTTCTTGAGGAAGTATTTCTCAGAATAATTTTATCCGATGCCAACTTTATATTAAGTAGATAACAGATTAATTGTTTTGTGAATTACGTAAATTGTAGACAGTCATCAACACTAAGGAATCATCTTAAATAGTAGTTCGTGTAAGGAATTGGATTATTACTGAGGTTATACCTTTAATGAATGGTGACGTCAATCAGGCATTGAGTTCTATTGATTTAGACACTTGACTGGTCCTTGTGAATCCAATCAAGGCGCACATTGCAGTCAGTCATTTACATAATCCTCTACGATCTTATACACACTATTATTCATACAAACTCTCCTTGGATCTTTCATTGTCTCTCCACCCCAAATCCATCAATAATTCCTACATAAATACGCACAGTAAGTTTGAGTTCTACAAGATAAATAAACTTGTTGAGTCTTGGGTTTTATGTGGTTTACTGACAATTAATTTTTCTAATATTCTGCGAATGAATTTGCACCGTTGAACTGTAAATATGGAGTAAGAGTTTTACATGGTAAGGATTGTAAATTATGATTTTTTCTTGAAGAATGCCTTCATTCTAATCCTCTAGTTCTCAGGCAACAATGATTCATGGCTTCATGGATTTCACAAACAACGCCAAATTTAAATTGTCTTGCTGGGCAGGCTGAAGAGGTCAGATTCAAATGCAGTGTTTTTCTCAGATGGACTTATTTATTAGGATGATCCATGTAAGCACCAGTATTAACGTTACACAAAGTAAGCATGAATTATGATTTAAACTAAAACAGATTTTCTGATTTCGTACGGCCCTGGTTCGTTTCAGAGCCTACACTAGATGGGCTATTTTTACATGCTAGGATTTATTTACTGAGTCGAAATTAAACAGTTATAATGAATCAAAAGTCACATTTTAATTATCCTGGAAAAGGGGATTTATGCCTGACTGGCGCGACCACAATCTGAAGGAAATCCTTTGAACTACTCAACAGCGTAATGAAGCAGTTCTGTCACCGGCGCTATCGAATAACGGAGCGAATCCCTCAGGGCGATGCTGTGTTCCCAGCCCCATGTTATCATTCATAAATTAAGCTAATTTGTTTTTATCATAGTCATTACACTCCGTTATTATCTGTGTATGTCTAGCTCCTAGCGCAGGAGAGGCATGGTGACCGCATACACTCTTCTCACACTCTCTCTATATTACACTGTGTCTACCACTGAGCTGCTTAATCTATTCATAGTGTGCTGCTTTCCCGCAGATTGTCTTCTTTTTAACATCAGTTCACAGTTGCTAAATTGAGTTTACTCTCTGGACCAAAGGATTTCTCTGCAAAGTGACATTGAATTGGTAACATCTTTTCAATATGTGTCAGTCATAATGACATTTCAGCTTGCGATGAGTCTATACCACCTTACATACATGTGTGTTCTTTGAACACGAGGTCAGGTGTACACTCTTGCTTGTTATAAGTAACCTGACTATTTTCATCTGTTTATTGAGGCAAGCTTGTAGATAACTGTTGGTAAATCAAAAACTGATGCCAAGAGTACCTGAACGTTAAAAACATTTAGTTCACATCAATTGATGTGAGCGTAAAAATTCTGGATCAACGTTTGGATTCCGTACCCTACATGTAAGTACTTGATGTGTTGTTGTCATGTCTACACATTTAATATATTGTATCCTCTTACTGCCTTGTAATTATAAATTTATTGCCTTGACGTTCTCCGGAGTTGGTCACGGATCAATTGGGGCCTTGTTTTAATTTGAATATTTTTTAAAGGGTCGTGTTTTGTCGATTTGAAGTACCTTTTTGTACACATAATGTTATTCTATTTCTCACGCTGTGCGGTGTCAAGGTATATCAGTACTGACAACTTAATACACAAGCCTAGCATATTTAAAAGCTTGGGTCAATTTAACTCTTAAGATGTTAAAGTGGTTAATGAATTTAAAAGGAACCAGGCTCGCAAAATATATTACTCAGCAATTTTGTCTGGTTACCTGCTTCAGCAGAGGGATGCCGTTTCTTCATTAACAAACCAATATGGCAAGCTAGTTATGTGTAGGCCCATGTCACATGAGTCAATTTACAGGCAACCAGTTCCAGGCAATCTCTATAAAGGAAAGGCTTTCACATTTGAATGTTCACATTTTTTTTTGGGGGGGGGGGGGCGTGGGATCGTAAGACATTGTTTGACAAATTACTCATGTGCTACCAAAGTGATCCTGTAGCATGCACTGCAGTTGGTTGCCTCCAAGTTGCCTTGTGTGACTAGGCCCCTTAGTTTACAGTGAATCACTTGGATCAACCTGCAAGTTTGGCTGTAAATGCATCTTTTCCGTATTCACTTTTATAGAACTGATTTTAAATAACATCATAACTGCCCATCAAGTTTCTTTCTACCAGTTTCAATCAGAACTAAAGTTTTTGTATGGTCTAGTATACTCAATAAAAACACAATTTTAAAGATGATTAACTGTGCATTAACCCTTTCAATACCGCATTGTTTACAGGGGTCACACTGCTGTGTACAGCATTTTTTCACACAAAAAGCAAAGTGCAGTGTTCACTTTTTTCAATCTTGATTTTCTGTGTGAAGACATATATTTGTGGAAAAACTTTGTGCATACAATTTGTAGCTAATGAAATGATCTTTCATATGATGTCAAATTTTTATATATTATCTTCATGTCCTTTGCCACCTCGATCGGCAAGAATGGGTCGAGGCCCGCCGAGCCCATGCCCATGCCCACGGCGTTGAAGGGGTGCAGTGCTCGGTCCAGCTACCGGTATATCGTCAGGATCACTGTCATCATTGAACGTACCTTGCGACGAAACATCACGAGTTTCATCCGAATCTTCACTAGGTTCTTCTTCACATATTTTCAAGTCCAATTCATAGTCACTAACGACAAATATTTCAACCAAAACCTACAAGTCACGAACAGCCATGATGGTGATTTTTTGTCGCGAAAACGGAAGCGTGAAATCTGGAAGTACTGCAGCACACAACGTAGTTTTTCTCGGAAAATCGTAATGGCGACCCCCTATACAATACACACCATTGGAAAGCTCAATAAACAAGCTAGCCGTCTATGTAAGGGTCAACAACAGAGGGCGCCAAACAAAATAAATACAGGGTCTCAAAGGCCGCGACTTTTTTTGTCGAGTAAACTCGACATTGGTACGGAAGCACACACAGCGCACGGTCGAGTAAACTCGACAATGGTATTGAAAGGGTTAAGCAACAGAACAACAATTTCAAGGAGGTCAAATCAGTTTCAGAATGGAGTCATACCCATTGTTTTGAAAATAAAACAGATTTCAGTTTGAGTAGAAAAACCAATGTTTAGAGCATCCCCTATGCTGCAAGCTTATTTTCTGCTTCCTGTATCGTTGTTATTTATAAGCAGACTTGTTATCTGCATAGAAAGCTCTTGTTATTGCTTGCTTTTGATATTGTGTCGATGATATTAACCTTCTGAAAATGGGCCTTCAACCTTAAAAACAGTGGCGGAATTGCCTTCAGTAACTCAACATGGATAGTACTTTTGTAAATTAATTGAATTCACTCTCACAAACTTCAAGGCCATGAAAAGGTGACATCCTCATTTATGAACTAATTTGTAGTTGAGAGTTTTGTCACAAAATATTGCTTTTGAAATGAAGAATAAGTCATAAAAACAGTCTTCTGTTTTTATGACTTATTCTTCGTTTCAAATTCAATCCAGTTGATTAAAGAAGGCAGAATTTTAACATACAGTACCTGAGACTGATGTTTATTTACACGTATCGCTCTTTAGGACTTTACGCTGGTAAAGAAATCTTTCAAACAAATGTTACCAAACACAGGCTAGCAAGAGCAGGCATGATATTCTTCCTTCTACACATAGTTCGTTTTCCAATTTTTTGGCCCTTGGAAAATCAGAACAACTGAATAAATAGCCTGAAAAGTCTATTAAAGCCCATAGCACATGTACAAGTAGGTCAGCCCTCGTACTCAATACAATTTTCCAACGTTTTTTTCCATTTACAAAATATGCCTGTCTGCCTGTGCGGGAGAAAATACATGTAGTCTGGTTCCTTGTTGTTGACTGTCCACATTGCTATTGTACATTGGGACATGATTCATCTGAGTTTGTGGCTGTGGCTTTTGCTATGGGCTTCCTATGCTTCAACACGGCGGTCAAGCCCTTAACAAGCTGTTTAAGAAGTTGCTGCCAAGGTTTAAAATCCATCTGCCACATTTTCCCCCATTTTTTTCTTCAAGTTCATGCATTTCAGAGTTCATATGCAATCTTTAAAACCTTTGCTCAACGCGGTCAGGAGGAAGTGGCCATCAGGAATCACCTCAGAGTGCATCACAGAGCATGTACTATAAACATTTTCCCCTGCCCTTAGGCGGGCCCTGAGCCCCATGCAATAAAGGCACCGCGCTTTGGGCTCGCATAGGCCCCCCCAGTGCCAACCTTTAATTTTCAAAGTTGGAGCACACTGGTGATGGAGACTAAGCTGGGAAATGATCCCTAAGCATAATCAGGATGGCTGGGCTGAGGGATGATATAACCCTGAAGATCACCATGATCCAAGATTTGGGCTTTTGATTCTTAAACTTGTCTTCAAACCAAAAACAGACAATCTTGTGCAATTTTGTTGGCATAGGTTTAGGTTTGAATATTGGCGTGATCATAATTTGTGAATATGGAAGCAGCGTCTTATATGACAGTCGAGAAAGCTCTTCCGCCTCCGATAGAGCTGCAGACATATATGGATTTTTTTTACCTGGAGGCACTGTGTGCTCACCGTACAATTTGATGTACATGTACCATGTACATATTACTGTTGATATTATGCAAAGGGGATGTGTCCATAGTGCAGCAGGTGTATTCTGTAATGAGCTTGATCAGGGAAAAGACTGCAGAGGCATCGGGCGCTATCAAAATACAGCAAGTCATTTTCTTAATGATTAACTACGCATTGAAAAAAAGGCCGTACTCTTCAGATTTAATTGCTAGGATGAAATTTAAATGATGCAATGAAAATGCTCTATTTGGATAATGTCTAGCTTCGTTTTTTAATCTCTTAAGTGAAGCCATACCATAATGTGAGCAGACATTGGAGGTTACACATAAATTTAATGATGTATCCATGTGTTATTTGTCAGTAAGGTTTTAATGGAAGTTTTAATTGGTGGTCAGTTTATTGCTGAATGTTGGCTGTGGAACTGACAATTGTGACGCTCAAAACTCAAACTAGGTTTGATTGCTGGTCATCAAATAGATGGGAGTAAGAGCTTTCAAATATCTTTCGGGTAATGAAACCAAGGAACTCTTTAAAAAGGCTTCTGCCTAAAGACACCTGTGAAGGGAAGATGTTGAAGAAATCTCTCCTACTGGGAAAACCCATGCAATCAGGTAAAGAGTAAAAAACCCAATCCACAAGGAAGCAGGAATTGAACTGGGGGTACAGAGGTGAAAGGCAGGGGAAAAAACCACTAGGCCAACCCGAAGTCCCGAAATAACACCTAATTTAGGCCTATAGATTTGTTGCCTATAGATTGTGTACTTTTTTATATTAACCAAATATTCTAAAACTAGATGTCAAGTCAGAAAAAAATTGTGTGTGCAAGTTTAATGGCCACTGCGGCAGTTCTGATGTCACTAGGAAACTGTACTATTCAATAATGTTTGTCAACTAATTACAAATTTGAAATTGTTATTAAAATAAAGAAAAGTGGGGCTTGTTATTTTTGATCCATTTAATGAATTTCTCAAGTTCTCTAGGTCGGAATAGTTGCTTAAAAACCATAACAAATTTGTCCACAAAGTAAACCCTCATTTCAGTTGAGGTGAATGGTAGTCTTGAGAATTGCACATCATGCAGCTGTACAATTTTCCCCCATAACTGCAAAACTTAACAAGTGTAACAGCTCCTTCCTCCTTTCCCCCCTTCAAAAACAATTGTCAGATTTGTTGTGATTGAAACGTAGTGCTTTTTGGTTTTCAAAACTGATGAGTTGCTTCTCTTAAATAAATTGAGTCCAAAACAAATTGCTTGTCCATAGTTCCTTCAAACAAGCACGAGATAGTCTTCCTACTTAAGTCTGAATTCCGATTTGTTGGCTCTTGGAAAAAAAACAGAACAACTGTATTTTAATAGCCTGAACAATCTGTTTAAGCCTATACTACATGTACAGCCGTCGATTTCACCAAACTCTTCCTAACTTAGGATTAATCTTAGGACTTAGGACGAGTCCCAGCCTTGCACTGTAACATGTAAACCTTCAGATTAATCCTAAGTTAGGACTAGTTACTCGTCCTAACTCGAGATAGGATTAATCCTAGCGTTTCGTGAAATTGGCTGCTGCCTTTTTACTCAATACATCTTTCATACTTTTTTTCCCAAGGACCAAATATCATGCCTGTTCAAAGTACTCATGTAAAACAACATAGAAACATATAGAAGACCATAAAACATGAACATGGTACAATATTAAAAATACTGAGCCAGTAAAGGAACAAGTTTATAAAAATAATTTTGTTCCCTCAGAATTATAAATGTCATTCCCTCGGAATATTAATTCTCAAAATAAAATTTCTTTCCCTCAAGATACTAGTTTGAGGGAACGAAATAGCATTAGGAGGGAACAAAATAATGTTTTGAGGGAACAAAATAACATTTAGAGGGGACGCAATAATATTTGGAGGGGACGAAATAATATTTCGAGGGAACTCAATAACACTTTGAGGGGACAAAATAATATATTGAGGGAAAAAAATAATATTTTGAGGGGACAAAATTTAAAACAAACCTTGTCCCTTTAAGGGGTCCATATAAAGGTGATAGTAAAAATATTGTAAAGTCAAGTTTAAATATAGAAACAAATTCCACAAACTGCTTTTTCAAGGTGAGGACAATGAAAAAAGTAAAGAATGTTCACCTCTGTATTTATGTGGACATGAATGCTCATACAATAATTGTAGGTGTAAAGTCCCTTCCCGCAGATCTGCCCTCTTTGAAATATTAGGTAAATTCTGAGTGTAACAATTCTTCAAGTTCACTTCATATCTGTATTGAATCAAAACATTTGCTTCACCGCATCGCAAGTATTTCTCTGCCCATATATGCGAGAAGTAATGACCAAATACAGCATGGTAAAGCATCTTTGAGGAACTGCAATCATTAATGGGCAGGTGGCATCAGTGTATGCTGTAGTCAATTATTCACGTTGGATAGACAGTCATTGCCTGCCCAGTTCTCCTCCATCGTTGTAGGATTTTACCTCAATGTCCTCTACGCTCCAAACATACACCGCACAACAGACTTCAGTTACTGCTTCACCTCATCTTGCAATTAAACGGCCATGAGACTTAAAGATTATGTTTGCTGGGTCTTGCGGTACACATTAAAGCAGATTCTCCCTCCCCCCGTCTGCTTCCTGCTGGCGGGGAGTGAGACTGCTTGCTGTGTGTTGTTTAAAGCTTGGCTGGTTGTTATCCACATGGGTAACCTGTCTGAAAATATTGCTTAACAAATTTATGCTGAGCAAAAATGAGCAGGACACCAGTCACAAATGGTACATGTGACATGGCATTTTGGCTGGTAGCCTTAATCTGGTAAGCATAACTGTTTTGTGCTTGGCTTTTTGTGTGTGCAGTTCTATGAAATTGGGCCCTGATTAAAAATATCTATTCTACCTGGGCTCGTTTCACAAAGAGCTAAGATTGATCTTAAGTGCTTATCAATCTTAACTGGTATGCAAAGTGTGATGTCACAATACAAATCAGTCTGGTAATGCCATAGAGTTATATAATAGAAATAGATGGAGCACTCGTTATTACACACACGTAAACGCGCTGGCCCACCATGGGTTCGAATCCCTGTTGGTAAATTACTTACAAATTTCCCCTTACAAAATGTTGGATGTGTAAACTGGTGCATAACCTATGTTATCCGATGGGTTGGCACCATTTTCTCAATGGCCATGTCACATGGAAGCGCACTGGATTCAATCACTGGTGTTTGTGACCAGCAGCATGTGGGTTCGAGTCCCGGTCTTGACACACTTGTGTCCATAAGCAGGGCACTTAACCATTAATCTTACGTTCTTCGAATTGGACGTAATGTCCTTTGTCCTGTGTGTTGTTTATTAATGCACGTAAAAAAAAACCAAGTATACTTATCACCAACGTGGCAAACAGGGGTTCGCCATGATGTTTTCTGGTATGTTTGGCTGCAGAATGCACCACAGCATCTTGTAAACCGTTAGGTGCTATGTAAATAAATGGGTCTTATAATTCGAACATAGCTCCGCATTCATTGTAGAAAAAATACTGAGCGCTTTGAGACGCCCTCGGGTGTTATAAAGCACTGCATGTTATTATTATTACTAATATTGTAGTGAACCCCCCCCCCCCAACAACAACAATAATTGTGGTTTGGTCCAGGGTTCAGCCTCCTCCCCTGTTGGAGATGTGGACTAGTCCAGGTCAGTGATTTGTGGAAATAGACACTTATTTTTCCTTTGAAATAGGGTTCTTTTAATCAAACTTATACTAGTACACTTTGAATCATCACCTACTAGGACTACATTCTTTTGGTAAAACCCATTGATTCTAATTCCTTTAGTTTAGTTACATCATTTATATGCAGCATGCTCCAGTTATGAACAAAGACTTCCTATTCAATAACACATCTTTAGTTCCAAATTTTTTAGCTACGGGCAGAGAAAGCTAGGCTAGGGTGAGTTGGCTTTTTGGGTGCGGCCAGGCAACATCATGTGTGTGGCCAGGCAACATCATGTGTGTGGAGGGCTGAGGGCTCGGCACCTTGGGTTATGAGAGTAATTTTTATAGGTGCACTACATGCTTGCAACCAAATCAGAGTAAGTTATTTTGAATACTTGTAGAGTTCTTCTCAAGTTATTATTTTAATTCCCACCCAGTTATTTTGCCTAAATTCTAGTCTGTACCAGCCACACATAGGGACTCTACAAATAAATTGCCTATGTACATTTTCCATACACTTGTTTAGTACACCAGCTACGGCTATTATTGTATATTGTTCGTGAGGGCCTAGGTCTCCACCTGTGATTTAAGTATTTTTGTAATTATTGTGAACATTGGTTAAATTGGCACATTGGCTAGAAGTTCAAGCCGGCAAAATCTTGGTTCGTTGTTTTGATTAAGTTACATGGGCTCCCGACTACGCTACAATATTATTACTATTCAAACCCACATTCTGTAAACAATCATCAGAACATGTGTAAGACCACACAATGTCAACACTTCTCTGGTGGCTCCTCTTTGTAATTACATACTGTGCATCACATCTAACGAGGTGACACAATCATAGTCTTATTTAAACAATTACATGCTCTTGATGAGGATCTCGTAATGTATTCACGTCATAATTGTGTTGCTAATTACCGCAGTGATTAGCGTCCCTTTTTTGCGCAGCATACGAATTGATGCGGTTAGTAATGTGACATTCCGTCCAGAGGGGTATTTTTTATTTCAGATGGTCGTTAATACAAACTTAATGTGCTTTTTCAGTCGATTTTTTGGTAAACACAGAAACTTTGCACAACCAGAATTAGAATCTTCACCCTGCACGTCTCCATACCAGTGCTCACTTGTTTATAAGTAACTAAGGCCGTGTCTGAATGGGTGGCTACAGCTACGGCTTTGACTGTTGCTAAAGGTGTTGCTAAGGACGTCCTGTGCTTCAATGCATGATCTAGCCATAGCTGCTAATTCTGATATGACAGCTATGGCTACGACTGTTGCTAAGGGTATTGCTAAGGATGTCCTATACTTCAACGCATAATCTAGCCATAGCTGCCAATGCTGATATGACAGCTACGGCTACGACTGTTGCTAAGGGTGTTGCTAAGGATGTCCTATACTTCAGCACATGATCTAGCCGTAGCCATAGGCATGGGCGCCAATTCGAACACACCCTAATTCTAACTAGCCCTACAGGGGGGTCTCTATAACTGAAACATAACAAATTATTCTCAAATCACAGAGAGAATAATTTATTTTCAAATACCTACATTACACTATTTACAATAAAGACAATTCTTCCAGATATTTCTTTTTTAATCTCCCCTTGGAAATTTCCTATGCACTGCCACATTTGATTAATTCTGTTCATTTTATCTTGGCCGAGTGTCTGTCGTCCGGTTACACGGGAGTTCACCCGCTTCCTAAGTATACACGGTACAAGATGGAGGCAGTAATGGGGACGTAAATTGAATATGTAACATGAGTCCAATTCAATCTAAGGGGCAACAGCTCTGCAGATGAAAGTAAACCAGGGAATGTAACAGGGTACCGTTGAAACAGCACCATGCTGGTGTGTCATGTGTATTGCTTGGGCACATTGTAAAGAGACCGTCTTGACTAGAGGGATAACTTCGGATAAAAAATCTGGTGGGAAGGGTTATGCGAGACTGAATGTTTGATAACATAATATTTTCTAAGTACGCACCCCCTAGTCCCATCCCAACATCCACTGATGGAATTTTGTTTAATCCCCATCGGACATTATCATCAACATTTCCAGTGCTGATAGCGACTGATAAACGAGGCCTAGGTGTTGGGTAACAGCCAGCAAGTTTCATGTTACACTCCACTGATTTTTTTTTCATTTGATATTCCCTAATAAGCAATTTGGGTAAATAAATCGGAGTATTGTAATTTGCATAAATAAGTCTGATTATCACAATTTACATTAGTTGTTACAATGGATAGTACATTGGGGTGTTAAAATTGACACCAGGGTGTTGTCACATATAGATAACCCACAAAGGAGGAACATTTTCACCATATGGTGTTAAAATAGCACCAATGTAATTGTGTTGGCAGAAAGGAATGTTATTTCAGTGTTATTTTAACACCCTATGATGTAAATTTTGATTTTGTTTTGTATCTATACGTGTCAACACCCTAGTATCAATTTTATCAGCAAAGTTTTTGCATTGCAATGTATAATAACACAAAAAAATGCTGCTTATTTTTCTTAGTTTGAACATTGTTTAAATATAAGTTCTGTTTTGCACTGTTGGGTTTTTCCATTTGATTTATCTGAAGAAACAGTACATTCACCCCACAAACTATTCCAAATGCAGCAGTTTTCATTTGCTGCAATTTCTCTTGCTCAAAATACATGTATGTGAAGTGGAAGTAAATATCATATTGGATCAAATTAAATTGAAGGTAAAAAAAATGTACAGAGGGGACTATCTGATGATGCCTTGCACTGCACTGACCACACTCCACTGATTTCACAGTGAGCAAGCCCAATGAGGAATGTACATGTATATAAACCCAAATCACTGTACCGTATTCAGCACATCCATACATGTAGAGTCTTCTTCCATCTTCCATCAAATTTATTCGGCTGAAATGTAACCCATTACCTCCAGTCTAGAATTGCTCCCGATGGCAAATACGGCTGAGGATCAATATCCAACCTGGTCGTTATTTCACCCTTCTACCTTCTCCCTACTCAACCCAGACAAGATTGACCCAACGAAGGAGTCCTGTTTGATTTTTTTTTTAGTGAAGGGCCGGCCATTAAAGCTTGTACCCCACAGCTTGTTTGGGAGACTGAAAATATTGGGCCGTGATGAAACTACAAATTTTGGATGAATTAGACATGAGATTGATCATAGAAATTGTTTGAGGTATGGTTTCCGAAATTGTTCTGAGAGGTTTGTGTTAGTGTAGAGGTGGTTTAAGGAAATTGCATATTTTAATCAAGATGACCCACTGTACTTTTCCATTCAAAAGGATTCTCTCGGACTTTCTTTCATATCCCCCTTTAATTGAAAGATGCTTCTGAAATTTGTGAAAGATTGTTCTTTGTGGAAACTCACAAATGGAGAGATGATGACAGATCAACACAGACTGCTGGGTAGGAGCTTGTCATGCTTGTGGCATTGACCACTCATCATTCCTTCCGCATACACTCAGTCTACATGTAGATTTAGCCTTGCCTCACACCCCTCAATATCAAAATAATTTACTCAGTGATTGAAGTTTCTTAGGACTCTCAGCCGATTCACAGATTCTGTATTCTATTGGCAAGTGATTGCGTCACACCTCCATACTGCTGCACGCCCAAAGGATCCGCTACTTCCGGCTTCATAGTTGGCATACTACTACGTGTAACTTCACAAAAAAATCACCCATTTTATTGTTCAAATGCATTCTTGTGTGACAAAAACTTATAATTCTGAGAAGACCTCAAGTCTTTGAGGAATGTATGTAAAAGCCAAGTCTACTTATTAAACTAGCTCAATGCAACTCCTATGCGTTTCTGATAATCGATGGAGCCAGTTTGTGTGAAGTGGGCGTGGCTTATGTCACACTTACAAACGGAATAACCCTCCTTCACCTACCCTTCATTGTACATCAATTGTCCCCTCTTGTCTAGTCTTCAATCTCAAGCCCCACCTACCCCTATCAATCTCCTGTAAAGGCAGAACCCAGGATTGATAATAGTTGAAACAAAATTGATAAGTATCAATCTGTTAGCTCACCCATTATAAATTTCATACCAGAACCAAATATCCAGAGAACAAATTTTGAGTATGATTCCTGGCTACGTGGCAGGTTAATGGTTGTATGGCTTCTGACTGGCATCCCCGAACAAAGATGTTGGCACAATAGGTAGACAGCCAACATACGGCTAGATAGTCCAGTTGGTAGAGCACCATCATGTTAAACAGAAGGTTGTTGGTTCAGATCCCGCCCTTGTCAATTGTTCTTTGTTCAACTCCTAATTATTTCAACTTTACCCAGTCAGTTTCCCTTGTGGTTTATAACTTGATATTAGATAAAAATTCCCGTCTAAAAATAGTGTTTAGAAAATAGCCCCCAAAAGTCCCCACAAATCACCATTGCTTATTTCAATTGCCGCAATTGAACTAAACCCAATGTGAACTTGCACATGATCCCATACAACACACAAACTATTTCTAACAGACATGATCATTAAATTTTCACAGGTTGGATTTCCAACATCTTGTTTTTTCAATATACACATTATGTATTTAAAAAAACAAGAGGTTGGAAATAATTATCTTTTGCAAAAAACCTAATGATGTGCTTTTTAAAATCAATATTTGTCTTTCATGGCGTTTAATTTGACTCTGAGATTGATAATAACGAATTTCATCAAACAGAGAAACAGCGCCTGTAATGATCTTTCTGCCGAATCATCTCAAGTATCACTGGAATTCCTGAGTTTCATTTATTCAACTCTGATATTTGTCATGAATATTATTATAGCTCTCAGACCTGAATTGACAATTATTATAGAAGGTTACGATGTGGTATTTGTTGATGATTTGTAATGTAGTCTGAAGGCTTTTCATAGAGCTGCTTAGAGGCCAATTTTGTGCTTACTCTTCATTTCATAGTGCTGCAAACCCTAAGCACATGAAAAGGCATGCTAACCTTCCGATGCGTACTGTAAGCAAATGAATGATGTAACAATGCAAACCCATGGTGAAAGCACAAGCTAGCCACCTCATTATCTTGCTGACCTGTGAAGTACGCCTGCTCTGAAGCAAATTTTACGGCTGCAGTAAGCAGACAAATTTGCTTACCGTTAAGCAGCTCAGTAAAATTGGCCACTGGTATGAAAATAGTCCCCTCTGCCTGGGAATTATTTCTGAACTCTATTGCTTTGCATCAAGAGACTTTATGGTAGTGCAACCATCTTGTTTTTCATCAATGCAACCAATCAGAGGTGGGAAAAGAAAATAGTCCCGTCTATTTGTCCTTAATGATGGCTGCATGGTTTTAAACGCTTATGGCATGAGGAGTTATTGTAACAACAAATCAATCATTCTTGACTCTGTTTTCTTAAGAAGCTGATAGTTAATAGATGTTAAATTTGCATCGTGGGGTAAAGAATATTATTTGGTTTTTTCCAGACACCGATGTGTGTAAAGCACTGGATGCTCAGGACTCTCCCAAGTCCTGAGAAAAAAAGGAAAAAAAATCCACAGGCATAATACTTGGGTGGGATTCATACCCACAATCTTTGCCATTCTAGAGCAGATGTCTTACCACCAGACCACTAAGATTGCCCAGTAGCTAGAGGCAGAAGAATGTTTTTAAGCTGATGTTTAGTTCAATACAATTTAAATAGGCAAATAGAATTAGCTGTTGCAAACTGCTTTATCAACCAAAAATACCTATGGTATAAATGCAAAACAATAGTGAGTGGCCTGACGTTTCGACCCTAGCAGAGTCTTTCTTTCATTTAGCCTTCGAGAAAGACTCTGCTAGGGTAGAAATGTCAAGCAATTTTTGCTGGGTTTTTTTACTGGTTATATATTTTCTGTTTGGGCTGGACAGGTTGTTTTTCCCAAATGCAGTGCTAATTGAACCATCTCTCTAATGTAATTGACATTGGGTCTAATGCGTCTCATGTGGTTTCATAGCCCTCTCAAATACCACAAGATTTCATGTAATGAGTTTGATAAACTTTGATATTTCAAAATGAATATATCAAAGCTTAGAGATCACAGCCCTAAAGATTCTAGACTTTCCCAGCATTGATATTTAAGGCCGCACGAGCACTCTTCCTTGGTTTATTGATTTTTATAATTGAACCGAAATTGGTCTGCTGGTAATGAGCATTCCCTTGAAGGTTACATCAGAGATAAATTTAATCTGCCTCTGAAATGTAATTACTTACAAAATGTCCATGTCTGTATAAATGGCTTCGGTAATTTGTGTCCTTAACAATATCCGCAGTGAGTTCCCATGCTTATTTCTAGGTCATTTGCATACATGTATTCTCTAGTGCTATGTGCTGCAAAGGTTGTGAAAACGCCGAGTATCTAAGTCTACTTTTCTGTGTACTCAAGTTGTAGGAAAATAATCATAATACATACATGAGTGTCAATGTGTCGTACAAGTTGTGATGTTTATGATGGCGTGCCCTTATTTCCACTTTTCAAGATTGCTGGGATTATAGTGTCAGATCATTGCGATTCCGTCAATGCCACACTGCACACGAAAAAAACACCAATTGAAACCCCAACCTCTGCAATCAGAGAGCAGCGCAGCGTGCCCTTGGCACCGTCGATAGGATGAGCTCCTCAGACAGGCGGGAGAGATGGGGGGGATGTCTGAGGGTTTCATACCCATAGCACGATTCTCATTTTCTCTAATCACATGTCATGCATCATAGACCACCTGACTAATAAAACTAGAATTGCAGATCACGAATGTCACGCTGCTACACACCATGCAGTTAAAGGGGGTGCACGGCCTTCAATGTCAAAGGCGGTAAAATTCCTTCAATTTAAAAAAAAAATCTCTCTATCAATTCAGTGGCATACCTTTCAATGCAAGTTTACTCTTTGTTCTATTAATAATAATTAGCACTTGCTATTCCTATCGTAATTACAAGGAACCTGCAGCTGATTTCACGAAACGCTAGGATTAATCCTATCTCGAGTTAGGACGAGTAACTAGTCCTAACTTAGGATTAATCTTAAGGTTTACATGTTACAGTGCAAGGCTGGGACTCGTCCTAAGTCCTAAGATTAATCCTAAGTTAGGAAGAGTTTGGTGAAATCGACGGCTGACCAAATTACACCCTCCTGACATGACCGAAGTCTACATGTACATCGTAACTAGTTAGCAGATTCATGATGCCCTTTTTGTGAGTGTTACCCCAAATTAACATAAGTGATTTTTAGATTGAATCATTTGCATTGGAAATAAAAAGTAATATTTTGGTATTTACCCAACACCCATGTGTGATAACCACTCTATTCTTGATGCTTACCGAGTCCGACAGGACAAAAATCCACAGGACTACCTCTTAGGTGGGATTCGAACCCATGAATGACCCCTGCATTCTAGTGCAGAAATCTTGACGACTAGAACACTGAGCAAGGGCGTTGTCAACAGGCCACTTCGTTAGCAGCGAGTATTATTTAAACATCATTAAAACTCTTGAATAATTCTGAAGTGAGTAAATCTTATAATCAATATTGGTCCATACAATGCAACTTTATATTGGAAACCAGGCAGAACTTTAATCAAGGCAACAGGATTAGACACAATCTCATTATTTGTCTTTTACACTTTGCTATTAATTCACAAGTGAAGATTATGAGATACAGTTGCGGGTAATGTGCGACCCACTTTATTGTGAACTTTAAAGGAATAGCGTGATTGGTTTTGGGACAAGTGCATTCCTCCCAACCCTCTTGGTTTCAAGAAACATATTCTAAAAGTACTGTGAAATTTAATCACTGCGTACATACCAAGAGTTTGAGAGAAGAGTGTACGTAACATATCAGTTACACGACCAGCTTCACCTGCAAAAGTGCAACTTTGTTTGAACGGTGTGCACAATGTTAGTAAGATTGGAAATATAAATGGTCTCATATTTGCGCATAACTTACTTGGTAAAAAGACGGTCCAGTGTGTCCAAAACCCGATGTTTGAATACCGTGAACTCATTGTTTTGTTCTGATGACTGACGGAGCTTAAACTTTCACAGGTTTGTTATTTCATGTCTTATGTTGGGTCAAATACAGTGCAGGTTCTGATGTTTGACAATAATGTTGCTGCATGCCTAAGTTTGGAGTGTTTATTCGTTTCTTGAAGGTGAACATTTTGGAAGAACTATTTCTCCAATCAATTGTTGGATGCATGCCCCCCACCTGGACATCAAATCAGATTCGGATTTCTCATTTCCCCTTAACCTTTACATTGTCCCCCACTTTTTTCTCTGTCTTTTTTCCTACATAAAAATTGTGAGGGTAGGACAACTGCACTCAGTCCACTGTACTTGCACGGTGCTTTTCAATACATGAACATTTGAAATATAACTAAAAAACATCTGCAAAATCCATCAGTGTGTTTAATCTTCAGGTCTTCTATTACCGGCGTTACCTGAGTTGATCATGATGCTTGTCTCTGTACATGCTAGCAATGAGAAAAACAGTCCAAATGTAATTAATTCACTCTTTCTTCCTCCTGATGATGATTGAACTTTTTGAAATACATGGAAAATATTTCACCAGGATTTTATTACATGCATAGAGTGTAAGCGAAAGAGCAGGCTGGTCTTTTCTCTATGGTGTAAAGGCCATGCCACACAGGCAGTTCACTGGCAACCAGCTCCAGGCAATCTCCAATAAGAGAATTCATTCACATTTTGTTTTGGGGGGTAGTAAGTTACAGCTAGAGGAATGTATTTTGTGCTGCCAAGTGTTCCTTGTGCAAACAGTGCAAGTGGTTGCCTCCAAGTTGCCTGAAAGAAATTGCCCTGTGTGACATGGCCTTTTTTGCTCTGTAAATGGATTCATATTCTGCAGTTCAAGTACTTATGGAGTTGGCCTTCCATGTGGTATTTCTGTTGCATCATATTTGATTTTTTTTTTCAGTAGTTGACTGGATTTATATAATAACCTACCAACCATTTTTGTGTGTGGTTAGTTCTAACAGTGTAATGTCTTTAAAAAAAAAGGCACATCTTTTAATACTCAAGAGCCCTTTTATAGCCCTTATTAGACTACCTACGTTTGATCCGTGTAATTGGTGACCCGTGTAAAAAAGTCTTCTACACGGATTAAAACTGATCCGGAGATTCCTTTCACACTACAATATCTAGCACAGAGAATAAGTTAACCCAGTTCCAGACTAACACCGAGATTGGTGGGTTTAACCCCTAGTCCTGGGCAGGGTTAAATTTTACCCCGATTAAGCTAGATTTGGGTTTGTTAATCTGGAGATATTTTAGTCCTGAAAAGTGTAGTTTATACAGGATTAAAAAAAAAACCAAAGGTGTACTTTACTTTTAATTTCCAACAGCACCATATGGTGTATTTTAGCTGAATTCAACGAGAGTGTAAGCATTCCATGGGAACACCATCACTGTTGAATCTTGAATTCACCTAATTCACACTTCTCTTGTGCACATTGAAGAAAAAAAAGCGTTTACTGAAGAAGAACCCCTGTACACCTCAAGCACAATTCAAAAGACTTGTCTGTTGAAGAAATCCAACACTCCTAAACAACACTTCTTCACAACAATTAATCCGGCTCGTGCCTTCTTGACAAAGAAAAACACTGTCCAAAAAGGCCCTAGAAAATGTGACATTTTGGCGGAATTAGTGCGTCGCTAATAGCGACAACGCTGGGCAGTGTTACCTTTTTGTTCAGGTTACCGTATCAGTTACAGGTGCTGTGTTGCTGTAATACAATACCAAGCTTATGTGTCCTGCCCTGTGAGTGCCACAGTGTATTAATAATGGATGGGAGCTTTGAATTGCTGAGTAACGCACTGTAGAGTCAACGCCACGCTGAGTTTCAAAGAATGAGAAACGCTGGGGCAGGCGAATAAAAAAGCACATTGTGTCTTCATCCTTGTCTGGCATATGGACATATGTTTGTTATGGAATTTGAGATGGGGAGTCAGGGCCGTAGTTCGCAATGATTCTTTAGCCAGGTCCTTGACCTCCAAAACAGAAAATTGTTTGAAGATTTTTTTTATTTTTATGTGGTCTCAAAGTTGCTTACCTTTTCCTCCCTGTTGTAACCAATTGTTTTTGTGGTTGCTGGTTACCATCTGTTAAAGGCAAAGTATACCTTTGGGTTTTTTGGAACCGTTCGATTGTTTTTAATCCTATATAAATGGAAATATATACACTATAAAACTAATCTGTGACAATTTCATTATGAAAAGGGGTAGCGCTTTTGAGATATTGCTGAAATTCTGGAGCGGTAATGTCCTTGCAGGAAGATACACAATCTGAGAACATTTCATGCAGAAATGTTTCTCAGATTGAAATGTTTTTGAACCCCTCTCTCTAACACCACATCACTCAGAAGGGAATCGTTTCTCAAAATGTTACACATTGCTGCAGTGCTTCTTGCCAATTGTCGTGGTCATTATTTTTTTGAGTAATTACCAAAGGTATACCCCCCCTTTTAAGAAACCAGTGGACAAATCTTGATGTAGCCATCAAAGCACTCAAATGAACAATTGCAGAGTTGTCCAGTGTATGACTGTTCTCCAAACCATGGCTTGGGCCCAACTACTTCGCCCAACATTACAAGGTCTCTCCTAGCAATTTCCGCTTTTACATAGTGATATATTTAATATAACAACACGATGTGTGTGTCACTTCGTAAAAATGTAGGTCCGCATACCAACCACACAAAAGGTTTGTGTCTGTTCATGAAAACTTTGTTTCATAATGAGCTTTATGTGCGCTGTGCAATTACAATGATACATGCAACTTATGTGTCATGAAAATTTACTTTCGTGCAAAGGTTGCAATGCCTAATTCTCCTAATAATAAAAGAAAAAGTAAAGCTCTTGACACTTTGTCATGTCATGAAATTACAGGCCTTGACAAATATTGTATGAAAAAACTTGTACAAAACTGAAAACCATTTTTTTTAAAAGGTGGTTTTGTACACAGTGTGTCAGTTCGTGGCGTCAGTGGCGATATACTTGTACCCAGTGAAATTTGTGTATCCAGAACACTACACATCCCAGTAACTGAGTAAGAGATAGAGTGAGCGAGTTAAGTGGTTTACCTAAATGCCAAACACCTTCACAGTCACCTCATTCTGACCAGACTCAGATTCAATGTTCAGGCTTAAAGAGATGATGCAGTGTTGATGACACCAAACTGATATCATCATAATGCAGTGGAAAAAGTACTAAAATGGTTCTGTTTGAATTTTCACCATCATTCAGAAACTGTTGTCGACAATGTTTTTCAAGACAGCCATTATTGCATTATTTGGTCCTTTGAAAAGGGTTTCGAATAGTGTTGGTTGCTTTGATTTAATTTCTAAAAGTGCCCAATCATTATTATTACATTGCAATAGTAATCATTTACAGACATTTGAAACACATTGTTAAGAAAAACTTAAAAAACAAACAAACAAACACCCCCCCAGATAAAAAAAGATTATTATTTTTATTTTTTAAGCAACAACAACAACCCAACAACCGTTATTAAAACAACAAGTTTATTTTTACAAATTTTATGAAGCCGTTTTGATAGCACAACAATCAGTTTTGCAGATTTGGAACTTGATTGATTTGTCCTTTTTCCATTTTTGTCTTAGTTTCACATTTACCGTCCTTTTGTACCATTTGGCAAAGTGCTCCATTAAAGTGTCTTTAATGAACATCCATAAGTATTTTCTGCATTTGGTGATTTTAAACTTTTGCTTTGTGGATTAATTCAGTTCTCATGTCCAGTCCAAAGGTTGTGTTTATTTAACACTCAACTCAGGTCAACAACTCTGCCCAGACCACAGTCCATAGATACACTTGAATAATGCTAAAAATAACTTTTAAATACTCTAAGAACCAACCCGTAGCTTTGCCAGAGATTGATTTATTTTATTGCACAACTAAGTCAATAAACTTTGCAAGTGTTGCGCGTATTTCAAACATTTATGGGCCCACTTTGATCCCACAAACATGGCTGTAAAGCGTGGAGGAAACAAACTCACACGCTTCAACGAATCCCGGTGTTTTAATATGCACAAGACTTGCACAGTCTATTGTCTGTGGCAAGTCAATCTTACCATGGTGTTAGGGCTGCTGACAATGCAAATAGAGATCTGAGAAGTTGGTCTTTCTCCTAAATAATCCAACTGAAACTTTGTCCGAGATGCTATCTTAACCTAGATTTTGTTATTCTATTTTGAATCCTTAAATACACACAAATTTGTTATTCAATAAATGTACCATGGTGTTTCATTCAAATGCCTTGAGTACCTTATTGGTAGATATGTGAGCTATATAAAACACACTATGAAAGTTGTTAACTTTTTCATGTAGACTAAACTTTCACTGTGTACGTAAACATGTATCAGTTTTAAAGTGTAAGTCACGGAAACAGTTTCTTTCTCAAGCATGTCTCTACCCTTTAAGGGCGCTTTTTGGTCATTAAAAATGTAAGGTACTTCTTGAAAAGTAGTGAAATGGATCCAGCGTTAGTGTTAAAATATACTTTTACATTAAGCTTGCGATCATTTGAGCTGAAAATGAGTCTCACAAATATAGGGATATGGCCTAGAACCGCAGCATCCTCAATGGAGGCTAGACCAAACTTTCGCTCACAGCGTCTCAATCAAACGGCGATTTAATTCCAGGGAAATGGCAGGATTCGGGGATACGAGACGTGTTGAAACTGTCAATGCTGGACACGCATCTCCCGGCAGTGTTTCGGCGCACTGGGAAATTTAATTCTCTTCATCTCATCCTGCCCTCCGAGTCGAGAGAGAAAAAGAGATGATAGTTTGATGCTTGATTGGGTTTAAGAAGGAGCTATTTACCATACGTTAAGACTTTGAGTGGATTATGACTTCACTGATGCAAGTGCTTGGAGTGCATCAGAGAAAGTAAGAGCCAAATTTCCCAGACCAAACAAAAACAGTGAACTTCACACGGACTTCAGCATTTCCTAGAAAGTAGATAGTCGCCTGTCACTTCTAAAAGTGGGTCTTTATGTCGTTGCTCTTCATTGTAGAAAGAATAATCCATACCTGGACTATACAATATGAGGAAGGTTACATGCAGAAAACATTTCTCAGATTAAAGTGTTTTTGAATCCCTCTCTCTAAACCCACATTCCTGTGAAGGGAATCGTTTCTCAAAATATTACCACATTATCCACAGCTGCAGTGCTTCTTACCAAGTACATTTTGATGGAGTTTTTATTTTTGGAGTAATTACCAATGTATACCCTCTCTCTGTGAAATCGAGCCCTGGTAAGTCTGCTGCCACCTAGTGTCCCCAAAAGTCTCTCATTGATTCTACAGTATTCACATTTGAACTCTTTGTTTTAAAAAGCTCTATATAAGAACTTCTTCTTCTTATTATTATTAGAAAATGTAACAAATCCAAACATTTTTCACCATTTGACAATTTTAGCTGGTAGCTAATCTTTGGCTCGGTGCCCTGTGTCATGCTCTAATAGCCTACATTCATCATATGCTCTTTGCCAAAGAAAAAGTCGAAATATTGTGTTTCCTTTCACAGTCTGCTTTTCTAGTTTTTACAATTCCTACAAGAATTCTGTATTGTTTTGGTAGATTTCCTGCACCTTATCTCAGTAAACCCATAAGATTATACATTTTCTTTTAATCCGAAGGATTCTTGATACTAAGACCTTTTCTTCATTTGACCACCGACCTACTTCTTGAAGGCACACTGCCCTGAAATGACTATCCCATAGAGGGAACAGATAGCCCAGGGCTGTCACAGTCAGTGTGAAGAAGACACTTGCCCGGACATGAAGACACTTTTGCAGACTGAGTTCCTGTAGAAGTGTTACATTTTAAAATAAGTCAGTATGAAATTGTCTCTAAGTACATTGCATATGAGTTCTTCCATAAAAGGTTTTGTTGCTGTTGTACCAAACGCCTCGTGCGATTCAATCACAAATGCTGTATCACTTAAGCTTGGCAGATGACATTAATTAGAGCTGTCAGCTTTGCCTGATTCTGCAGAAAGTTCCCTGAAAATAAACCAATCTTTTCAGGTTCTGATGGACCAATTGTAAAATCTCTTTGATTGTGGAAACTTTTTCCCTACTCTGTTGCATGTAATTCTAAATATCTTCCTGATTGTCGTACAAAATCTCCCTGATTGCAAGATGCAAATGTTGGCAGCTCTGCACAAAATGCAGACCTTGTTTCGAGGTTGTTATTTTATGAAGACCTCTCAAAATTCCAGGCATTTCTTGTTCATGATATGCATAATCCTCTATGATAAAGTCTTCTTAACACAGAACACAGCCTTTCAAAAAATACGCTCTTCCTTTCCTACCCCGCCGAGATATGTAAAGCCATTTGTGCTGAATTTAGAAACTCAGGTTTTCCAGATTGTTTTCCCTCCATGCTAGGTTTCAAATCTGATTTAATGCCGAACTTCCTGCTTTGCTCCAGCTTTCTTGACTGTACTACAAAATAAATCATCAAAAACTGTGTAGACGTCCTCCAACCTCAGTTTATACAGAGTTTTCTATACTCAGTACACAAATATAGAAATTAGAGCTGTACTTATAGATAGTGACTTGCATTCAGTAACAAATGCTCCAAATACACAGTTTAGCTGAAAGTTTGGAACAATTACCCGGCCCCTGCCTTACCTTTGACATTATGCGGACCTTGCGCTCTGTTCACTTGGGAATACCACTCTCAATTGCAGACAAGCGACAGGCAGGGAAAAAAAGCAAACTAGCAGTCTGTCTTGTCACTGCCTGTGATCTACTTTTTGTAATGAAGCAATTTGGAGATTGTACAAATAGCCTGTGGCAAGGTGTGCCATTCATAATGGAACACAACGGCCAGAATATCAAGACCAAATTGCAACAAAAGTAAAAATCCGTCTCCAGATATCAAGATGTCTTATTTTAAGAAATCAGTATAAACAAACCATGATGTTTGAATGAATTGATTTGTTTCGGCTTGGTTTGGATTATTGTCCATAAACTAGTTGAAGCAATATGATAGTTGACAACAAAACATCTGCAGGCCCCCACTACATGAATCATTACACTGCCATGTATGCTCTCCTTTGTAAGAGGGGCAAAAACAAAATGACAGCACTGAAAATTTACTCCCAATATCATATTTGTAAACTGTAATTATAGCAACCAAATGAAACTACGAACAATCGATCACAATTTCTCTACTTGCCTCAATCTATAATATAATATTAACCAGTTAAGAAATCCTTACTTACATGCTATTAAGGTGTCCCCCCCCCCACACACACACACGCACACACGCCTATATAGTTTTGTTATTCCTTGCTGTCAAACTTGTCAAGAAACTTAATAATTTGGGGCTGCTGGTTCCAGAGATGATTTTCTCTGAAAGCTTTTTAACTTGATGCATTGATCATAAAGTATGATTGATATTTGTTTACTTTGAATTAGCAGTGATAACGAATAGAAAGTAACCTTTGCCTTGTCATTTTTCTCTTCAAACAAAGTAATTGTTCAACCTCTTGAATTAAAAAAAACCCAAATAATTAAGCAAGAGGTATTCGTGCACATGTTGCACGAACACCTAATAAATACAATTGTGTGGGGTGAGTTTCACGCAAGATCACAGACTTGTTACTAAAGCTGAATGCAAATTTAAAATGCCACTGAAATAATTACTCTGAATAAACATTAAATAAGTAGCAACATGTACAGGTATATTTGTTTGATATTACGACCCAGCATTGCAAAGATTATTTTCTCAGCAATTGTTGGTTGTTTGATATGAAGAATCATCAAGTCAGATGAATTCAACTGCCAACTTTGTTGTCAGTAAGAAGGTATATTTCACTACAGATGTCCAAATACAATTGAGAAAAAGGAAACACTTCTTGAGTGACTTACAGAGAGTATACATGTAACAGCCACACTTGATTACATGTAATCTTTGACGAGGCACGCTGGGCCGTATTTTTCTATTTGAGAAACCAAGCACATCGTGTAATTACTGTTTACCCATCCCGTGGCGGGATTCATTTTATCCAATGGCTCATTTTTCTGTGTCAACACGGTTAACGGAGAGTTTTAATTGCATGTCGATGGGTGTTGTGCCCGCCAATAAAATGTTGATACACAATCCCTCCTCTGATACACGATTTTCGCTGGGCTTCACTCCGTGTCCTACCTCGGAAGCACGCTGGACTGTCAATGTAACAAGCTCTCGTCCATTGATACTAAATTGAAATAGATTTTTGGAACATTGATGCGATCATTTCTTGGACTGGAGGATATTCTGGATTGCTATTTTGAGTTTACCAGGAGAGCTGAGTGATGAGGTATTGCAGAACTGTTTGAAATTTGTGCCAAGAACTGAGTTAAGATCTTGTGATCAAACCTAGTGGTAAAATGTTGTTGAGCGTAAGCTCTTGTCCATTGATACTAAATTGAAATAGATTTGGAACATTGAATACTGTCTGCGATCATTGCTTGGATTGGAGTATATTCTGGATTGCTATTTTATGTTTACAAGGAGAACTGAGTGAAGAGGTACTGCATAACTGTTTCATGTCTCTGCCTATAACTTAGTTGAGATTCCTTATTGTGTTTGTTTTAGAACCTTGCGATAAAATGTTGTTGAAGATAAAGAGGAGTATTTAGAAGAACTTAGCTATATGTACAGGTGTAAGGCAATGCAGAACTGTTTGTAATCTGCACCTTCCCCATTGTGCGTGTGGAACCTAATGATAAAATATTGTGAAACATAAGAGGAGTTTTGTACCTGGAGAATGTAGCTGTAAATCATTGCAGAACTGTCTAATATGATCAGTGATTGGAACTGGGTTAAACCCACTTAAGATTCCTCATTCTACTTGTAAAACTTAGTGATAAGATGTTGTGGAACATTCTACTGCAGGACAAGAGAACTGCCTAGTAAGAACTGCAGAACTGCCTAGTAAGATGAGTGATTGGATCTGACTTAGAGCTCCATGTGATACCTTAACACTATTTTGGAACACAAAAGTATTTTATACACTTTACTAGGTTCTAGTAAGTTTTAATGCAGTTTGTATCAGTCAGAAATAAGTCGAGTACATGCATATAATATACATGCATATAATTTAGATTAAAGTGGAGGAAAGTTATTGTGGATTATGCATCATAGACTTCAGATTTCACAGAAGGAACCAAATTATATCCAGTAGATGTACAGGGCAGTCTATAGTCAGTGTATGGGACAGACTAAACATTAGTTCTTACCACTAGCAGATTGTAGTACTTACAAATCTGTCCGTGTAATTTAGCTCATGTACTTCTTGAGATAGTGTCATAACCAAGCTGTGTGGAACACTACTTCTTTTTTTAAATACCTTTTTGTTCATTTGACTAAATCGCTACAACATTTCTTCAAATGCATTAGTACAAAACATTCACAAATCCATAAATCAGTGCATCAGTCTATATTTCTTTTGTGATTTCTTCTTTCAGGACACTCAGACAAATGGTCTAGGAGGTATCAGATACCAGACCATCGAAGAAACAAACCGAGCATTAAGAAGAAAGTGTACACAGCTCCAGAAATCCCAGGAAGAGTTCAAACTCTCGGTAAGTACACATATTTGTACTTCAGATAAGCTTGTCCCTCAAAGTATCGTTGTAATATCCATAAAAGTATCCTAATCAGGTAACAGGGTTGAGTCTGTCAGGATTTTTCATAGTTTCATAATTTTTTAAAGCAACTTTTCATTTGCTCGCAAACTTGCCTGAAAGATTTCAACTTTGACTTACAAGTATATCTGAGACACTTCTACTTCTACTTCGTAACCGGGCAGAATCCATAAGTTAGGACATAATCGCCAAGGAGCAATTATAGTTAAGTGTCTTGCTTAAGGCCACAAGTGCCGGGACCGAGATTCGAACCCACAATGTGATTACTCGGCCACAACAACTTGAATTCGGTCCGCAAGACCGCTTGGCAGAAGCATGCTACAAGGCTGAATTGCATCCGTAACTCTATAGCTTTCCATTTATTAAGGTTTTAATCTCTAAAGCTCTTAGCACACTATCGAGCCAATTCCCAGGAAAGAAAACCCTAAGAAATTCCTGGGGAATTTCAACCTATCCTCCACCTCTTGTTCAGTCATACTTGATGCGATTCTCCTGGGAAAAATTCACACCCAAGATGCTAACCCCAAGGTAATCTGGCAACCCTCCTCCCAAGCAAGGGTAGCTATTTCCCGGGAAATGACATTTTCCCAGGAGTTTGCAAGGGTTTGCAACTCAAGTGGGAAAAGGTCAAATCAATTTTTTCGGGAAATTCCCGGGAAATTTGTGTCGTGTGAAAGGGGCTTACAATCCGAGAGGAGACCGCTACCAAATTTTCATTTTGTTTGTTTATGTACCACCTCACTTTTTGAATATATCGTTATCATTATAGATTATTTTCCAATGGCATTACATGTTTTATTTTTTATTGTTTCCAATGAAAATAAACATTTACTCCCTCATCCCACGAAACACCGAGTGACGGATATGTGCGCATTATAAATGTACATTATTAACATTGGAAAATTGTATTGGGCTGATCCATTAACTCCAGCCCAGCATAGCAACTGTTTATCAACACACATGTGCCACATACAAAAGAGAGCAGTTGCGTGACATTTTTATTTGTAATTTTAATGTGTCTGATTCTTTTTTCTTCTTCTGACATATGGGCACACAATCCTGGTTTGTCTTAATGTTGAGGAAAACTTTAAAATTATGTTGATTTATTACTAGCATTCATCCAAATTATTTGATGGAAGTAAAATGTCCAACTGAGGGTGGTACTGGACTCCTTTTTGTACACTTTTGTGTGTGTATGACCCTTGTTTTCCCAATTTGGATGACTTACCCTTATCCTATAAACATGAGTTACAGAACCTATATACCTAATTCGTACCCACTAGGGCTTTGTTGAAAAATCAGGTCTGTGTGTCTGATTCGGTTGGCATTTTTGAAGTCATGTCTTTGGAACCAAAACTCAAGCTGAGGTTTAGAAAATACCCCTGGGTCTTGTCATGTGCAAATAAGCCATGTCTAAGGAATTTCAAATTTACCCGGTCACTTGTGATTAAGCAAGTCACTGTCCCAGGACATTATTCAAACTCTGCAAATGGCATTAGCAACACCATTGACAAATGCAGTTAAGTTGCAGATGAAGTGAAAGCCATCAGAGCAATTCTGCCCATGATTATGAATGAATTGATTGAATAAGTGAGTTTTGACACAAGAGGGTGCTCTGCATTTTATGAAACCTGTTACTTGTACTTATTGTAAGCTTGATTGATTCTCCCAACTGAGGGCTCATCACTCAGTCATGCTTTCTACATAACCAGTTGATCAACAGAGGGCTCCCTTCATACTTCCCTACAGGTGGACCACCTGTCATGAGAATCAGTGAGCCGGGTCTCTCTCGCCATGAGAGGGCTCACTCCATTGTCATCCACTCCGTAATCCCCATTGTCTTCATATTGATTGTAATAACGCTGACGGGGTGAATAATTGTACCAGTCAATTAAACTGAAATCACAGCTGTGGAGAACGAGAATAGTTGATTGATGGATCAGAAATGTGAACTAATTGTTGACGTCTGGGAGACAGTTTGCCAAATATCAAGATATGGATGCATATATGATGGCTCCTCTCTTAGAATGGGAGAAAGCGGTATGATCATTCTATTTATGATTCCATTTTATTGAAGCAAATTATTTTATTGTTTAACAGCAATGTTGTGTGGAATTGAAATGATACATACTTTCATAATGGTTTATGACATCTACATCCAGTCCATGTTGTTTAAAGTTCACATCCTCCTCTCTCAAACACACACCTGTTTCAATTTTTTTTTAATGTAATAAATTTATGGTATGAAGATGGTCAGGTGCTGGAAAAACCTCCCTTGAAATATTTATGCTTGAAGTGCTATAGTTTTTTTCTAATGAGTAAAACGATTAGTTCTGTTCTATTGAGTTCAAAACCTGGTGTTTGAAAAGAGTGGGAACATAATGAGGGCGTTTTTCTGCCTCTGATTGAGCTGAAACTTATTTTGTGTATGGATACTGGCCTTTGACAATTACCAATGTTGTCCGCATGCTTTCATCTAGAACATTCTTCCTTTATCACTGTCTGGACTCCAATCACTTTCTGTTTTTAAACACAAGCTGTAAAGCCTCTTCCCCTTAGACAGACACTTCAGGATCTCAGCCCAAGCTGCGTCGTTTTATACTGAGGAAGTGTTCATAAACTAAAACTGTCTTCTATATTATAACCTTCAAAATTACTATGTACTGTGTATACTCTTGCAATTGTGGGATACACCTCAAACTAAAAACCCTCTCTGGTACACCTAGTACCTGTTCCTTTACACCTGTACTTGTAGTCCCGGCCAATTTCCTATCCCCCCAGGTAGTAGTTAATAAGCAGGACAGTTCTTTTCAGAATGAAGTAGTCTCTCAAATTTTGAAATCTGCGGCAGCAGAAGAAATAGCAATCAAGTTCTCAAGAACAGCTCTACACAGCAAATGAGGTTTATACACATGGTGTTACTTCACACTGAGCATGCATTGATACCTCACCATGCAATGCTCCCAAACCCAAACACCTTCACTTGTTTGTGTTTATTTAAAAACACAAAATATTGTCATTCTGGACATATGTGTGTGTTGATAATGATATGCTTTGTATGTACATACTTAATTTCATAATCTTTTATGACTAATACTAATGTCCTTGAACACCAGACTGTCCCACCACACCAGGCTTCCCTCGCTCAAAATCAATAATTATTTCACTGTCTACAAGTCCTATGACACTGTGCATCCATACAGGCTCTAGCAAATGGGGGCCACCATCCAAATAAAACCAGTTGACTGCATCTTTAAATGACCAACAAACGAGATGGGACGACGCTGTTGGTTAGTTTTAGTATCTCGTTTTGAAGAACAGATGGATTTCATAGGTTGATTTTTCTCTTTGCACATGTATTTATGGGGTATAAATGTAAGAGTTAAACATAATAGAAGCCAACCATGAAATTGATGTTCTGCTGCATTATCGTTAACTTAAGCAATTTTACAGGAGTAACGATGACAAATGTTGTCTGTTGAAGATATTACACAGGATTGGTAGAGCTGGCAAAATAGTCAGAGACGGTGTTCATGTTTTGTGTGATCAACCATTACACATGAAATAACAAAACCTGTGAAAATTTGGGCTGAATCCATTGTGTGAGTCAGGAGAAAATAGTGTAACCAGTGTAAACACATTGTCCTTCATTTTTTGCTGTAACAACCGAACCCAGCTGCTGCGTTTTCTTTTTTGAAATAGGTTTTCTGATACAGGTTTCTTGAATTTGACTTCATCTTAGAGCGAAATAATTCACACTAAAAAAATGGTTCAAGTCTTCTTCTTCTTCTTTCATTTGATCTTTGGACCAAGGTGAACATTGAATAATGCTAATTTAGCATGTTTAGTGACTTCAAGCCACTTGATGGTGTCCTCCTCGAGGTCTATGTGTCCCTGCTGGCCTTTTGGTGGTCTGAAGTCAGGGCAGTTATGAGTGATGTGGTTGATGGTTTGTGGTCTGCCACACTGATGTCATAAGCAGTAAGATTTCAGACTACAATGAAGCAACAATGTTTTTTATCCTTACCAATTCTGTATAATACCTTTGAAGTGACCACCAGATATGCATGTGTTAGTTTAACATTGAGATAGTCTCCCTTTTTTAAACAAACATAAACCAACTCAGTTTCTGTCATTATTTGAGAGAATTACATTTTTGAGGGGCAAAGTTTTGAGAAAACTGTTAACAAATAGTTTTGGAATATCTTTTCAGTAATTTCTTGGCATTTGTTGTTATACTCAGTGATGTAACTTATTGTTACAAACTTTGACTTAGAAGTTTGTTTTAAAACCTTTACAGTCCCAAATCCTTCTACATCCAATTGCCAAAGTGAAGGATTAAGAAGGACTAGGGCCAGATGGCCCAAACCAAAAGTGCTTATCACAGGGTCAGGCATACCAATCATATCTTTTGGTACAAAGCCATACTTTTTGGTGTGGAGTGACACTCAGAGGAGAACAGTGTATTGGAGGAATTTGGCCACAGCGCTAGCCAAATTGCCTAGTCTGTAAGGATTGCAATACAATGTGTATAATCATTCTGCGAACAAAATCCATTTAAACACATTTATCTCTGCACTTGTTGAACTTTTTTAATTTGAAGAGCAAATATTTGCAAAATAATCTTAAAGGTAGGGTAGTACTTCGGTAATGACCCCCGATCAAAAAAAAAAGGGTGTTAACTTTATTCAAAAGCTTCCTCATAAGCATTCTGCAAAATTATTTCGTCCGAAATGCCCCCTGTCGATTAGAAATCAATAAAAGTATGGTAAAAAAATTCAATCTCCAAAAATCATCTTGAGGCGAGTTTCGAAGATTAAAATTTCCATGGTGTCCGTTTGTGATTGCGTGGTCTCAGATGCGGTCGGTACTCGCTATCACTTTGCTAAACCGGATGGATTCAACGTCCTTGATGAAAATACCCAAGACAACGTATTCAGCTGAAACTTTCACTGGTGATTTTAAATGTATCTTTCTTGATAGTTTGGCCTGTAAGTCAGGATTACGTTGACAAAAACCAATCAATGACCCGACCTTTATTGAATGTTTTGATAATACCTGTTCAAGTTAAAAATCCTGATTGAAAAAAATGTATTAAAAATTTGCCCATTGATTTGTCCCAACCCAGTTATTGCTTGAAAAACAACCTCTTGTTTTTTTCTAAGTTCAAGATAATATTACACACTCATGAATATTAAGTTTTTACAAAGAGCTTTTTCAAATTAGTTTTGAATAGTGGAAAGAGAGGAAAAAGCAACAGAACAAGGTTATTCCCCAAAAGGATGACGGCTCCATTTGGTGTGTAAATCCTGCGATATGTGAAATAAATTTCCCATGGGGTTCTGATCCAATAGGGTTCTTTAATATATTCGTCTTTCTGTTGGCAGAACTGGTCTCTCTGGTATACCATGCAGATATTGGCTGAAATAAAAAGAAAATATATGCATTTTAATCTAACCGACAAGGCATGTACATTTACACTTGCCACAAAACACAAATATTTTGACAGACAACAAGATTTCATTGTGGTTGCGAAAGTAGACCAGTTTATAAATACATTCAACTGTGAAATTTCTACCTTCACCTTTCACTGACTTTGGAATACATGACTTTGTTTGGAAACAAACAAGGTCTTTTTCCAATCTGAAAGTTTGTTTTTGATTGTGACTAGATACCAAACAAAGAAGAAATTGGTGTCAAGAAAGTATACTATTAGTGCAGAACAATTTAAGGAACATTTTTTTGTTATAGCCTGACTGTTACCTTTTATTTCTGTCCCTGAAAATAAATTGTGTATGTAATTTTCTTCTCATGCTGTAGCGTAAACTTTGGTGTGATTCCTGGCAAGACGGCAGTTACAGGTTGAATAACTTCTGACTGGCACCATGAACAAATAGATTGACAGAATTGGGAGACTGCCTGCCAGTTTGTAGAGTGCTGGCATATTAAATTCTTGTTCTTCATCCCAAAAGTAGTTCAAACTTACCCAGTCAGTTTCCCTACTGCTTTATTCTTTGATTTTTTTGTGTGGAAAACTAAATTTGCTATCCAATAGTCACAGGATCACTAGAAAAATAATTCCTTCAAAAAATGTTTGGAATAAAACAAGAAAATATCATGAGTATTTTCCAGTAAATATTGAAACTGCAGCACAAAAAAATACACTGTTGTATGAGCTAGGTGGAACTTTGTCACCTGGAATGCCCTGGTTTAATTGAAGAAAATATCTTGAAGTATGAAATCATTTAAGAAGTAAACAACTTGATTAAAAAAATAATTACAATGCATGTAGGCCTGTAACAAAAATGCAAGGAATACTAATATGTAAATGAGTTAATAAATATGTAAATAAAATTGTTCTCTTTTTCGTGTGTAAATCTCATCTAACCCACAATCTTTAACCTGTTGGTGAATGTACTGTATACACAATGTCAAGGGAGTAGTGTACATTTTCAAATTTGTGGAAAACTGTTTTCAAACCAATCTAATAAAGCTAAGCATATTTGCCACTCTATGGTATGCAAGATTATGTTCAACACCTGTTTTGAAATGAAATCTTAAAAGGTAAACAGTTGGCCGCGGTGAGTTTTACATTACATGCTTTCTTGGATTTGGGAAGAAATCCTCTTCACCTATTGAAGTGATTTCCCCTGAGAGGTTCGGAAAACATTCAAAGTTTGCACGATGTTTGTCTTGTCTGTCACCATCACTTGGAAGAGAAATTTAATCAGACTGAATGCTGCAATTATCCGAATGAAAGATGTACGTCGCAGTGATCGTTGAGACTACAGGAATATGAGACCCCATATAACCTATCACGGCCTGATGACATGGGTTAGCGTAAAAGGGTAATTTGACATTATTGACTTACAGAAAAGTTGAATCATTCCTCTCTTGAGTTTTACAACCAACCAATCATGCAAATATTTGTTCCCCTAGCTTAAAGGGTCTGTATACGTTTGGTAATGACTCTGAAAATTAATGGCAATGAAAACTTACTTGGTAAGATGTACAGCAGCTTTGGAACGTATAATGCAGTTTGAGAAACATTTCACCTCGAAGTACTACGGTTATGGAAAAAGATATCACTTTTTATACCCACAAATTTTGAATCTGAGATGTGTATTCCTATTAGGGATTATTCTTCCTGCTTGGACATATTCGCTCCGGATTTTCAGCGATATCTCAAAAACGCGACCACCTTTTGAAATGAAATTGTTACAGGTTAGTTTTATTGTATATATATCTACATTTATAATAGGATTAAAGCAATCAAACGGTTGCAAAAACCAAAGGCATACTTTGCCTTTAAAGGCAGGAAGATGGGCATGTGAAATTGTTCGTGTTTAAGTGGGATATCCACATTTGGTTCAATTTCCCCATTCTGCATTTTTCTTGTGGCTCTGCTTTTTCCCGGCCGTGCTGTGAATACTAGATTCCTCTTTCTATGTCCAAACTGTAATGGAACCAGGCATCGGGTTGAACATCATTAAGATAGCACTGTGAATTTGGCATGTGAGGTGGGGACTACACTTAAGCTAGACTTTCACAGGTATGTATGTCTGTACTTTGGGATAGCAACAAGGCATGCGGCGACAAACAACTTGTTTCGAAAGTGACTTGTCTAGATGGAAGATTTACCCTTGCAGTTGGTATACAGATGGTGGAGTTTGTCAACGGTCGAGTTGTCTCAAGTTGAGTTGGTCAGTGGTCATCATGTACACATTCTGCAAGTGGAAAATTGTCTGTTTTCAATTCAAATCACCCGTTGTTTTCAATCCAAATCATCCGCTGTTTTCAATCCAAATCATCCGCTGTTTTCAATCCAAATCATCCGCTGTTTTCAATCCAAATCATCCGCTGTTTTCAATCCAAATCATCCGCTGTTTTCAATCCAAATCATCCGCTGTTTTCAATCCAAATCATCCGCTGTTTTCAATCCACATCATCTGCTGTTTTCAATCCAAATCATTTGCTGTTTTCAGACATCTATGTTGAAAAACAGTGATTGAAGCAGTAAAAATGAAGGCCAAACCAAGATAACATGCTGTCATGGCATCACGCTCCAAACACTCCACACAAACTAAGACAACCAAAAGATTTCTCCATTTTTTTTCACTGCCCAGTCACTTGCCCGGAAGAGTTACATTAAGTCTGTTTTTCAGCTAAGTTTGTATATGAGAGAAAAATAAATTGAAGGTATCCACAAGTCTGTGGTTTTAACAAGTAATGTCAAAAGTTGTCTTAGAAAACTGAACACAACTTTTTGTGTCTTCAAGGATATCCAGAAGCTTCGGCAAGTCCATTAAAAATTGATAAGCCAGCCCTCGTAGCACTTCCTGGAATAACAAGGCGAGAAGAATCACCTGTGCAGACGTTGCCTCACCATCAAAATGTTCCTCAAAAATACTTTCTCTTCCAGACTACCCCGGTGCATTCAATTTCTTTGAAGATCTCCCGAAACCTAACTATGCCCGAATCATTCGTTAATGCAATAATCGGCACCTGTATATTCTTGGCTTATAACCCACCCCAAAGCACTCGCAGTACCCCCCCCCCCATGCATCCTCTTTTCCTGCCGAGGTAAATTTCTCAAGTATTTTGTCACGGCCTTCCGTGATAGTTCCAGGGAGTTTTGTCTCTCCAACCAAATCTTGCATAAATTTTGTTTCAATTGTTCAACCCCCTTGAGCCAGCTGTAAGGAGACAGTAATCGTATTTGCTGAGAAACCAAGAAATGTTTAATTAGCATGTTGTCTACATCCACCGAGCCTATTGGGGACCCATTTGTGTGGATGGTTATGTTTTTAGGCATTTATGGAAATATTTGCATTTTTTATACACCATGGGTAATTTGAAATCGCCTACCTGTACAGTGCATACTGAACAGTTAATCTTGTTTTTGGAGCAGTCTGAAAAACCTTGGGCTACTGAGGCAGTTATAGAAAGTTAGGTTTCCAAAATACCCTCGGCAAACCGATTAGCTATTCTGCAAACTGTTAACCCATTTTTTCGCCGAGGCATCTTGGAATAATTTGCAAACTTCAAGCACTCAGTAAGACTCCAGAATTTTAACTTGAGTTGTTGGAGGCATTTTTGGTCAAGTCGGTGGAACCGTTGGGAAGACTTTGCATCCTTCAACAGCACTTGTTTGATTTCAAGCAGTCGGCATTTTTAAAATCAAAACACTCTGTACAAATATCTCGCAGTCAAATCTATTACCGACCATGTTTTGTGATTTGAAAAGGCCCAGTTGAAATGCAGCAGATATTTGATTTTAGGCGGTCGGCCTTTTATTGTAATATCAAATACACTTACAAAAATATCTCCCAGTCAAATATGTGTTTGTAGTAGTTAAAGAAGCAGTTTTCCTCCCAGCAAGCTGTTTCTTATACCTGTACGTCTCTTTATAGTGTACCGACCCAATTTCTACTCTCACCGTTTCCTTTAAAATATTGTCTTAAATCGTGGACAGGATATTAAGAATCTGTAACATCGCTGCACTGTGCCATAAAAAAAAAAGATACATTAGCCATCCCTAATGGCAGAATACGATATGCAGTTTCAGGATGTAATAGCTCTATGTAATGCACTTCTTCGACCGAAATTTCTGACAGATTTTCTGGAGATGGGAAGTTTGATAAGCAACGAGGGTCAGGGGATGGTTTTTATTACAGTCTTCATGTAACAAACCCACCGGGGGGGTGGTTTACTGGTAGACGGTGGGCAACTTGACTACAGGGTACTCCTGTGCCCGCTACAGTGACATGATTTGGGCAAGTCTGGGTAGTTGTTGCGGTGAAGCCATTACCTGGATTGGCAGTCACGTACAAACCTTCAGCATGAGTGGGCCGATTAGCAACTGTCTGATGGAGGCAGACTAGGACCTGTATGTCACCATGACAACATCTTTCACTCTGTACTTAAAAGCTCATAGGAAGTCATTAAATCATTACCTCAATACCTTCTTCTCATCTTGCAAGTAAATCGTTAAGGTGTACCGAACGACTACTCCAATACTTGTCAAGTTTTTCCACTATTTTTCTTCCTTTTCCTCAGGTATTTGCTTTAAGGTTTTCAGAAGATTGAGTTTCTTTTTATCCCCAGGTTTTTCATTCAACACACCGTCCATCTGACCTGTAGAAACTTAATCAAATTAGGTGATCCCTGGGCCCAATTTCATAGAGCTGCTTAAGCAGATAACAATGCTTAACCAATTTCTGCTTAGAAACAATAAGCAGGATGCCAGCCACAGACGCTAAATGTGAAATGGCATTTTAACTGGTAACCTTTTTCTGTTAAGCATAATATTGTTGTGCTTAGCTATTTTTTGTGCTTAAGCAGCGCTATGAAATTGGGCCCTGGTGAAAAGTGATAATGATAAGAAAAAGGTTCATGCCCTTTCAGGGATTTTGTGCACTTCGTTTTCCTTGCACATTTTGATTGCCCAATCAAGATAAGCAATGATGGTATTGGTTTTTTTGTCTTGTTTGTTGTTGTTATTATTTATTTTGTTCCCCCTTTTTTTTGGGGGGGGGGGGTTTCAATGGATTTTCAAACAGAACAATTCATCGTGTCAGTGCAAACATTTTGTCCTAAAATAACATTTACGTTAAACAGGAGCTTGAAAGTGTCAAAACATTGTATCACTGCGCCGCCTAAAATGCTTGCCACAATGGCATTGACTCCCCAAATGGCACAACCAAGATTAGAGTAATGATAGCGTCTGGTGAATTGGGTCAACAGGCGTCAAGATATGACGTTTGTGCAGATATACACTGCATAGAGCATTGCCGTGCGAGATACAACGTTTTTGCCCTGATGCAACAAATTTGTCTGTATGAATGTACTGTTAGAAACTTAACATTCAGTTACCTTTCAGATTGAAATTGATCTGGTCCTTTTTTGATAATTGTCAGTCATATACTTTGTCTTTAACAGTCATTGAATGCATCATTTCATTTGTGACTGACAGTAGTACCCTAACATCATGTATAGGAGGTGAGGCTTGGTGCCAAAGGGGTGCCAACCCCACACCCCCACACCCCCACCCGTCATCCCCACCGATGCATGTTGTAACTTGGTTACCCCACCGGCAAAAACAAGGGCTTTGCTGTAATGACAATCAAATAGTACTTGCAAACAGCATTACATTTCTGTCGTTCCTCAGCCCTTCAGATGTTTACCAGAAATGATTTTTTTCTACACAACATTTAGGACGGGGGAGGTTTTCAATATTCTGTTTTCACTTTGTCTGTCAGAAGCGTTTCAATTTTAATTCAATCTAACATTTATTTGCAATCTCTGAGCAACATTAGCGCAGGAGAGTCTGGCCGTCCTGGCTGCCATGGCTCTTTGTTTCATTTCTAACCATGCGATGTGAATCAATCAAGTATCAAATAGAAGCCAGCTCAAGTAGCCAACTGATCTCTACGCACATTGAAAACAATTTGACTGACATACCCGAAAAAATAAAAGAAATGGAATGAAGTGACTTACACATGGTGACATTGACTCATAGAGGATGTGCACACATGGTATACTATACTTGATAAACTCACTAATACTTCCTGGTAAGAGAACTGATGGACTGATGGTCATAAAAAACAGAGTAGCTCGACTGTACCTAGCCAGGATCTGATTCTCACCTGCCAGGGATTTCTCGTTTGTTTCCTGGTGGAGGAGACGTTAATGCATTTGCTCTCCCATTGTCTACGTGCTGTGATGTCATGGCGTGCGTTAGTAACTTCAACAACAGGGTAGGCTATGTCCGTGTAGATTGTCTCTGTGTGTACATGTTACTAATTGATTGATGTAGAGCAGTGTCGTTAATTTGGGTGTGTTTATGTTATGGTCATTTCAACGACGGAATTCGCGCCCAATGTCTACTTCAGACTAACCTTAAAACGTACAACTGAAATTAGTCTCAAGTGATTATAAATCACCTATTGGCTGACTTATGGTTTGTTACAATAAATCAAACATTTTGTGCACACAATTTTGTATTTCATCATATGCTTTCTCTGCACATCAGTCTCTGCCTATTATAGGGTCCGAACCAAACTTCTGGGCTTTTATTGTAAACCCAGAATTCTTGCTAGGGATGTTATGTTCGTGGAATACGGCCATTTTCTTTTTCTGTAAACTGCTTCTGTAAGCATGGAATTTTTGCTGTTGTAAGCACTGATTTGTTGTGGTGTATGCAGCATCGTAAGGGTGAGCCAACTGTACTGAAGTTTGACCAAGTTCACTTATTAATCATGAAAAGGAATTTTTGGATAGTATGCCTGTGGATTTTAATTGCCCTCGTGACATTTTTGATATGAGGAGATGTTATTTTTTCATAGGGCATAAAAGTTCTAGCTTTAGGTGTGCTTGATTTCCTTGTGATTAGTTGAATTTCTGATGTGAGTCATGTGATTAGGGATCACATGATCATAATTATTCATGTGATCAGATAACATGCTCCATTTGAGTTCCTGTGGTGGTTATGGATGACCTGTTTTAATGATGGTGGGTTTAATTTATGGAAATGACTAAGGACTTGTAAAAATACTTCAGTCAGCAAAAGTGTAAACTTCAATACGTATAGCGTTGTTAAAAGTTTTTGTGCCGTCAAAAATCATATCCTCATTTCAAAGTTTTGTTGATGTTTAGGAGTTCTAGCTGGATAATTAAATGGTTCTAGCACCCAATCTTTTTCAAAAGGTTCTCTTTCAGCTCCATTCCAAGTTTAGCACCAGAACTAAGAATAGGACACCCAAATTGAGAGGTAAAGAGAAAAGAAACGTTCTAAAAGAAGTTATGAAGTAAGCCATATCAACACAACTGCTAAAAAACACCCAGATTTGTACGTTTCCAAACATCTGAAGTATCTTCCATTTCTATTGCCAAAGACGGAAAGTTTTCTTAAGTGGTTTTGAGCGTACTAGAAGACAGTGATTGAATAGAGACTCTGTTGATGGAGGCAATCCCGCTGCTGCAACTAAATGCAGCAGACCGTAGCCGCCGCTCTCAGTTTATTGACAAAATGCTTGACGTTTGAAGTCTGACTGTGTGCACAGTAACCCTTGCATTACTTCCAACGTGTGTTATTCCCTTTCATGGTTCCTGTTAGGAATTCTAACCAGTGTGGTGAATTGTTGATGTGATACTTGTGAGATCACGAGTTCAGGTGTACACACTCCGAGGTTAACACCCTCTGAAATCAGTCTCTAGTATTAATGGCTTTCTGTGGCAGGAAAATGTACATCCTGTTGTCACAAAAAACTTGTGTTTTGTTTTTAGGGAAATATATATCTGTATTATGTTTTTCATTGGTTAATGTCTATGTCTGACTTCAAAATATGTCAGAATCCTCTCTGATTTTTGTTTGGTCACTTATCAGTGTTCAACTTTGAAGGGATGTTAAAAGTTTTCCCATTTCCAAAACAGTAAGCCTAATATTAAATGCACTTACCTTTGTGGTTTGTACTCTTGAAAATATCGATCTCCATGTACATGTACATGCAGAGAAAAAAAAATCAGAAGCTGGCATCAGAATGCATAAATGCACACCATTGCACTTTTCTCAAGAGAGAAAAACATACTCATTCTCTGTGCAGTACATTCCTCACAATCCCTTGAAAATGTTAATAATGTAGAGTGATTCACAAATGTGAATGTACTTTCCGTGAATGCACTTTTTAATTCACTGTTTTATTAATTACTGGAATATTGCTTGCCCAATCACTACATGCGCTCACTAAAAAAACTGTTTGCATTTGACAAGAAGAATAACCCCAGTCCCGCATCTTGATCAATATACATTTACAATGAAGGTGTTGTGTGCATTATTAGATGCCCTAGTGCAATGTCGACATGGGTTTGTTTAGTGCATCCTGATAGCATTAACAGTTTCCTTAATTGGAATCTGTGGATTTTTTGCTGGCAGCAAACATTTATTTTGACCCTTGCTGTCTGGTAAAGACTCTTCAGTTTTTATTTTGCTTTCCTTCATGCTGAGTGTATACAATGTCTAACTCTTTTATAAGGAGTCGTTACAGTCATTCTATGGTGTCTTTATCATCTCCAGTGTACCAAGAGTTATACATTGGGCAGTTAGACTGCAGGTCTTTCTTCACTAAAACAAACAATTATTTTGACCCTTGCTGTCCTTTAAGGGCTCTTTGTGTCAGGAAAAATGTTATTTAAGGTGGGGTTTTTTCAAGGAATTTTTTTGTTGTGGCAATTTAGTTTGCATGATTTAAATTGCATTAAGAACATAAATTATGCAGTTCCTTGCCACATCCTTTGATATTGATCCATCTGACATTTTCACACTGGAGAATTGTTGGAAGAACAGAATGTACTGCTTCTTTCGAATTAATTTATTCATTAACTAAAATTTGTAGCAATTGAATTTATTTTTGAATCGATTACGTAACAATATACTCAGTTGTGTTCCTGTAAACTACAATAACATCTTTCTTTGTCCTAGTGGCACCCCCAAACAAGATTTTGAGAGAATAGGGAGACCGCCAATGTTGGGGCTAGATAGCTAGCTAAGTTGATTGAGTGCCAGCATATTAATCTGGAGGTCGTAGGTTCAAATCCTGTTCTTGTAAATTTTTCTTTGTTCAACCCCAAATTTCTTTTTTTTATTGTCAGCTTCTACAAAATCGGAATAAATCATCTCAGTTCATATACACTTTTACAAATATGTTTTAACACCCAAAGTGGTTATTAATATTTCCTTCAAACCCTCTAGTCAGGATCAGATTGCTTCTAAATTGCATCTATTCATAAGCAATGCCTCAAATTTGAAAGTAAGATGTAGCCTCAATCCCTGTTGAACTGTGAAAGCTTGATGCAATTGAAACTAAACCACAAATCTACAGGTTTACAATCACCACCACGGGAAAAAAAAAGGGAGAGAAAAAGAAATGTCCTGCAAAAGTGGACTAATATTGTCCTGTTTAATCGGCTTTTGTCCATTAACAGCTAGCCTGTGTCAACTTTGTATTGCAGAGCATTATTTTCAGATTCCCAGTGGGATTCCAGCGTTCAAAAGCCCTATTTGCTTTGCTTCACTGCCCAGACATATTCCCTCTGTGGTGTAGAAATGACGCCGAGATTAATTCCAGGCAAGTTGTCCAGTAAACGTAATAAGATGGCAGGAAAATATTGCGCAGCAGCGTAGGGTTTCCCTGGATGGGGGTGTTTATTAACCAGATTTTATGCTCGATGTCAGAGGTTTGAATGTAGATCTATCCTTGCCTTGAGAGCTAGCCTAGGCTTTAATTTACACCATTCAGCCAAGAGGGATCATTCCTACAGGGCTAGAATCAATAAAAGGCTGTTAAATCTCTCGCTCACAATGCCGCTGTTCAGACTCCGATGGGCTAAGGTGTTCTGTTTTTCCACACCTTAATTCCGCCGCATGCAAGCTGTCGCCTTGCCGATAACTAGACAGGTATCGCCCCAATATCTGACTCTGCGTCTTTAATCAATGCCTGTGCTCTGCGTCGCTGAACCAATAGCGGCTGATGTGTGTACCTCCATCCCCGGCCGATCAAACATCAATCAATCGCCTTGAAATTGATGAAAAGTATTGCCCAATCAGGTATAAGAAAGATCCCTGCATGTTTTATTGAGAGCGCATAAATCCATCTATGCTACCATAAGATTGGACCTTTATGGGTTCGTAAAAACCCTGGGGTGGGGTTTGTGCTTTCTCACACCTCGGACATAATTGGTTATTTTTTTTAGGTTGGACAATGTTTAGGGACTAAATCCTTGACATAGCCAAGAGCTGAGGACAGAGCCTTGGGAAAATAAACCTTGGGGATGAAACGCTTCCTGTTGTTTTATTGTTCCATCCTTCACATAATGTATGAGATTTTTTTAAATCCAGGTAGATCCACTCAGGTCCTGTCCTTAGATTGTCCATACCGTCCAGAATTTGTTTACTTTTGAAACATTCATAGTGTGTGAATAAAAAAGAACGGCGTTTCAGACAACTTTTATTATGTCATTCAGTCATTATTTTCTTGATGGTGTCAAGACTTGTGGCAGTAACACTTGCATCGATTGGTCGTTTGAATAACTGACATTCAGAGGGCTTTCAAATTGTTCTGTGATTTGTTCAAAATATCTTTATTAATATTAATGATGCTGTACCATTTCTGTAAAATACAGTAATTAGGTCCCAGTCTCTCCAAGTAATTAAGCATAAGAACCTGTGCCAAAAATAACTTAGTAAAAAAACCTTTACCACAGTCCTCAATTCTGGAAGGCAAACTTTAAAGAGCAAAAGCCTGTAATACACTCCTCAATTATGGAAGTATAGTTTAAAAGAGCAGCGTTAGAAAGTAGTCCAAATTGTGGATTCATTCTTGATAGCTCTTCATCAACACTTCTCCATCAATACTGCCCTCTGTTGATACAAATGTATCAATGTGCACTTGTTGGCAATGAAACAGCCTGACATTGCCAAGACAGTGACTTAATATTCAGTCTCACTATTTTTAACCAATATCCATTCAACTTTCAAAGAAAGCAGGGTTCGTTCATGAAGTTTGTTTTTTTGTTTTTATAAAAAGTTTCAACGTTTTCAGTAACAATGATTTTTTCCTTGATGTTTTTTTTGAGAACTTTGTGGCGAGATACATTCTGTTTATATACATTCTGTTGTTTGAGATAATCTGTTGTTTGATTTATTTTGTTGTTTGAGATATTCTGTTGTTTGATATATTCTGTTGGCTTATGCCTATTGCACTCCAATATTCAAGTTTATATAAATCATTACTTTTGTTGTTAATTACTTTAAATAAACAACACCGACCCCCCAAAATAAAAATAAATAAAAATTGTGGCCAATTCTACCTTGAACTAAACAGGAAAGTACTGTACATTATTTCTGTTCACATCCTTTCAAACCTGTAATGTGTCCTGAATTTGATTAAGGTGACTGCAGAATCTAATCTAGGAACTAGTTCACCTGCATCACAATCGTTAATGTGATGTGATTGATCTACTGCATCACCAACTTGCTCGGCCATTATTTGACTTGTCCCGTGGTCTGCATCATTGAGACGTAAAGGAACAAGCCCATCACCATTCTGTGCACTATTCAGTCTTGAGGTTAGACTTGCCCTGTGCTTTTCACCATTGGGACATAAAGACTCACCCATCACCAACCTGTAGAATGCTCTGTCATGTTAGACTTGTCCCATGCTAGGCATTATTGGGACATACACATTGCCAGCTGAGAGTAGAAAGGACTTATACGACAAAGATATACTTAAAAGTAACCTCATCATCAACCTGTAGAATACTCGGTTGTGACGTTAGACTTGTCCCGTGCTAGGCATCATTGAGACATGAAGTTTCGCCCCATGACCAGCCTGTACAATGCTCAGTCTGGAAGTTAGACTTGCCCTGTGCTTTTCACCAATAAAGACTCACCCCATCACCAACCTGTAGGACACTCAGTCATAGAATGATGTTCGACTTGTCCTATGCTAGGCATCGTTGAGATATAAAGGTTACCCACATCACCAACCTGTAGAATTATCAATGATGTTAGACTTGTTCCATATGCATAATTGAGGCATATCGAGTAACCCCATCAACGACCTGTAGAATCTCCAGTCATTGTTCCAACCCGTCCCTTGTGGCACAGTTCATATCATGCCCAATACCATACCCAGTTCAACATCCTCCAGGAATTATAATAATTGAACGGCGATCCATAAAACCAAATGCAATGTTTTACACCTCAATCCTGTTGACCTAATTTGGTTGCGGTATATGAATTTGAGCGTGCTGGAAATTTGTCATGACCGCTAATAAGGATTGCAATGTTTTTTCTTGATGATGTTGGTGGGGGGGGGGGGGGGGGGAGGAGACACGCAGATTTTCATCTTGTTTGTGAATCTCTGACTATTGAGGACATTGCCGTCAACAAAGTACATCTGTCTGGTTTGGACTGTGGTCGCCTTTCTGTCTGCCTGTCATCTATCATTCAGCCTGTCAATGTTTGACTCTAAATGCAGTCAGGATATAACACTATGGGACAGGTCCTCATCCTACCATCACAGGATCAATATATCTTTTCAAACAATCCCATGTGGGAGGAGGGTGGATGGATGAAGATCAGCATCTTGCAAAACAAATCTCAGACATGTTGGCTGTTGCCTGTACTTAGGCTGAGCTCTTAACAAGAGGTTGGTTCATAACGAGGGGAGAATATCCATACCACCACCAAAAAAAAAATGTGATCTAAGGACTTACTTGGTATGAAGTTGATCAATCATTCCCAAAAGTACACGTATTTCCGTCCGATGAGAAATTGTCGCCATGATGTTTGTGAGAATGATGTTTAACTTTCATCTCAGATAGTGTATGAGTTTAAGTTTAAAAATGTCACCATTGGTGAGATGAGCAGTGCAAGTATTTTGAAAAATCTAAATCGCCTTCATTTGAAGAAGTCACTTTTGTTTGTTAAGAAAATAATATGAAAGGAAAAGATAAACAGTTTAACTGAAATTATTTTTAATTAATGGGAATGATGAATATTAAGATGACGAAACATCATGCACCGTTTAAAATGTAATTGACACAGCTATTGCTAATCCATTGCAATTTCAACAACTTCATCATGCAGAGCAATTAAGAATATTTGATTATGTAATCAGTCTGCTGTAATCGTTGATCTAATTAAATAAAGAAGGTTGTCGTTAAGATGTCTAATCAGTATTCACTTGATGTAATGATTAAGTCCACTTTACAAATTGCCCTGACTTCACCCACACATATCCTGTACGTGACCTCATCCATGTGACCCCATCATCTCTTCCCTCCGATGAGAACGCAGCACCCCCCCCCCCCCATGTACATCCTCATCATTTTTTCTGCTTGTGGCTGGAGACGGCCAAGAAGCCTGCTGTGGCACGCAAGAGAGGAACAAGAGGGGAAAAAGACGAGTGGAAAGTGGGAATTGATTACTGGGAGGACCCATTAGCGACACACTTTCTGCCCCTCTGGCTGGCTGCGATGCATGGAGTGTAAGCGCTGTGCATGTCTGTGTTTGGCTAAGCAGATTGGAAAGACGTCTCTGTGAGTTGGGGTCTCCATGAGCAAACCCAGCATCTTGCCTTGCTGGCTCTGTGCACACCCCCCCTTTTTCCCTTTGATGGTGCATCAGGTTGAATATTACTCGCTGCAGTGGATGTTAAAAAAAGACAGAGAGCCAGAGAGGGTAAGGGTCAGATGATCATCACAGCTTTAATGTGTAGTCATTCCGACGACGTCGCTGTCACACGCTGAAACATGTGGAGAAAACACCTTCATAGGGTGCGGGTGATCTAGGCCTGGAGACAACCGGCTGACCGAAAAGAGCCCACATGACCGGGAGCCTATTTGCATAATATTAGCGTGATGTGATGGCAGGTAATGCAGTGGGTTTATCAGTGTTGCCGTGACTGCATGCATTCCTATAGTGTAGCATGATTGGGCATAATTCAAGCATCAATCACCTGAAGGGAAGAAGAGCTAGAGAGAGAGAGAGAGGGATTGTACCATCCCGATGCTGCTCACGGTTCACTTGTAAACAAAACAACCACGTTCCTGTAGCTAGTCTTGGTGTATTACACTACGGCAACATCATTGCACATAATTTAACCGATCTCAAGAGTTCAAGTAATTTCAGCAGGAAGAGATTGCCCCGGCTTCGTGCATTTCTGCAGCCCATCCAGCTGTATTGAGTTCCATCATAGTGATTTTGAATCGGTGCAGTATTTAGTCACGTGAACTGGCTCCATCGAATGTAGTTCTACACGTCGACGACATCATCAAACATAATTTAACTGATGTCAGACTTGAAGTGACTTGGAATCAGGGAGAGCTCCTTTCCTCACGTGCCCCCTTGTATATTTCCCAACGTGCGACTGCTCAGTTCGCTGATCTCGGGCCACCTTCTTCAACAAGGACTTGTTCTCCTTGCGATAAGCGGACCACCACTCCATAATCCTGAGGGAACAGAAGAAGACTTGGTGTAGTGGGGTCGGGTCGGTCCAAGAATGCATCATCGGACACAGCCGTGAGGATCGCCATGGCGGAGGTCGGGTGAGCGAAATGGCCGTCACAACCAGGGAGGTATTTCGGGAACAGCATAACGGATTACTCAGCACATCTTCTACCACCCATGTCCTTGACTGTGAATGCTGCATCTCAGTTGTAAGAGAACATTTCCTTTTCAAAATTTCTTTGCCAATGTTCCCCGTGTCCTTTATTAAACCATGACTTTTCTTTTTTTAATATCAAAAAGCAAACTTTGCACCAAAACTTTTTGTTAGATTTTGTTTTTACTCTTAAATCATATTTGTTGCCCTGTTGTTGATAGCATTAGTTCACAACCTGTTCTCTATATCAACAACTTTTTCAATACATAAATTGCCCATGAAAATTTGAGCTTTTTAAAATAATTTCTTTTACGGCTTATCGCATTTAAATTTGTTGTGTTCAAACATTTTTTTTAATAATGTTTTAGTTTTTTTGTATCTAAGAATGCAAATCACAAACTGAAATCCTTTCAACCTGTTATTTTGAAGAAGTAAACACAAGGCGGATAAACCCTTCCTCATTACTTGCAAATATTAAGAAGATAGATTCATTTGATTTTTTTGGGGGGTGAAGGTCTTTATATTAGACAGATACATGTATTTGACCTTCTTTTGAATATTGTAACATACTTCCCTAAACCACATTTTGGTGTAAAATGCAGACTCAGGATATGGTGCTGGTAAATGCATGTAGTCACATGCATAATACAGACATGATTTCCCAGGTTTTTTTCCTCCTGATGTCAGTTTTTTTTTTCACTGATCTCCCCGCACCTTCAGAATTTCTTGAAAGAGGCAAACTTTTTACAGAGATGAAAAGACTTGGCTCTTGTTGCGACCAAACCTTCAGATATCTTTTTGAAATGATGTAAATTTTCTTACATGTATCATCATCATTTAGCGGTCGCAAACCGAGATACCGTTCACAACCTCACACCAGGCGTTTGTATCCCTCATGTTTGGAAGGTCCAACATGTAACAATCTGTACATTCACGGAGATTCAAATCCACACCAAAATTGTTATTCAATTTTCAGGACTTTTCATTTTCATACAATCACATCCGTGATGATAGCATTGCTCGCTCCTTCAAATGTGTACAGACGATGCATATAACACAACAATGTGGATACCCAAAATATAAATTGTAAGAGTTCCTTAGCGTTTTGTAGTTTACACCTGTGCTTTGGATACAGACTGCATGTAGGAAGTTGCAATATATGCTTGTTAAGTTTGCTTTTAACGAGGTATTCAACACCGAGCCAGGCAATTAAGCGATACTCAAAACGATAGTGGAGTTGAACAACACATGACCTTGAGTTTCAAGCCAACAAATTTTCTTCACTTCACATTTAATTGTGCGCATCATGTTTTGCAATTAACGGGCAAGTTGTAGTTTTGTTGTTTGCCACCGAGGATGTTGAGAAAAGGTCAGCAGAATTTGTCGAAGCATCGGGTGCCTGCTTGCAATGTCAATTTCAGTTGTTTGTATACTTTCGTTTATATGCGGGTGTTTTTTGTTTCCATTACCGTGGAAATTGTTTTGACAACATCAATGACGAGGTGCCATGATGCTTTTTGCCTTGGAGCAATTCAGCAATTACATTTCCATCATCATTGTGTCATATACGTAAATGTACACAGACGTCTGTATTATTAGTTATTTCAGCTCTTGTCAGGAGGCTGTATATTTCTCCGTGTGTATCGGTATCAGACTCGTTATCCTTCACCTTCAACAGAGTATAAGAATGTCTCTGTCTTTTGATTGTTTTCTGCATCAGTAAATGCATGGTTCATCAAGAAAATTTAATATGAAATAGGCCTACATGTACAAAAGAATTATTGAAAACATTGCAAATCTAATGTATCGTCTCCAAATGAAGTTATAAACCACAAGAAAAACTGACTGGGTAAATTTTTAATAATTTTGGGTTGAACAGAGAAAAATTGACTAGACTGGGATTTGAACCAATGATTTTCAGTTTAACATGCTGGCACTCTACCAACTTAGCTATCTAGCCCTATGTTGGCAGTCTTTCTATTTTGAAGGTTACATGTATTTAACATCCACCCTTTAGAGACGCGGCCGGAAATGGCTTGTACCAAAATGCCCATAGCGGCCACAACAAACAGCTGCAAGATCTGACCTACTTCCATTCAACCAAAAAGGTCAAAGTAAAGGTCATGACTTGAATTGACATTTTCCAATATTCGCATGTTAACATTGTATCTAAAACAAAAAACTAAACTTCTGTTTTATTATTTTTTCATACCTTTTTATAAGGAAAAATTTGTTTCATTAAAACAACAAGAAACACCATGGGCCAATTTCATAGCACTGCTTAACGGTAAGCAAATTTTTCGTGCTAACTATATATTTTTACATGTTAGCAAGAAATTAGGTGGCCAGCTTGTGCGTTGACCATGAATTTTCATTGTTATATCATTCATTTTCATACAGTAAGAACCGGAAGGTTAGCATGCCTTTTCGTGTGCTTACGGTTAGCAGCACCATGAAATGGAAACTTGCGCAGTAAGCACAAAATTGGCCGTAAACAGCTCTATGAAATTGGGTCCATGTCTAGGCCTATGATGACAATTATACAGAATCGAAAAGGGTTAAAGTAAAAAGTTCTACAGTAGAAATTTGTTCACTATCACATTTCTTGCAATGTTTATTTTGCAAATATCAGGAAATGATGTTGGTTTTATTTACACATTTTTGATGAGAGTTCTGGCAATATAAATGTTATCCTCTCTATTTCTATGAATCTAAAGGATCCCCAACAAACGTTACAATGGTTGGACTCTTTAGCTACAGGTGTGGAAATACTGCTTTCTAGAATTTACTGTAATCCATAATACCTCCGTGAATTCCTTGAAAACATTTTTTACCGAATGAATCGTAATAATTCCTCTTCTGTGTCCAGCCTTACTAATCCAACAAGTCCCCGCAAGTCAAAAATAGTCATATTGACACTACGGTTACCTTATGAATAATCAAAGCGTTTCTTAACTTTGGTTTATTGAGCGGTTTACAGTGACCTGCGCCGAGCCATGCACCTGCCTCATGCATGATCCACTAGATTTCTGTTCTGCTGTGAGGAAAAAAGGACTAAGTCATAGTACTTTCCTGGCTGTTTTATATGCGGAGACTTAACCAACTGAATTGGAGGGGAAACCAGGCAGGGTTTGGATCAACCAAAGCTCTGTGATTAGTGGGAAGACATTCCATGTCACACTTGTTTACATTTGAAGTACCTGGTAGTCATTATCATTGATTTCATGGTGGGCATAACTGGGCGCGAATATTTATATGAGACCTGGGCCTGGTTACATACATGTAGAGGCATACAAGTAGAAAGTAGTGATTCATGTTATGCTGAATGCTGAATATAATCTGTTGTATCAAACTTAGTTCCTGGACTTTTAGTTGATAATCCCTTTGTGCTTTTTAAGCAATTCTTTCCTGCGTTAAGCAGATTTGTTTAGAAAATACAACTACCATATTTTCGAGTTTTGGGTTGCAAATCATACATGCCAAATGTTTTTTAGAAATTACCCGTTGCAAAGTGCTTACCAACCAAATGACCCATGGTATCGCTGCAAAAACAATCATTCATGGCCTCGGGTTTGAGTGTGTTATGTTGTCCTTTAGCCTTTTAGAAAGATTTCGCAAAGGTAGAATGTGAGCCCATGTCTGCATTGGTTTTTTTAATTTTTATTAAGTCGACAGTCAACCTAAGTGGATATAAAAAATAAAAAATGATAGTGCACAGTTTTTTTTACTGGGGTAAGCTCTTTTTTTATGAATCCGCAAACGACATTTCTTTCACAACCTCAAAACAGCTACAGTGAACAGTGGTTGAAGAAACCACCCATCATTTGGTGTCTACTTTATCATGATTAAGCATCAAGTAGCTGATAAATATCAATCTCATTACTGTGTCTTCTCTCTCCTAGGCATCAGTTTAAAAGCCCCTGATAATTTGACATTGGCCACAAATATCTGCTATCCCTTGGGGGGGGGGGGGGTGGGGGTGACAACGGAAGGACGTATCTACCTAAAAAAATCTCAGCTCTTAATGAGAAATTCAACATGAGGTCAATTCAGTTGTTATATTGCCCCCATTCTGATATTGCCCAGTCTCTAGGCCAGTCAGTTTGTTAGCACGCCATGTAAGGTTGCCCAGTGGGAGAATGATTATCAGTGAATAATTCCCTCCATGATGGTGCGACGACAAGATAAACTTTCAGAGCAGTTTCGTCTACATGCTTTTCTTTTCTTTTTTCTTCTTCTCCCGATCTTGTCGTTAGAATTCCCTGGGTGACACACGGATATAATGTCAATGCTATTGGAACATGTTAATATTTCTCCAGGGTGTGACTTACCACGCTGGTTGAAGCAGATGTAACACCGGTGATGGCAAGACCTGATAGCATGATGGATTTTTTCCTTCGCCCTCTTGCATTTTTTCCTTCGTACCGTTACATCTGATAGAGCATGTAATCTTGAGAAAGGCTTGTCTGGTGATCAAATCTATTTTGCTTTAAAGACCATGCAGCATAACATCTATTAATCAATACGCACTTTAAATATGTGGGTTTTTTTGTGTGTGTGTGTACGTGACGGCACAACTGACTACTACATTTTAAATGTCTTCTTGGCATATTTATGAAATATTAAACTAGAAAAATGAATAATAGGACACACCTGTGTGACGGATACAAATATTTGATTTGCGTTTCAAGAAGTACACGTGTACAATGTAAACTAGACATGTGGTAGGAATCTATCTTGTGATGATTCACAAATATTATAATTATTACAAACTACTGACAAAACAATACTGCGGGACAGATTAATTTGAAGACAGATTATGTATTGATCAAAGGAAATACTAATTGTTTTTGTTTATAGTAAGGCAAAAGATGAGCGATGAAAGTTCATATTTAGCATGCCTCAACTCCCTTCAGCAGAAAAGTCAAAAGTTATGTTTAGGAAGAAATCAAAATACAGTAAAAGATCATTTGTGTCTGTGATTGTCAATTACTTTAGCTTGTCAAGCTCTAGTAATTAAGTTCCCTTTAGGTGCGTCCTTTATTTTATCTCTAGAAATAATAACAATAAAAGCAGTAATAATACTTAAAATGTTGAAGCGACGGACACTTCAATAAAAGAGCCAAACGTGCCTTAAAAATAATGAGATTTAAAAACAGACTTGAACTTGTCTAAACAAACTACTTGTTATCGTTAACCTCCACGCCTAATTGCTTTTCAATCCCTAATAAATTACCCATACACTATAGCCTCTTTACTGGGGCCAAACTAATTATTCCATTGATTTTTAGATAAGAGGGAATTCAGTCAATCCTCCATCCCTGATTGAGACATAAATTAATACAGAATGTTACTTTACTTGATGGTCAACGTTGAGGACAACAGTTAAGCAAATTTCTGTCTGGATTATAATCGCAACCTTCTATAAATTATAACACAGAAAATGTAATGCAAATTGAAAAAAATAAATAAATAAACAAAATCTGTGCACATAAACCATAAGAACATATTTTAATATTGACTTCCTCAGCTAATTAAAAGACAATAACTTTGTTTTGAATGTCAATAACTGTAGTCAGACAATGTTTTACCAGTACATTTAGATTTACATTTCTTACCATTGTACAGCTTCAACATAAACTTGTTTTTAAAAACACAGAGAAGTCTGTTCCAACTAAAAGTGGTCATGCTGTAAAAAAAAAAAAATAATAAATATGGATCACACTAAAGTTCAGCAGTTCTTTCATAATTTTTTAAAAGGTAAGGTGCTTGCAGGTACTTTTTGGATGTATTTGATATATTCAGTCGCCAATTTGAAACATTTCCTTCAATTTACCAACTATATGAGCATCCAATATTGCCAGTCCGCATAGATTTTCTTAAAAGCGGCAAAATTGCCATCACAGAGATGAAAAAACTTGGCCTTTGTTATCACCAGACCGTTGGATATCTATTTGAAATGATGTACAGTCTGTAAATCTTTAAAGACGTAACAACCTGTACATTCAGGGAGCTTCTTTTTCCACACCGAGAGGAAATTGTTGTCCACTTCTCATGATTTGTCCTTTTTATACAATCTCATCCCTGTGATATGTCAACAAAAAAAGTCAACTCCCTACCATCCATTTCATAAACTTAGACAAATTGAAACTGATCTTTGGAAGCGACTGTGCAATGTGTTTGTGCGGAGAATGGTCAGCGAGTGTCTGGTTTCTAATACATAACACTGAGTATCTTGACTCGCGGAGTAGACTCGGATTCCCTGTGAAGTCACTCCAATTTCAGATTCAGGAGCAGCTGTATGTCTGCTGTGTAGTGTAACAATCTCAAACTATGATCAACGGAAATGTCTCAAAGGAAGATCAGTTTCTCAGAGGGTTTTAGTTTTTCAAGGGAGGATGCATCACACATTGACAACAGCCAAAGTTGAATCCAACTTGATCTCAATTTTCAAACTGGGGCTACCTGGTTGCATATTAAAGAAAAATATATTGTAAAATGACAGTGACACATAATGATATTGTGACAAAACCCCTCCATATAGAATGGAGGCTTTCATACCACATGCTAAGGCCTTTTCGAAACTGTTGCTTAGGATTGGGTTCCAGCTCAGGAACTTTCCATCTATTTGAGGTTCTGTACCAAAAGTGTACGTTTTCAAAATGACTGGTGGAGGCCAAGCCAGAGCATAAGCCCATGTTGGTTTCAAAAAAGGGATATGACACTGGCAAAGTTGCATTGCCCAATTGTTTGAGGAAAAACTGAACAAAAGTTTTTTTTAAATATGATTTTTGAATGAACAAAGTATGATGTATAAATTCTGACAGTAACTCATTCGAACTATTACTTACCTTTGACAGATACTTTTTGCACTTATTGTCTCAAAGAAAAAGTTGATAACTTCCTCTATTAAAATAATATAAGTATGTAATATTTAAAGGTAGGCTTATATATATACAGTTTTTAACAGCCTGGTTTTTAGTATTATTTTAATAACCTGATGATATGACGCTTTATATTTTCATGGAAAAGATAATTGGATTGGATTCAAACACACTTTTTGGTTTGTGACCCACAAAACTATTTGTTGTTATGATTGGTACCAACAACTTGTTACATAACTTTCTCAATGAAGTCATGAACTTCTGTGTCTCATATCGCTCATGTTAATACAGTGGACAAAAATCATTGTTAATCGATTGGAGTGTAGCGAAAAGAGAGTATCGTCTTACGTACAGCATGTACTTGTGATGCATTGCTAGAATTATTGCAAGCTCACCGCCTCAAGCTAGTAACTATAATGTGACCGAGCTTTCTTTGTATTAAATAAAAACACACAAGTTTAACACTCATCTGAATAGAAATACCTTCCACTAGATATTTCCTGGTGATTATGTGTGTGTAGCTTAAAAGTCAAAGATTGGTTTTGTCAGCGTAATGCCGATTTATAGGCCAAATTAAGAAAGATACAATGAAAGTCACATGTGAAAGTTTCAGCTGAATACTGTGTCTACTTGCTGAGAAAACAGCAACAAACTGAGAGAGGGAGTCAAAAACATTTCAATCTGAGAAACGTTTCTGCATGAACGATTTCTCAGATTGTGTATTCCAATTACGGACTATTCTTCCTGCGCAGACATAACCGCTCCAGATTTTCGGCAATATTTGAAAAACACTACCACCTTTTGAAATGAAATTTCCACAGGTTAGTTTTATTGTATACATACCTACATTTATATAGGGTTAAAACAATTGGACGGTTGCAAAAACCAAAGGTATACACTTTGCCTTTAAGCAACGCAAAGTAAGTAAACCGTGCCGTCATCAGTACGGGGCTCTTTTCCTTGGTATATAACAACATCCAAGTTATTTCAATTAGATCTTTGGATAACAACTTTGCTCTGGTTTCATTGAATTAGTTGTGATGAAAAAGTCTGCAACGATTCAGAGCCAATGTGATGATTTCCCGCCACTAGCCCCCCACCAAACTTCATTAGTTCCTTGAAAGGTTCTGTGTTATTCCAACAGCAGATGTCATGCAATACTATTATTCCTTAACATGGATGTAGTTAAATGCAAAAGTAATTTCAGGGGGGGGGGGGCGATTGCAGAGCACTCATTTCATTCTTTCACATGAAGATTTTATTTGTACAGTAATTGGACATTGCTTCGGGACATTCCTCTCCCAACATCTGAAATAATACACCGCCACCGCCAAAGCTAAAATTGCTCTACGATTTTCACCGGCCGAAATTAACGGCCGGGTCCGCCTGCATGCAGTCAGGCACGACTGCATGAATTATCGGCAAGTCGTCGAGAGCAGGGAAGTGGTATCACTTGTGACTATATTGTGTTGACAGGTGGAGGTATGGTATGGATTCTGACATGTGCGAAGCAAAGAGTTTTCACAGTTGAGTTGATAGTGTGACTGCAGCTGCACCGTATCGGCATGTGTCATCCAAGCAAAAAATAGCCATTTCTGCACTTCACTGGCCATAACTCACTCTATGAGGTTGATTTGTGTTTAATTACTTACCCCTTGTAGCGTTGATTTTTATTTAATCTATGTTAATCTTGCTGTCTGTTTTTCGTCTCTTGGGTTGGTCATGAATGCATTTTGTGCACAACATGGGAAATTGACTGGGTAGATTTTAAAATAATTTTGGGTTGAACAATGAACAATTTATGTTGAACCTGCGACCTCCAGACTTATGTACTAACCCTCTACCAACTGACCCATCTAGCCCTATACGGTGGCAGTCTTTCTATTTTGTCAATACCTTTGTTATCCATGTTGTATCGTAGACTTTGGTGTGATCCCTGGCTACACAGCAGTTAACGATTGTTTGACTTATATTGACAAAATATGGTGACCCTCAACATATGGTGTCCCACGCTTGCCAAATTGTTTTTGTTTAACCCCAAATTACTTCTTGAAGGGGTAAGACAAATCGACGAAGCCTTCCTTTAAACAATTTCACTCAACAAAGGCAAAAGTGAAAACCCTCAATGCATTTCAGATGAGTTTAGTAAAATCAATATTCTTATAATGTCATGTCGGTGCAACATAGATCTCCTGAAGTAGAGTTAATGTGAAACACAAGCTTTAGAACGCCAAAATGTTGTTTCTCGCTTAAAATAACGCAAATGTACATACAAAGTTAATGGTCACCGTGATATGACATTGTTTGCAACGAATGTTCTCGCGCAAGATCTGACTTTGTTGCAGAATCAAGTTACGACCTTGTTGCACCAACATGACGTTATGATATGCTTAGAATGGTAGCAATTGGCAGGAACGTAAACTTTGTAACTAGTAAAGCTTTTTGTCTGCTTTGAAAAGTTTCTCGAACCCGTTCAGATAAACTTAGATAATCTGCTAGAAATATAGCATTATGTCATAACCATGGTTTGCAATTGTAATTCTTCCACTGGTAACCAATACAGCTGCCTGCAGAAATCTCCGCTGTGCGCAAATAGGTTTCCCTGAGATAGACATGAGAATTAAACCAAACTGTAATAAAAGATTTAGTTACAACGGATAGAATTCCCCCAGCACATTAGGTTCGTAATTCTCCAATTTGTCAAATTAAATTCGGAGGCTTCCTTTCTGTGTTTCTCCTGCTGCTTTCTTGTCCATTAGCAAATTTGAGATAATTCGTTGGTGAGGTAGTGTGAGGCGATACACCTACTGATGTGACAGTGAAACACCCTCATGTCTGGAGAAATCTTCAAGTACGAGTTTGAGTCACCCCTTGGAAAAGCGGACATGGATCGGGCTCTGGAGTAAATTATTATGAATTTATTCCGACTTTGACTTGAATTTATTGTTAGAAATGAAGATGGATGGCTGTTGTTGAGGCTGAAGTATGATTATATGCCTTCCCCTCAGCAGAAAACTAAAGTGACGTTGAGTGTTAGAGCATTAAAGAGGAGTTTAGTGATGCTTGCTGAAAATTAGTATCTGGCAATAATTATATGATAATAACTATTTATATTGTACATCAAAATGATCAAAAGCGCATTACACTTTTGAAAATGCACAGAATGGAAGAACAAGATTTAGAAACAAGAGTGGTTACCAGGCCAGTGCCCAAACCACAGTATGAGGATACCTGACTTAATGGTTATTTAATTACGTAAACCTAACCCCTGGCATTGTTGGTAATGTTTTGATCTTTTCAGGAGACAACACCTCTAACCCTACCTATGTTTAAAACTAAACTAACTGGCAAGATGACCATAGAAATAAAACAAACAAACAAACTGACAAAAAGACACAAAAGAACAATAGAAAGCAAGGTATCCTGAAAGGTTATACACTGTAATGAGTACAGAACTATAAAGACACATGTAAATATTTGACGATGATATATTCAGTTTTAGATTTCAGAGGGAAGTTTCCAAATTAATGGAAGCTAGTATAAAGAGGCAAGGACTGTCAACCCAGCATGTGAGGCTTTAGTACAGCGGGGAAATTAAACCTTAATCTCCAGAGATGAAAAGTAAATCCATTATTCTGAATTAAGTTGTCAAGTCAAGATGAATTCATTTTGACACCAATTAACATTTAAATATCGCAGGTTTTTTTTTTTAGTCGGGCAAGTAGGCGAAGGGACTGTGTCTTTGATGATGCAAGCATGTAATTTGGCACACAGTCAGAGTATGTCATGAGAAAGATTATTGGGCTAAAGGGCCGTTGCAGATTTATCCTTTGGAAAAATATTGGTAGATTAACAAGCAATGGCAGCCATTTTAATAATTGTGAAATTTGTTTGTTATTCTTCCTGTCTTTTGTTCAAAGGACATATCTGTGATGGTCCTACAGCCAATCTTTCTCATGACATACTTTGACTGTGTGCTAATTTGTAGACAGATCTACTTCGCCTTCTTGCCCGACACAAAAAAAAACCACTGTGATATTTACATGTTAATTGGTGTCAAATTCATCTTGACTTGACAACTTGATTCAGAATAAAGGATTTACTTTTCAGTTTCTTGTATCATCAAATATGCACACTTCCCCCAACTATCTGCGCTACATAATGTACATGTACATGTACAGTTTTGCCTTCCAGTTGTTGTTATAAGGGACTGTATTTACCTCAGTTCTTATCCCCAAAATACAGAGTTGGAGTTCTCAGATAGGAAGCACATCAGCTGTACTTTAAAATGGTTGTATCCTTCAGTGAAAGCTAAACATCATGTTACTGAAGCAAGAATTATACTTGTATACATCATTCATGCGGTTTAAGTTGAACCTTTCGTAAAAAAAAACTAAAACCCTCAATGGTGATTTCACGCTTGATCAGTTTCCTCTTGTTATTATAAACCCTCAATGAATATATTTTTTTTCTTCTACTGAGAATTGAGGCTAAGTGCTCTCAAATTAGTTCTTGACTTGAGGTTGGGGTTGAAACAAACTGCGGTTGACAGGCAAGCTAGGTTCCGATTGCATCTCCACGGTTTTGAAGGAGGCTTGAGTGGTCAGGGTGAAGCTGCCTGGGAATTATATTAATCTTGGAAATAATTACTTTCCTCCAGCTCCAACTTTCCTCTCTGATCGACGAGAAATTATAGAATTTCACTCCAGGGAAACGATTGGATGATATGGACTGTGTCCATGGTTTTAAATTCACAGAACACACTTAATAATGGATGGTAGAACTGAGCATAAATAAACATGTATTCTACCGTGCACCATGGTTGTGGAGATCTTTTCATATATATTTGCTTATTTTTTAATTAAAAAAATGAAGTCTGCAAGAAAAATAGAGACAACGTAAAGGGAGATGAGGTACCTGTTCACATTCCTCTTAAATTGGAATAAATTTCAAAATGGTTGAAAACAAGACACATGTTCAAAATTGCAGCAGTGCAGGGGAAAAGCTATTTGAATATCACACACTATTGGACTTTGGAACAGACACAGTTAAAGGGGTGAAAGATGTGGCAATACCTGTGCTGCAAGTAAAGGTGCATACAGAAGGGACAATGAGTGAGAGACCTCCTGCGCACATGGAAGTACCTGTAGGGCTGCCAACTCTCCCTGTTTCTGCCGAAAGTTCCCTGAAAATAACCAGATCTTTCCAAGTTCTCTGATTAACAAATTTGAAAATCTCCCAGACTGTGAAAACCTTTTCCCTTTTATGTTGAATGTAATTCTAAATATCTCCCTGATTAGTGAACACAATCTCCCAGATTGCAAGATGCAAATGTCGGCAGCTCTCTACCCTGTAGAAGAGGCGTATGGAGGAGACAGGGTGTCTGACAGAAAGAACAGAGCGTCTAACTTTAAAAGTTGCTTTGAAAAATATATACATACTGGGCTTCTTTTTTTTCTTCTTTTTTCATTCCTCTATTTGTTAGAATAGAGCTTGGAGACATTTGGGCTTTAATGTTTAATTCCAGGCCTCCAGGGCCAATAGAGTTGCTTAATAGTTTTCTGCTAAGCAAAAAATAAGCAGGATACCAGTTGCAGTTGGTAAATGGGACATGTTTTGGGGCTGGTAACCTTATTCTGGTAAGCACAATTTTGTTGTGCTTAAGCAGCTCTAGAAAATTGGGCCCCTGCTGTAAGTTGCCATTAGATTGATGACATTCTAGATGACTCTGAGATGCAGAGGAGGTATCCTGACCTCAATCTGCCCAACATGAAGGATGGAGAAAACTTCTAAGATGTAGGGCATCATCTATCAGGTCCCCAAAACAATCTGAACTGTCTTTTGAGATTGCGAGGGAATTAAGTGAATGAGGTCAGTGTTATTTCTCGAAAGACATGAGATTGTTTCAAGTGCTGTTTTCTACAAAATGTTTACTTTTAAAGGTAACATATTGGAATGGTAATCACAGTGGAAGGAAAGAAACGAAACAAGAAAGCCAGGGGCCGATGTTACAAAGAGCTAAGATTGATCTTAGCTTTGTATCAATCTGCTAAGCAAAGTGTGATGTCACAATACAAATCACTATGGCAACTATTGCCAACTCATCTTAAGAGAAATCTTACTGCTTTGTGAAATCAACACCTGGTAACTCATTGCGGTAGATTTGTAAACTTACCCAGAAAAGTGCTGATGTTGTAGCTAAAGCACGGTTCATCCTTCATGGAAATTGTGAAAGCAAAGTTAAATTTCTTGTGTCGAAACTTGAAAACACTGTGTACAGAATGTTTACGTCACAAAACTTGGCTTTGTATGAAAATTGGCTTTTGAACTGGGGTTTAACACTGTCCACCTATATTTTGTACATGGAGGAAAACCAAATGCAAACACTTTTCTGTCAGTAACTTCACAATATTAGTCAAAATATTTTCAAAGCATCAGTTCTAATGTCGTTGGCAATTTAATACACATACATTTACTTGAATTTATTCACATGTGATCACTGGTAATGTACCGTGACAACTGTTACCGCTGTTTCCTGCAGTCCCAGTGGACATCCTCCCACAGGTGTGCTTTCATGTTGTCGTCCAACTCCTCTTTTCGGTTTCACTTTGTCTTGTCTCAGCAAGTAGCCATTCTGTATTGAAAATTAAATAAATAATAAATTAACTCTATTTTCTATAACGTCAATCTGTCGCACTATAAAGGCCCTTATGCAAAAATATTGTATCTCTGCACCACAGGGTCTGTCTTTACATCAGATATATTTTTGTTTAATAGCAAGATATGACATCTTTCCATGTTCTGAGGACGAAATTAGTTTGAAAATATTCCTGATTACAGAATATGTCATTCTAAATATCTCCCTGATTGCAAGATGCAAATGTAGGCAGCTGTGGGATGTATACCCAGCTCATTTTCAGTCCGATGCTCCTCTCACTTTTCTCATTCTCGCTCACGTAGTGTCCTTCCCCTAATCTCAAGCTCTCCCGACACTTGGATGCAAATGATCTCTTATATGAAATAACCGATACTACCCCTTGGGTGTCCACTCTAATTTATTCCTGGTCATAACAAAGTGATTAGTTGAGATACAGTAAAGACCATAGCTTAGTTCTGTTCCCCGACTAAAGAGTTACTGATGCATTGGCCTGCATATCTCAACTTAGTCAACAGACTCCGCTTAAATTATTCGCGAACATGAATTTTTTCCTCAACTCTTCTCAAAATCGCTTCCAATTATTATTCAAAACAAAAGATCACATTCCTGCATGGAATGTTCGGGAATGATGGGAGAAAAAGAAGAAGAAAAATGCCTGTAGTGTTGGCCAAGAAAAATAGTTTTATTTATTCTTTGACACGCAGGATCGGGCCAGTATAAACATGTTAAGACCTGGAGGGCTGACAGCCAGTGGTGAGAATTATACAAAAGCGGAGGTGTTGTGGTGGCATAAAATGGGCATGCTTTCCTTATACTCATTTGTGTGAGGAATGCCTAGTGTTTCACTTTTGTATAAGTTTGTTCTTCTTCTAAATGTCGTAAAGCTTGATGGTTTGAGCAATTTTCTCCAGATCAGGAAATGAACAACATTGCTCACATGTTATTTAAAACTCCCGATGACAGAAGACAAAAATCATTGAAAAAACACAACAAAACAAAACGAAACAAAACAAAACAAAACACATATTTGTTCAATCTCACTTGATAGTAAGATTACTCCACTGTAACTAAGTAATAATAATGTTAAAATAATACTCATACCAATATTTACAAAATAAATGAATAAGAAATAAACAAATCCATATTTTATAGCCACAGCTATGGCCATGGTTTTGCATGGAGCCTGACACTGAATTTAGATAACATGCATTTCACATTGCATGTTAAACATTTTAAAAAGGAATTATCTTTAGATGGTGTCATTCTTCTTGAGGAATACAAATATAAAAGGGTTTCTTAATTTAGTGGATAACAAAACATCCACTGCTTCTTGGTACTTGAGCATTTGGGGCAAAGCTTGGTTGCATAGAGAGGTGTCTACCTTTTTTGATTTGAACCTTGAAATGATGGTTGTGTATCTGAGTTATCTTATCTTTGGTGTAGGAGGATGAATTCTTGATGGAGAGCAATGAGCACATAGTGTTTTCCGACATCAAGCCAAAATAAATGTGAACAAAAATGAATAAGTAGAGTTATCCCTGTCCTGTACAGTGGGTATGGGAAACAAGACCAAAAGGATGCATCATTGTGTCAGTGCGAAAACGTTGTATCTCGCAGGCACATTCTCCATGCAACATCGTTGTATCTCGGCACGTACTTGTTTTGTGTGCACATCCGGGCTATCTTAGGTGAGATACAACGTTTTGACAATTTCAAACTCGCTCATAAAGTAAGTGCTATTTTTGGAGATATTACGTTTTGGCTCTGACATGACGATATGTATGTGAAAGACTTTTAGCAGCTTAAGGTATCCATTCATTGTGAACTTATTTGTCTCCTAAGATGAAATTCACAGGCCTGCAACTTTTGCGGCTGATATCCTCATTTTTCCTTAATAATAGTGCCATAGAAAACTGAAAAAGACTGTACAAAGTTAAGTGTGTATGGCCATTTGTCCTTTGTTCGCAGTTTACGAAGTTGCATGTCTGATTTCAGCTGGGTTTTTATCTGACAAAAAGTACTTGATCTAATAAATGGATTTGAGTGTGAAAAAGGTTAATGCGGTGCTAAAGGTTTGTACAGATGGAGTCTTTCAGGATGCAACAAAAGATGCAGTCAGAAAATCTTGAAGACTTTGTGAATGCGGCAGGTATCACTGATGGATGTCATAACTTGATTTAATCCAAATCTAAATTGCCAACAGAGAGAGAGAGAGAGAGAAAATCAGTTGATGCCGCTGGGATTGCTCAGGATTTACTACTTGTATTCAGGGAGATGGTTGTACAGGAATGCTGGACCTGGTCTAGATCCTGATAGTCATTTTCCTGTTTGTACTGCATAACACAGCTGCCAACTTTCCCTGATTCTGCAGAAAGCTCCCTGAAAATACCCAATCTTCCCATGTTCCGAGGAACAAATTTGAAAAACCTGATTTGAAACTCAAACTGCCTCGAGCTTATGGGCAATCTCGGTGGTTTAGTGGTAAGACACCTGCTCTGGAATGGCAAAGGTCATGGGTTTGAATCACACCTGAGTAATATTCCTGTGGATTTTTTGCCACAGGACTCAGGAAAGTACTGAGTATACAGTGCTTTACACACAATATTCTTTATCCCCGATGCAAAATTAACATCTGTTAAAATGTTGAATGTATTTCTTGATATCTCCCTGATTGTTATACACAATCTTCTTGATTGCAAGATGCAAATGTTGGCAGCTTTGGCATAGTCTGTGATTCATTGAACTCCATGCTTGACATGTGATTTAAAGTCCCATTGTTATGACCGGTTGGCCAATCATCATGAGCCATTAGCATCACATGGTGTATACTGACTAGGTATTGGTTACCCTTGGAATCCGTTCAAGTCCGTGCAATAATATGCCAATAAAGGGCAGACTTGGTAAATATCACCAAGGAAACGCATCGAGTAAAAGCACCTTGGGAAGTTGAGAAAGTGCAGATTAGTCGGAGGGAAAAAAATGGAACTGGGAAAAGTCGGAGTTAAGATGTGAAAGTGGAAGTTTATTTGAGTGAGTGGCCATCTTAAGTCACTTTGAGTATAATTGAGAATGGAGTGTCTGAATGTTCATTTCCGCTTCAATCACCACTTTCTGAGCTGAAAAGTTTTTTGATTACCGCTTGGATGGCTGGAGCCGTATTTATATGCGAGGATAGATCAGCAGAGGAATGTTGGCGTGGTGTAATCGGAGATCCGATCATCGAGGTGTAGTGGCGTAGTGAGCATTCAAGATTTCACACATTCAGCACTGGGGAAAGCTTTGTAATGCTGTCGTATCGTTTTGACGAAGAGAGCCTTTAAATGCATGTACTTTTTGCAGGGATTCCGCCCAAACTATCTTGCTTTACTTTTCCTTCATTCATCCCAAAGTAAGCAATAACCTTATCTCAAAAAACAAAAAAAACAATTGTAGTAATGTGAAACAAAATAACAAAAAGTGGAATGTTTGATATGCCTGGTTTCCAAAAGCTCTTTTTGGTTTTAAGATGTTATTCTTGAGGATTGACATATCAAGGATCTCCTCAAAAGTTCCTGACAATGTTTTGGAGACTGTTTTGAATGGACCATGAAAGTGAAATGTCAGCAATTGCTGTTGGGGGAAAGGGTTGGTTTGTAAAGTCAGGTCTTTTAGTAGCTCTCCCCTCACAAGATCTCTTCAAATAACTAGTTGGGACAATTGTTGAATTACCACTCCATTCAGCAATGTACACTTTTAGCGAAAACCTTGTAGGACTCTTAAAAACTCTACTCAGCAGTTCAGACAAACATGCTCAGAGTGTGCCAAAACGTCAAGCCGTAGGCTATAAAGAGAAAGAATAATAGAAGCGTTTAGCATCGGGGAAGAGGGAAGCAAAGTCTGAAATATATTCTTGATGCAACTCGCTGAATATTCCAAGACACTTTTGAAGCTGGAATGGTTTTGTTTCCGCCAGGAGGTAGATGCACTCCACTGTATATTTGATTGCGATGTGCTTCGACTCGCAAAAGCTGTCCACTTTTAGCTAGTCAGTGACATTGGTTTGGAGTGTTGTTTTACCATGGCTGGTGATAGCCCGCTCTCTCTGATGATTGTGTGCAGGCATAATTTCCACAATTGTGGGATTTACTCCCGAGTTGGTTGGAGAATGGCACGATGTCAGGGAGGGAGTATCTGCGGAGGTTCTGTAATGACAATGGCATTGGAATGTCACCGTCATGTCAGTGTGGTGCGGAGTGTGACAACACGCAGTGACAGGGACGGGGTCACAGAGAATATTGTAAGCAAATCCTCTTTAAATTCCTTGATAAGGGAGCATAGATGCAGACCAGCATTGTACATCTTGAGCATCTCTCTTGGCAATGTCACCGGAGGTCAGTTTACAGGCAACCTCCAAGATGCAAACAAACTTTCAAACTTTCAGTTCACATAACTTTCTAGCTGGATAGCAAAGCACTGTTAAAAGTTGTCTCTTGTGCTACCACAGTGTATGCACTGCAGTTGGTCGCCTCCAAGTTGCTTGTAAGCATGACATCTTGAGACAAGGACCTTATTTTTCGTTGGTTGTCTACTCAGTTTCCTCAAAACTTTTTTCTTAGCTGCTTTTTAAGTTTCAAAGGTATGTTTTCTTTGAGTTGTAAACTTAACCAACTACAATGTATACTTAGTGTCACTTTCAAGGAAGGGATAACAAGAAAAACGAAATTGTCTTGTATTTAGGGCATTACTTAAAGTTGTACAGGTATTAAAGGTATGGAGGCAGAGGGCTGTTTTGCTTCTTTCTTTTTTTCTCTGCTGGTCACATTTCTTTGATTGAGTCTTGATCTCATTCTTTGCTCATGGACTTCCAGCTTTTGGTCTCGGTCTCTGACTTTGAATTCTCAACACTGCTAGTGTTGACCGCTTGCACCATCATCACATGCAGCGACCGTCTGCCTATGGATCTGCCATTTTGTGGAGTAAAGAATCATTTAAAGATACAGTGCGGGCATGACAGCCTTAAATGCTCTCTGCATGCACAGTAACAAAGAGGTATTCTAACTCCCAAAATGGCGCAGGCAAAACTTATCCTGCTACGGACGTCAGGTGAATCACTTTGATTTTCTACTTTAGTGATCAAGAATACATTGTGCTTCTGTTTTCGTAAAATAACTTTATAAAATTTATGTTGGTATGCAGAGAAATAATCTCCAACTATTGAGTATTTTAGGAGAAAGTGTTTTTTCTAATGCATAGAAGGAATCTTGTATGGATGTGATATTTTGTCATACTTTATTTTCCCTTGAATTAGTGTGACTGAAAAATGGACTGAGTATTTGTTATCTGAAACTACTTCTAGGCAGGTGTCGATGCGTGGTTGCGTCAGCTCAAAGACTGTTTTACCCAATTATTCAGTTTGGCTTATGGCAATAAAACCCAATCGACTGTAACCATGACGATTGAAGCTTTTTTTATATATAGACTTTTATTGATCGTTATACCATTCAAACTTGACCCGTCCTAATTCCTATTACTCGATTGTCTCTTAGCAACTAAAGACAACACCAGTAATTCGTTATTGCTAGATTGAATTACTGTGAAACAGTTCATGCTCCTTTGGTTTTCTCTGATTGCAATCTTCTTTTGTACTGTGATTAGTAGCATTCTGTATGCATAATTATTTAGTTTAAAGGTGTATTAACTAAATCATTGGTTTTTGCAAAGAAAAGTCATTTTTCATCCTGTAGTTGTGAATACACACACCGTCTGTTGAACCTGCGAACATTCCAGCAATTTTGGTGATTCCCTTTTGTCTTCATTTTACATCTTAAAGGGAAGGTAAACATCTGGTAATCACTCTTAAAATTAATGGCATGTAAAAAAAAACCTATTGGTTAGAAGTACAGCAGCTTTCAATAGTTTAAAAGCATTGTGAGAAACATTTCACTTCAAATTAATGTGGTTATGTAAAAAAGATATCAGCTTTTATGCCCCAAAATTTGAATCTGAGAAAGGTTACTGGTTTTTTTTCTCAGATTGCATGATCCTATAAGGGATTATTCCTCCTGCGTGGACATACTTACTCCGGATTTTCAGTGGTAGGGGGCCTATTCCCAAAACGCAAGCACCTTCTAAAATGAAATTTTCACATCATTCATTTATATAGGATTAAAACAATCAAACAGTTTCAAAAAGGTATACGTTGCCTTTAATAAATTTTTAAAAAATGAATTCAAATCATTTGGAGCAATGATGTAAACCAAGGCTTGACTGCACAATGCAGATTACAAACAGACCTGGATTTATATATATTTTTTAAATACGTGTCTCAGTCCTCAGAGTACCTGGACGCCATTCAAAAGACGTTTTCCATGAAACCATAGCAACTGAATAATCATTGCCAACTCGAGGTCAGAAAGATTAAGTTGGGGAAGGTCTTGCGCCGTCGCGCTGAAATTCAGCAACATCAGGGCTATTTATCTACGCCCTCTCAAAACACGACATCAAATCCCTATTAGCCGGTCAACCTTGGCCCTGAGCGCTGGTCGTAACATTCCCTGCGTCTTCTGCGTGTTTTCACGGTTAGCATCTAATGGAAATCACAATTTCTGATGTACTTAACCTCCCCACGTTACATTCTCTGCTTATTTTGACGGGGAATCGGTCACTGGTGATCGACGTTTTTCCTTTAACAAAGAACGGCGAGGGAAGATTTTTTTGTTGTTGTAAATATTATTGGGACTATATTAGTGTGACTGTATTGTTTTTATACTAAACATTTGATGTCATTCGAAGGAGGAGCTTTTTCCTGATATTGTCAAGGACATTTTATTTAGAGAAAGAAAGCTGCTTTTAATTAGGCTGCTTTATGGCTTTTTGATTAGTGGGCAGGGTTGGGGTTCCTTGTTACCTTCAATCTATACAAAAATTAAGGGTTGTCAGCATGTGACAGCCATGTTTTTCAATGCAGCTCAAACAGGGAGTGAAGTATGTGACAAGAGTGTGAAAAGTACTCCAGTATAAGTAGAAACAAACCTTTAGAGTGCTGTAAATGTAGTGCCTTGTCCAAAGTCCAAAGACTCATTTACATTTGTTGTCGGTCTTGTACCCTGAAGCAATCCATTCCAGTCTCTATGAAAATGCTTTTCAGTATGGCATCCCAAATGGGGGCCAATTTCTGAGAGCACGATTGTGCTGTTCACAGTCGTCACCGAAAAACTTTTCCCACTTGCACGTATGGCTGGAGGGACAGTCCAAGCAAATCAGTTGCTGGTTACAAATTTGAAAACATTGATTGAGCAAAGAAATGGACTGACCAGTGCCATGTCACCTGTAGACTTACTTTGCAAGTCTCAGGCGTATCGAAAACAAGAAAACAACTTGAACAAATACTAACAATTTGGGTAAAAACTAGTTTTCCATGTCACCTGTAGACTTTGCAAGTCTCGGGCGTATCGAAAACAAGAAAACAACTTGAACAAATACTAACAAAAAATTTGGTAAAAACTAGTTTTCTTTTTAAGTTCTATTTATACAAAATTCTTGTTAATACCCATAGTAGCTTGTTACTAGATACAATTTCAATTTGTATATAATACAAATAATTTGTTAAAGTTAACACTGAAACAAATCGTTTAAACTTAGGACAAAGGTGCTTATTGTTATTTTTGTTTACCCTATATTATTTTTTGTCAATCAATAGGTTTAATGATGACAGCCACATCAGTTGAGCAAAAGTTTGAATTAACCACCAATGAAAGTCAAGTCTTATTCTCTGGTTTTCTATGTTGGTTTGCTAAATTTATTTTACTTTCATATATTTGTGGCAACGTTTTACTTTTCCAACAATAGGATATAATTTTCATAGCCATAAACTACGTCAAACTAAAGTATTCAAAGAAACAGGACTGCACATTGTAAAATTTGATATGGTTGGGACCAACTTGGTCCCAAAAGTTTGAATATGGGCGAGACTTGTACAGTCTATTGTCTGAGTTAAGGCTACATTGTTTGTGTTCTTTATACTTGGGTCTCCACCCCCATCCCCCCCCCCCCCACCACCACCACCACCACACTGATTGCCCATTATTAAACATTTCTGGTTAAGTGTATGATTGGTGAAAAACACGAAATTACCAGAATGGTCATTTGCAATTACCAACATCAAGAGATGCAAGCGAAAAGCAATTTCACATTTTTCTTTTGGAAATATTCATGAAAAGTCCTTTTTAGTCATGACCAATCGGAATAAAATCTAATCCAATAGAATTATACTGGTGTAATGTTAATGGGGAATAACTATTAGCGTGAAGATGAAACTCTATGGAGTTGATTGTATTACCAATTTTCCTGTACTTCATTTGCGGACCAGAACAATGTTCCGATGAAAGCCACAAAACAACAATTCAAATCATCTTGAAGATTTTCTTTTATTTTTTTGCTTTTAAATTAATTTGAGCTAAGCTTAGAAATCCATTAGCTTTACAACAATGATTAGCTGCTGTTTGTTGAATAGTGCAAACATGTCAAAAAATGTTTTACCGGACTCAGGAAAGTACTGAATACACAGTGCTTTACACACATCGGTGTATGTTTAAAACCAAATAGTATTCTTTAACCCCCATGCAAATTTAACATTACTTAAAATGTCAAATGTAATTAGTTGTGATGACACGTACTTGTATAAAGCATTGCTTTGTCCTGAAAGATAATGTAGACATTGTGTAGTTGCACCCTAATAGAGACCACAGCGGCCGCAAGCGGCTAGTACCAAAATGCCTGGCCGTAAACGGCCGCAAGATTTGATCTACTTCCATTCACACACAGAGGTCTCAGTGAAAGTCACGTCCAGAATTGACATTTTTCACTGTTTCCCATCTTGACATACTATATCTATAAAACATAGGCCTAACACTTTCTGTATTTTTAAAGACATTTTTACTGGAAACCCCCCCCCCCCCCAAAAAACAAAACAAAAAAACCCCAACAGTAGCCAGGTATGGGCGCGTTGTGATGATTATACAGAAATAAATGGTCTCTAAAGTGTAAACTAAAGTTATCCTGCCATCATCGTAATGAAATATGGTGGCCAGGCAGTATTGTGTGTTCTTAAGTTGCTTTTGTTGTTGTTGTTGTTGTTGTTGTTGTTGTTTGGTTTTTGGGTTTTTTTTTTTACCTAAATAGGGGTTAAAATCCTGGTTTTCAGTCATGACATTTGTGTCCATGACCTGCTTTTATTGTTTAAGTCCTTTTATATGGATGTTGTGGTCAATTTATGACACTTAATAAATTGTACTTGGCATACACGTACATGTAGTAAGGTGTCCCCCAGTTGTTCAGGTTCATATACATATAAACATGTAGGGTACCAAACATTCCAGCTTATTCCATCTCATTACGTACTTTACATCTTGACTGTTAAATAAAGCTAACAGTCAAACATCAGTCTCGATCTAAAGGAAGTGAAACTCTGAAAAAACTTACATGGGATCAACGTTCAATGTGAGATTGATTAAGCTCAATGATGAAAGTGTGGATGGATGTTGTTTTCTTCAGAAATATGTTTGAAATTTGAGTTCCTGCAAGAATGTTTTGAATCCACATAGTTTCTGCAGCATTTTGATAGGTCAGTACTCCCCTGTAGCAATACCCAGCATTTCCCGGTTTCATTTAAGAATCACTTACGATTCATATCCAAGTGTTCCTGCGACTAGCATCTCTGGAATATCAAATTTCCCATCCCGTCCCATCCCAAATTGCACATCCACTGGCATGTACTCAGAGAGCAAAGTGAAGGCTAGTCGAAACGCTCGCACAGCCTTGCTCTGTGTTTCGTCTCCTCTTGGCAGACCGACCCTGGCATTTCTGACAGAATTGCTTGTTTTCTCCTCCCGGAATTTCACATAAATTGATGAATTAGAACTAACCTTTAGACTTGTGTTTGTTTCCGGCAAAAGATAAGCAACCCCAGGGAAGCAGACCAAACCAAGGACTTTTTACTTTTATGGTTGGCTTTGCTGACGTGTGTTCGTCGGATGGTTGTGGTGTTGAGAAGGATTAATCTTGAGGAGAACGAGTAAATAATTGCCATTGTGGATGACGACGATTCACATTAATTGAATGCAATCATCAAGATTTGTTGGATTCTCAGCCTTGGAAGCTTTGCTGTTGTCTATATATATGGGGTTTTGTACAGTGGCATCACCTGGTAGCGCTTGCCCCACTCCAACCCCCAACCCCCAACCCCCAACCCTACTTAAGAGAGAGAGAACAAAGAAAGAACATTTATTTGCATGATATGAAATCCTGTGCAATAATAATACTTTTATTTGAATCAGTCTGTGAACTTTATTTAACCCAGTCATATTAATTGGAAGGAAACTCGGGTGTGTTCTGAGTATTGCCTGTCTGCCAAGTATTGCCTGGGTTTTGTTTTTTTAGTGTTTCGGTTAGACATCATTGCATGATTCAGTACATCAGCTAATATACATTATAATAAATTGGTACAGTGTTCAAGCCCTCAACTTCTTTCTTTTTGATTGAAAGAACCAGTGATGAGATTTTATCATTGATGATGCACAATACATCTACTTTAATGCTACATTATGTGATTGTAATTCTGAATATCTTCCTGACTGTTGTACACAATGTTCCTGATTGCAAGATTCAAATGTTGGCAGTTGTGATATGAGCAGTACAGTCTATTTTCAATTATTCTCATATGGTGTGCGTGTCAGAATGAATAAAGCAAACCTTCAAACAAATCTTAATTGTTGACGTCATTATTAGTAACTCAATATACGTTTTTGTCACATTTTGTTCTCTCCATAAATCTAAAAGAATTTACGAGTCCCAAGTGAGCCAACGTGCTGTGAACACGACACAAACCTTAGACATCAAAACATGAGATTTGTATTCCTGAACAAGTGGCAGATGTTGAAACCACATTTCATTGTGGGTGAAATGTATAAAGCAAATAAACAATATGACCAGAAAGCTTAATATTCTTAATTGGGAGTCCATTTCGGTCCTCTTGTTTTCAACAAGTACACCACCATCCAACCTGTGAAAATTCATCAAATGACATGAAGGCTATCCTGTTCTAATGAAATCGCCGCAGATCTGGGTTCTTTCACATAATTAATGTATCCACAGCCAGTTGAAGCTTCACTGAAGGTGTTTTGTGTACTTCTGTTTTTTGTCCTGTACAGGAGGTTGAAGTTACACAGCAGAGATTAGCCTGTGAGAATCTTGAGAAAGATCTTATAGAAGAGAGAAGAAAGTGCACTGATTTGGTGAGTGGTTGCTTCTTCTAAGAGTTTGATTTTGTGTGTGTGTGTTTTTTTTTGTTTAATACTCTACACCGACTTGCGATATGTTTTGTATTTTGTTTTGTATTAGTTTTGTATATACCACATATACATGTATAGGTCAGCCCTTGTACTCAATAAAGTTGTCTACTTTTTTCCAAGGGCCTTTAATTGTTGCCATTCCTTACACTTGGGCCTAACCTCATGTTGGAATTTTGTGTCAGATTTTGATGACTGCAAAAGTAACAAGTTTTTCCTTTTTTTTTTTTACACAGTCTGCTGATTACCAGAATGTTCTGATCCAGAATACAGCCCTCACAAGGAAAAACACTGAACTTCAAAACAAACTTGCCCTTCTAGAACATGTAAGTAACTGCTCTAAACACCCTTCACTCCATCAGTCTTGTCTGCATTCTAGTGTAAGCCGTTGGTGGTCCTCCAGGTGGAGAAGACTGAAAAAGTACAGTGTGACTTTAAGTCACGAATTTGCTTCGTTTAGCATTGATAGAGCGAGCGTTGAGAAAGTCACGAACCATATATGTCAGATACGTCATATTGTCAAGTTGCGGCCCAAAAATCAGGAAGATTGAATTAACCCATTCTATAGTCCGGACCTTGATTGGTAGTCACAGCGCGCACGTAGGGAGATGAACTTGTATTAAGTACATTGGTAATGATCAAAATGAACACTCGAGTCGCTCACATTATCAGATCACAAATCATTGGAATGGCACATTTTGGTGAGTTTTTGCGCTGGCAAGTTTTTTTTCTCACCTGTACATCTGCCTTAATTAATTGGTCCTATGCCAGATCACTTCATGAATGTACTGAAAAAAACCTTGTGCTTGTAGGGTTATTGCCTGACCTCTCATGAGGAGGGCATGCTCGGTGGTCGAGCAGATAATGATTATTTTTTTCAAGGGCTACACGTTTGAAACTCTTCCCATGCTACATTCAATCTAAGGTAATACAGCATAGGTTTTGGGAATTCATTTCATTTTCTAGACTTCATTAAAGGCATCAGTCAACCAACCCATGAAAAATTCATTGAACTAAGTGCTTCTGATTTAGTGGAAAAAAAATGAACATTGATTTATGTTTTGTTGGGAATTTTGTTTAGTTTATGTGTTTATATTGATTACGGCAACCAAAACTAAGCATGAGTGAATTTGTAGGTCTTCAGATGCTATTTCATAATAACAATAATGATATTTATTCGGGCAAAAACTTCACAAGTACATGTACAATTTTTTTGCTATCTAAAAACTTACGTTAAATAACAGTGGGATGCTCAGGAGAGCATAAAAGTATATTTAAAAGAAAATTTACTGTCGCCAAAAGGCGTATTTCTCACAAATCCGGGAAAAGAAAGGAAAGATTAGGGCAAGACAGGGCAAAGACATACAAAAATCAACACTAAAGATCATTAAGAAATCACACAATTTAAAAGGCCTAACAAAACGGAAAGAAGATTACAGCGAGACATTTAAGAGAGTCTTTGAAAAAGCAACTCTAGGCATCATTTCTTGACTTTGACCGTATTTCTGATGGAAATAATTCTCTAGTACTTTGGAAGATTGGTATTGTTATGATCTTAGTGATCAGTGAGCTAGGAAGTAAAATGTTTCTAAAATAGTTAACGATCCAGTACTTTATAAAACAAATCAATCTCACAAGATTGATCTTTGTAAGACGGCTGACAAGCTTTTCTCGCCATTAAGGTGTTATAATTGCACCACCTGAATTACACGTACATGCATTCACACTTCCCCCACACCCCCAGTCAGCCATGCTAAATATTTGATGCGAAATATTTATATTATTGAATTCATTTAGTGTCGTGAGCCATCTGTCTGGGTCTGGCTATCAGCCGACTGACTAAAGAAAACACCCTCCCAATCACTCATGCATTAAACATGGCCTTTGTCATCCGGCTGAAAGACTCGCTACTCCCCTCCTATGATACCATCTTAGATTCGGTCCGAGAGATCTGGTCTCGTCAAAGGGTCTTTTCAGAGATGCTAATCGGCGTTCTTAATTGCGGAATACATTAGACGTTGATCCCGCTACGTTTAAAGCCGAGGCGCTCATCCCCAGTATACAGGGACTGAAATAATCTACAGTGCATTATGATACATTGTGGCTGCAATAAACTAAACTATTATCAAGAAAATTTCCCGAGGAGATGGTTTGGATGAATAATTTCTAGATCATAAGTGATTTTGGTTTTCCTTGTGGGTGAGCTTATTCATTTGACTTAATACTCTTTCAAACTGACACAAGGGTCTTGTCTTTGTAGCCCACACTTAGCAGGGAGGCTTTATCCTCAAACTCATCTGGAGTCTCGGTTTGCTTGACAGTGGGATTGGATGGAGCGATGACCTTCAGCTGGATAATGTGATTTATGAACACTTCTCACTTCATACTTTAATTTTCCACTTAACTGCAGCAAATAAAGTGACTGTCTGATGTTTTGAGTGAAATAACAGATTTAAAGGTTTCTTGGTGGGGGCTAAGAAATCCTTTCACTTAAAAACACTAAATCTGAACACAGTCGACGTCGCGGTTCACTTCATCTTTGCTGTTTGCACTTGTCTTGCATCCAGCTAAATTTTCTTTTTCTTCAATCAAAACATTAAACTATCATTAAATTCCTTAACGAAATTGAAACAGGGTTCGATTCCCGCCATGACACTTGAGTTGTTAAGCAACTGCAAGACACTCGACCATTATTGCTTTGCCCGTCAGATAGGAGGGTAAGCCATAGGTCCCGTGTGTTGTGTAATGTATGTAGAACTGTAGAAGAACTGACTACACTTATCATTTGGAGAAGGGTTTTGCTCCGGTGTTTCTGGCACAGTTTGAACCGTAGCACCTTGTGAACCATTACAAGGTACTACATGTGTAATTGCTTACATACATGTAACATGGGTCTTATATCCAAACATAGCTCTGCGTCCTGTAGAAATTACAACGAGCACTTAGAGATTCCCTTCGGTTGTGATAAAATGCTATACAAGAACTGCGTACTATTATAATAATTGAATCCACAGTTATTTTAAGATTCTTAAATTGTTTTCTTCTTGTTGTTGTTTTTACCAGTCCCATTTATGATGTTGTCAGTCAACAATCTAAAAATCTTGGAAAGTTCTTACTAAACATACAGGATTGAAAGTACCAAGTCTGAGCCAGCAGTCGCATGATGAATGTTTGCCTGACATGAATGTCTCTCGCCTAAATCCTACATTATTAATTAAACACGTCTGGAGCAATGTGCTTCAAATGAAAATCATGATTCCAAGTTTCCCGTCTGTAGACTCATCACTTGGTTGTTTTTCCTGTTTTTCCACAAATTATTCATTCTAATGTGAGCTACATGTATGTATTTAAACATGTTGTGGTTTATTCTCCGTGAAATCAATCAGAAAAGCTAGTTTTGAAATGTCAATGAATACATGCATTATTTGTAAAAGGGAACTGTGTTCAGATTCCTGTGGGTTGAGTGTTTAAAGGCATGGTATACTTTGGGTAGTTGTCAAAGACCAGTATCCTCACTTGTTATAAAATAAAAGAGACCTGTGAAAGTTTGGGCTCAATCCAAGTTGCACGAAAATAATGAAAACAAAAACCAAACACAAAACCCACACCTTGTTGCATAGAATTGTGTGCTTTCAGATGCATAATTTCAGAGTCAAGATTAAAGCCTTTCTCAAATTCAAATTTTTGGGTGAAAAATGACCTCTTTCTCTAAAACTATGTTACTTCAAAGGGGGTCATTTCTAACAATGTTTTAAAATATCAACAGCTCTCCAGTGCTCTTTATGAAGTAGGTTTTTATGGTTATTAACTTGTGGAGTAATTACCAAAAGAACACACGGCCTTTAAAGAACCAAAATCTGCTAATTATTTTTAAAGCATTTGTTATTTCTCAGAGAGCTTCCACCATTGTCAAATTGTAAATCTTGTGGGGTATCGTTGATGAGGCAACTTAATTAGGGTCAAGTAGTTTTTGGAAATCACTTAGGTTTGTAGTAGTTGTAAGTTACACAGCCTGTCTGAATATTGTTAGTGTTTGGTACTGTAATAATACGCAGTTCTTATATCTTTATCACACGTGGGGGCGTCTCAAAGTGCTCATTATTTTTTCTACACGGTATGTGGAGCTATGTTCAAATTATAAGACCCATTTGTTTACATAGCACCATGTAACAGTTTACAAGGCGCTGTGGTGCAATCTGCAGCCAACTGTACCAGAAAACACGAACGATAAGTTTACTGGGTTCTTTTACAGCATAACACAACACACATGACATACAGCTTTATGTCTCATCCAAAGGATGAAGCAATAGTGGTTAAGTGTCTTGCGGACACAAATGTCAAGACCAGGACTCGAAACCCACACTCTGCTGTTCAGAAACACCAAGAGCTTGAGCCCAGTGCGCTTATCTGCCCGGCCACGATACACCACTCTAATACTGGTAACAGCACAAAGGGGATGCAGTAATTAGTTCAAGCACAAAATACCTTTGGAATATTTGAAGTCATTTCAGTCTTTTTTGGGAATGTGATGATTGAATTTGCTAAAAGCCTCGCACAAAAGCATGCACCAAATCCTTTATCAGGCAATGATTTTTGAGGCAAATTCTCTTTGTTAAATGCAAATGTCAATGATGTGGTTAATTTTTCATTTCTTAACAAATGAAGGATGAGAATGTTGTTTTTATAGAGCTGTTTAAGCAGAAAATATTGATTAACAATTCTGTGCTAAGCAAAACTGAGCAGGATACCAATCAAATGTGGTACATGTTACATGGCATTTTGGCTGGTAACCTTACTCTGGTAAGCACAGTCCTGTTGTGCTCACCTACCTTATGTGCAACAATGGTAAGATTTAAGAATAAATGTTTACAGATTTGCTCGTAACTTATTACTTAATATAAATATGACATTGTGGAAAGCTTCTCTTGAAATTTGTTTGCCTGAAATGTTATAGTTTTGGAGAAATAAGTAAAACAATCAGTTTTGGTCTCGCGAGATCAAAACTCATTGTTCCAAAACAGTGAAAACATATAAAGTCTTTTTCCACTATTTCCATGTGATTCCGGTGACCAATCGAGCCTAAACATGCACAGGTTGTTGTTTCATGTGCGTGTATGTATTGGGTCACATATAGTGCAAGATAGTGGTCTTTGACAATTACCAGTGTTGTTGGCTTGAAGCAGCTCAATGAATCGGGGTCCTGCTCACATAAAGGGCACCCCATGAAAACAAGCGGAATCTCCCTGAGGAGAGCTAATGCTGGCTGAATTCCACACTAAACAAGAAACCAAAGGGAAAAAAAGGGTTGTTGGACTATATGCCTGGCGCACTATGAAAGTGATGAGAGACTTGACTCTTAACATCACACAACAATCATATCGCCGTGTCAGTGCAAAAATAGCACTAATGTTATATGCCCGAGTTTGAAATTGTGAAATCATTGTATCCGGCTAGAAAAAGCCAGGATGTACACACAAAACAAGTACGTACCGAGATACAGAGATGCACTGAGCGTTTTCGTGTGAGATACTAAATTTTTGCCAAAAAAAAAGATACAATTTTTTTTGCACTGACGCGACAATATTTTCCTGTAAAGTGACTCTTACTTGAGGTACTTATATACTCTGTACTTGAGTGCCCCGATTAGTAATGTCCAAAATACAAGATGAGGTTGGCTTTTTCAGATCCATCACAACATTGGTATTTTTATCAGCAATTAAGGTGCACATTTTTAAGGTGAAATATCATTCTCATTGGTTGAAATACACAACTGTGCTTGGTCCACAGACGTTTTGTGTTCTGAAATTGAACTATTCTGCTTTACAATTTAAAACAAATGCACATATTTTATAACTGCCTATTGCTTAGGAATTTCAGAAATTTTCCTGGTTTTACCACATTTTTCAGCATCTAAAAAACACTGCATGTGAAATTTATCATATATTCCATGAGGCAACGTAATTATGAAAAAGCCATGGCTCGATAACAAAACCGCACATCAAATACAATAAAAAAGCTTTATAATCAACTCTTTATGTTGAGTAACAAACCGCTTTCCTGATTAGAAACTCGTCAAAGTCATCATTGATTATTCAAATATTCCGTTCATCAGCTCGGATGCCTTCAGTCGCTTTCAGGAACAAAAACCTGGACAGCAATTTGTCGTGTTGGTTGGGTTTTTATGACAAGAAATATTCATTTCCTTTTCTGCATTGTATTGATAGAGTCACCATAAACTATCCTTGATGATACTTTGCAGCCGTCATCGTTATGAAGTTGAATTTAATCTGATCAACAGCGGGGCCTTGTCCAAGGTTGAGGATACCGCTTGCTAAGGCTACGGCTGTGGCTGTTGCTAAGGAAGTTGCCATTGGCAGTCTATGCTTCAATGCATGTTGACATGGTGACCAAGCCGCGGCTGCAGCCATAGTCGCTTATTCAGAAACGGCCTTTTAAGAAGAGTCTACTTTATTATGCTGTCTGGTTCCCCGTGTGCAACCTGAGTGTCATGAAACTCCAATGGGCCCAAATTCATAGAGCTGTTTAACGGTGAGCACATTTTTTGTGCTAACTGTAGCAGAAAAATTTGCTTAAGCGTAAGCGATTTCATAGGTTAGCAAGAAAATTAGGCAGCCAGCGTGTGCGGTCACCATGGATTGCATTGTTACATCATTCATTTGCTTAGAGTAAGAACTGGACGGTTAGCATGCCTTTTCATGTGCATGTGGAAAACAACAAGAGTAACAATGAGTAGTACTCCTTCTTGGACAGATTCAGACGAGACTTAAACTGAGTCTGTTGAGAATGAGGAAGGCAAATTATTTAACAAACAGCTGTAGCTCTTTAAAACTACTGATGGTATCGCTGTTTGAATTCCCATTTTGAGGAGAGGTTTTTTGTTTTTTCTTTGAAGAGACAGAGTTCTGATGCTTGCATACAACCATGACTATGTACATGTACATGTACATGGAATAGTTGCCTCAGACATGCATGTCTGAACTGGAGAGTTTTTAATATGACTCAAGATTGATGGCCAAGCCTATGTCACATTTAGTCTTAATCAAAAAGCGCTTTTAAGTCGGGGGGGGGGGAAGATTCGGGATTCGGCACATGAGATGTGAGATCAGAGAATTATACAAGATCTGGCGTCAATGAAAAAGGTTTTGCGGCTTTTGCAAGTAGTGTTTAAAGGGAAGGTGGACTGTGCGTTTTAGAACTTGTTTTAATCCACTCAATTGAAAAGAAAGAAAGGATTTAGTTTGGGTTTTGTTTCACAAATTTATATAAATCAACAAAAGAAAAGCAAGTTTTTACATCTGCAAAGTCTGCATGTACATGTTTGTAGAGGAAAATTGTTGTTAACAAATTAGGAGGGATAGTGTTAAAGAGATATGAAACAGAAGTATTATCATTTGACATAAATACATATTGTTCTTTCGTGGTTCTGTACAGTTAGACGTAGAACTTAAATATTTTATCGCATTAAAACAAAATTTAAAAAAAAAAGGTTAAAAAGAAGCATAAAAGCTTTATTAATATAATAAATTGTATTTATAAATATAATAAATCTGCTTAGTATTCCAGCAGAAATATTCAGAGACCTAGTTTCACTTAGCAGCTGGACCACATAGAGGTCTTGAGCATATTGTTCATGCAAGTCACAGATATAGTCATGTATTTTCCTTGCATTTTTCTCCGTAATTACAGGTCAACAAAGAATGCCAGAAACTTCGTATAGAGGTCAACGAGCAACATCAACTCTTTGATAATACTTCCCTCGAGCGGGATATTCTACGCGAAAAAGTGGAGAAGCTCGAAGTAGACGTATCGGTGAGTTGGTAATTCATGGTATTCTGCAGACCTTCATCTCTTGCTGTGGTCATGGCTGAGGGTTAGCCTATCAGTCATAAATGCTGTGTCTTTACACTGTGTGGCTTCAAAATTACTCTTCAAAGCCAGCCATTTTGGGACTTGTGTCTTAATCCCAAATTCGTGGTGCTGCTTATGACACCATTGTGAGCTTATGGTCATCATTTTCATCTTATTAATATCAGCGCCAAATTTCCAAACTGTACATTGTTGCTGTGTAAGCGAATAATGCTGCAACATGACAGACATTTACATAAGTGTACATGTGAGCACGGAGTCTTTTACTCAACTGGAATCTTGTACTTACTTAAGTTCTGATTGTTTGCTTTACATGTACATGTATGGAAAGCCGAGCCATCGAACTCAATTTTCATGTACATTTGCTAGATAATAAAGACTGGTGGCTATTAAAAGCACGGGTGAGGTTAAACGTACTTGAAAAGAGAAGATGAGGTTCAGTTTTAGATGTGGGAGGAAAACCTAAAATGGAGCCTTTATTGATACATTGTACAGGTGGCCGAGCAGTGAAGAGCACCAGACTCAAGCTCTGGTGTTTCTTATCAGCAGAGTGTGGGTTCGAGTCCCGATCTTGACACTTGAGTCAACACACTTAAACATGAATGCTTTGTCCTTCGAATGGGATGTAAAGCCGTAGGTCCCATGATGCACATAAAAGAACCGAATACACTTAACGCTAAGAGAAGGGGTTTGCCCCGTTGTTTTCTGGTATGCTTGGCTGCAGATTGCACTACAGCACTTTGTAAACCATCTTATGGTGCTATGTAAACAAATCGGTCTTATAAATCAAACATAGCTCCACATACCTTGTGAAAAAAAAATAACAATGAGCACTTTGAAATGCCCAAGGGTTGTGCTAAAGCACTTTATAAGAACTGCGTATTATTATTATCATTAAAAACCAAACACCAAATTTTACATGTCTGTGTTGTACAACAATTATATGTACAAGTTTATTCATGAAAAAAGTTGCATAATTATTCAATCCCGTTCCTTATTAGCCTCACGACCACATAGAATAAAAATACTCGTTCGAAATGATTAAGAGGTCCAAGAGATGAGACATACTGTACATGCCAGGTTGTCTTGTCAAAGACCCCATCTCATTCATCAATAATTCTGATTGAGAATTTGCTAACCCTCGCCGTGTGGTGGCCGTGTTTTACACCGGGGACAAACATTAGAACCCTCTGTAAATGTTATCACACCTAAGTTGGTGTAAATTAATCTAATACCCATCTCACGTTCTGCGGAGAGAAACCCCCCCACTGTTCTTTGATTCCACTATCAACATGAATTGATCAGGTTGCATCAGGCGGACATGGTGCAAATATTTGCCATCTTGGCCGATTGCACTTGAAGGAAATCCCTCTCCTAGCTGGCGTTGGGGTGGTTTGTTTCATCACCTGCTTAGGCCTTGTGCATCCTTGCTTTAGTAGTATGGATATTTAATGATGACATGATGTGAGAGCAGTCTTTGGCGCTGACTTGGCCAAGAACGAAATCATCTTCTCGGAGTCAGTGGTATCTCAAATCAGTTCACATTCAAAATCACTTGTCCACATGTAACCTTTCCAAATCATTAGTCATGCAATGCGGATTTGAAACTGGTCATTTAGAATATTAACATTCATTGTGAAAAGTTATTTACCCTCTAAATCTTTTCTTAAAATCACTTCTCTTCAAATGACGTTTAAAATTTTGAAGAAATTTACCAATTTCTTAAATAAGATCTGTTTCTGACCAAATTCCAGCGATAACTAGCAAGTGTACACCACCTTATTGAAATTTACTCATTTATCTCTTGACCGCTTACAAAAATGCTTGTTGGATTTTAGTGTATGAATTTGTGGTGTGATTTTGAAAATATGCTGAAAATAATATGAATAAAAACTTGTGTTTAGTGTTCCCGTGGGATGAGACTGAGCAGACTGAGCAGACTGGAATATTGCTTGTGGTTTTTCCCTCTCCTTCAAATAATGAGAAGTTCCCTGGGGTTATATCTTTCAGACTTTTTTCCTGCAGTGTGCTCAGCTACTTTGGCATTAGTCTATCTATTAGACTAGCTGCCATTACGCCCTCTGGACTATCAAATTGAATTGTGTTCTAGCGTGTCAACTCTGAGGACATCCATTTCAATTGATGTAGAGACCACAGTAGTGAATGTTACACCCTCTGGACTGTGAATCGAATTGTGTATAGTGTGTACAACCATTAAAGACACCTTGCTTAATCGAATTGCGTTCTCCATCTCACGTCCGGTGTTGTCGAAGACGATGAAAGTCCTCCAACCGGCGTAATGAGACACGCCGAGTCCCGGGGGAAACAACGCTGAATTCTTCTGAAGACAAACCTGATCGTGTCCGCTGTGTCAATTTGTTTATTTGCCTCCCAGAGCCTATTCCTATAGAGTTCTCATCTCCGTGTAGATTACTTTGGTGTTTCTAAAGGCAGACTGTTGCAGAAGGTTTAATTGGTGGCCTGATTAGATGGAATCTGCAGAGAGGTAGATCCCGGGTGCTGGAGGGGGGTCTCTTTTTCATCAGACGTTGCCTCTCTGAGATTTGGTTTGAATCTCAAAGAGTTTTTGATCCTCTACCCAATTATGTCTTGACTGGGTTGTCACTAAAGACCTCCTTATTCAGTTTCAATCAACTTTAAAGTCTGATCTTACCCAGTTCAAGTTGGGCTGATCATTTTCATTCACCGTTCTTCTAGTTAAGCAGCCGTTTTAATGTCTCAGGCTTCTTGAATAATGTAATTCAAGGGACTGAGACTCAAGTTGGATTGCAGTTGTCATACCAATCTAATGTTAAAAAACGTTAATAGATTTGATTTTAAATCTTATATTATCAATGCTGCTGGACTCTTCAACTTGGAAGTACAAAGATTGGGGAGAAATCTCCTGGGAGAATACCGTTGGCACTAGAGCCGACACTTTGCTTAGATTGCGTGACTCTCTTTGGCCTACGGCAGTTGAGAGGGCGTCCAACAGGCTGCCAGCGTTATATCTGACTTGGGCCTCTGGGCAACTTACTTTACAGTCACTCAAGAAAGCTAACTTCCAGATGTTACCTTCCTTTTAAATCACATCATGCTTTCAAGAAGAAAAAAAAGGAGCTGCCGATATTTCCTGGTCATCAAGCGTGTCATGTTTTCTGCCTGATTGAATCAAGTCCAACTCTTTTTCTTTATGTCTCCTGAACGCTTATAGATCAGCACCTTCAGAGTAAGTGCAACTCTATAGTGTCCCGGACAACCTGCCAATATTTTCTTCTCTTAAATCACGCCATTTAGAATTCTAATTCTGTCCCAGGTTGCGCCATCAAATCCCCATGCCAGTTGTCCCCTTGGATTACCCATACGACCCATCCCCCCCCCCCCCCCATTGACATCTCTTCTCTACTGTCCATGGCATTTTATAGATTAGAGGTTTATTCAACATGTTACAAACTACTTAGTCTGGAAGTTTTCCGTTCTGTTCCGAAGGGCTCATAAAATTGTGGCTTTTGACACGAATGTAGTTCTCCGTGAGACGTCTTCTCGGATGAGGAGAGTTGATTTTTGTTTGATTAAACCTCAGGGGGCTCAAATTGGAAAAACTCACACTGGCATGCATGAGGAAATACTACTGATCATGTTTGCATGTACAGACGAATTGATTCCAAATGTTGTTAAAATTGATTTCATTTTAACAGATCGACTCTCAAAGTAGGAAACTTGGACCTGTAGAATAACTTCAATTGAACAAGATCTCCACCTCACTCAGAGAAAAACCAGACTCAAGCTCTGGTGTTTCTGATCAGCAGAGTGTGGGTTCGAGTCCTGGCCGTGGTACTTGTGTTCTTGAGCAAGACACTTTACCATGACTGCTTTGTCCATCGGATGGGACATTCAGTCATCTGGTCATAGGTCCCGTGTCCTAGGATTGGTAGTTCACATAAAAGACCACATAGCACTTATCTTGGTTAACCCCAGTGTTTCTGGTTCACATTGAAAGCATAGGTTTCCTCAGACTTGCCAGCTACAGTGATTAAGTACACTAATGAGGCATCCTTGGTTTCATTACCAGAAATATGTAATAATAACAATAAGTTTTGATGAGCTACTTTATTTCCCTCGTATCAAAGAACAATGCCACTAAAAACAGGCTGTCATTGAAATCCAGGATTTGCTGTATAAGGTTTGTGGTTACAAAGTAATTGGTAAACAAAATTGCCGACTGAATTTGTCCCCTGATGCTCTTGAGAATCCAGATGACAGCTTTTTCATGTTTCTTATTACAAAAATATCCACCAAAGAAAATCCAGCATGATGAGTAGGTACAAAACCTTGCTCACCGAGGACGGACAGAGGATAGTGATATTTAACAGGGCTCTACGATCGATTTTGTCGTCCAGCCAAACGTAGCTTGTTGCTGTCTTTGGCAGTGTTTGCCTACAGGTAGTTTATTCTACTGTAGGCTCCCCGGCAGGTATTGTGGGTATAATTAGATCAGTAGGCTAGGGGAAAGTGAAGACCAACATAGCAATCGTTGCAGTAACTCCCTCCAGGGTCTACACCCTTCAAGACAATGTTACAGCTTTCATTATCACCGGTTCTGTTCCTTGACAAATGAGTATGAGCAGACACAGTGTTATGTGAGGAATTAATTCAATATTTGCCGTTTAGTAATTCAGTTATCATGTGGTGATTTGGTTATGACATGGTGTTTTTGCTTCTCCGTTGGTGCAATATCTTTCTCCTGTTTTAGTTTGTCTTGGAAGGGGCCATTTTGAAGCACCAAGCTTTAAACAATGAATTGCATAATTTGGTTTAATAAGTTTTGGGATGATACAATCAATGGTGTTTAAGATATGTCAAGATAATCTTACTCCAATGCTTTGATTCATTTTTAAGAAAGTGATAAAAGTGCATCTTAAAGTTATGATTAATCCGTGCAGAGATGATCTGTCTTAAAATTGAAATTTAAGTCAATATTGAAGAAGACAGTCGCTGCTTCCTAAAAAGTAGATAAGGTAAATTCTGTAAAAACATTAACTAGCTAAGTAAATGTATATTTTGCAATGGGACAAAATAGGCTTGATATGTCCAGTTTATTTTTCTCGTTAACCATTTGCGCTGTAGACTCTGTAGTTTCCAAGCCCTGGTTTTGTTCCTTCTTCTCTTTCATGTACATGGACATATGTTTTTGCCAATGTACATGAATCAGTCCTGGAGGCTTAACCATTAGGCGCTGTGCAGTGTTTCTCAAGAATCAATCAAAGTAAATGTCTTTGCTTGGAGAGAGGTTCCGAGCCATACAGCTTTTTAAATAGCCCCGGATTTACTGTAGGCTTCATAACAGGTTTCCCTTGTAACTCAGACGGTTCACTTGTTTGCTGTACTTTGTCTTGTGTAAGTTACTGCTGGTGTTATGCCTCTTGGCATACATGTAGGAACCAGGCAATGTCTGGTAAATGAATCAACATTTGCAAACTCTAACCCTTCCCCCCCCCCTCCCTTAAAGAAAAATTCAAAACAAGTTTGTTTCCTTAGTCATGACCTAGAATACGTCTCCTAGGAGTACCTCCAAGGTGAGTAACCCTAGGTCATCATCCGCCAGCCATCCTTTCAAAGAGGAGAGGGAGGAAAAAAAGGAAAATGAAAGAAAAAGGAAAAAAAAAAAAACATCTCGCACTCTTCCTCCACAATGTTGACAAAATTGATTCTCAACACGTCGTCGTCGGACACGCTCAAAGAACATTCCGGCCCCGGCGCGATGTTTTGACAAGGATCTCTAAAGGACGATAGTGCATTTAGGCTCTTGACTAGACAGCACCGCCTCATGCCTAGCATTCCAGGGAACATCTCTTATCTTTTTTTTTCTCATCTACGTATTGTTTTTTTTTAATTCATTTGAATGATGAAGCATACCTATGCCTGACCCTCCCTGCTTTTCATGAGCAGAGAATTTTTAACAAACATTGATGGAATGAAGTAGAAGCCATAACAGCATATGAAGTGTACTTCAGTGAGTTTGTCCCTGTCGTTGTTAGCGCAGATCCTAAGCACAACTCTCCTCCAGGCGGTCGTGTAGCCAAACAATTCAACATCAGGGAGAAATATCTACATGTCACAGCCGACTCCGGGAGTTTTTCCCTGATGCAAATTTAGATATACCGCTTGTCGGCACTAACTACAAATTAATTTCGGGTGGAAATAATTGAAAGCTGGGTCTCAACATGTGCTAATGGCAGCTGATGCTACAGTTATTAAAGAAGGCATTAGTAAATACTAAAGTACTAAAATAACGTAACATTCAGTGGGATGATGGAATAGGGAGTACCCATAAACATGTTCCTTAATGATAACACTATTCCGTAATGTTATTTTGTGCGTAGATTAAATAAGAAGTGACGTAAGCGAAAGGGTGGAAAGGAAGAAATGACTAAACAGCAATTACGAGTGTACTTCTCTTTGTGGAAGTGTACTAAGCCGCTAAGCAGATAATGTTGCTGAACAAGCTTAAGTAGATTTGAGAGTATGACTTGTACAAAATGTGATTGATGTCATTTTGGCCATCATGTGCCGCGCTACATTTGTCTTGCGCACACCAACATGCAGCTAGCTGTACATAAATCTCCCCTAGCTCACACAGACTACCTTGTTCATTATGGCCTGAAAGCAAAACCAGACACTTTTCTCTGGTTGTCGTGGGGTTTTTTTTCTGGGCGATGCAACTTTGGAAATAAAGCGGGAAGACTTTAACCAAAATGCTTTTTGGTCATCTCAGAAAATTCAAATAGACAATGCCCCCTTTTCATCTAACAAAGCACTTGCAATTTCACATTTGATTTATAACATCTCATATGGTTTCTTCACAACTCGTCAATCATGCCTAATGCTGATTTAAATCTCCCTCTGCGGAATCATAAAGGTGTTATCCCTCCATCTATCGTTCTATCATTTTTTTCCTTTATTTAGACTGCATTATTGTTAAGGCACATTTTGTTGTACATATATTTGGCATGGTATTATCAGAAGAGAGGGGACATTTGAACAAAGGAACACAAAAGGAACAATGCTGTCCTCACATTGAAATTCTTTGTGTTGTTGTGTCCTCACTTTTTGTATGTGCTTATAGTCTATGGAGAGTGTCAAGCTACAGGGACATGGGAAGGTCCTCACATTGATAGCAATAAATTGATGAATGTACTTGTATATGTTTTGTGAAGAAAGACCTTTTTAGTATGATTAAATAAATGTATATAACTTGAAGGCAACTGAATAAAATCCTCAACGATTATTGTTTGTTTACATGATTTGATTCTATGCTTACTTTGCTGTCTTGTACAGGACTTGGGACATCAACAAACAAACAACAATATAAAGATTTTATTAAAGTGAATTTGAAAGCTCTTATTTATGAGGTTTGGATTTCTGTGTTGTTTTGATCGCAGCTGATGCAGGACGCAGAAGAAAAGCGTCGAGCTCTGGAACGAGAATATGACCAGGCTATCAGAGAGCTCAGGGACAAGCAGGAAGAGATCAGGAAGCTGCAACAGGTATGTTACTCATTATTACTCAATCTTGTACTCAATATTCCAACACTCAAAACGCTCATTCAGTTTTGAAAGAGCCTAGGGACAAGGAAAAAGAGACAAGTACATGTAAGCTGCCATGGGGTTGGGATGACTCAAAACCCAAACACTCAAATTTGTTTGTTCTTGTCGTCAGGCTTTCATGGAGCCTGGAGATAAGTGAGAAAGATCAGTTGAGCTGCAGCATAGACCCTATGCATTGATGTCATTATGCCACCATCTTAGAGATAAACCGATCATGAAACAATGGAAATGCACAGATTTGTTCGCGCGGCCCATAGGTTTAGCCAATGACTAATCTTCTTTTGACCTCTGTGTGAGGGCGCCCTACTCAAATAGCGTCATGTGCATAAGGTCTATTCACTTATCTCATGAACAACTCATAAGAGAGCAGGGACCACAAGAAAATCAAAAGGTCAGAGGATATTTGTGTCTCCAATACTAAATTACTCACTCTCATGACCAAGCTTCATGAAGGTATAATATCACTCAGAAATGTTCGGAAACAGGTTGTGGAATTTGCTGATCGTCAATGACATACTGCATGTGCACCATACCGTGCAGCCATACCTACCATATAATAAAGAAGTAAATAAAAACAAAGATCTTATGCACAGGACGTCATTTGTGTAGGGCCCCCTCACATAGAGGTCAAAAGAAGGTTGTTCATAGGCCAATCCTGTCCACCGCACATACCTGGGTTTACCTCTAAGATGGCGGCTGGATAACGTCAATGCTTAAGGTCTATACCAGTAGTCCTTCTCTGATGCTGTGCCTCTCGGCAATGCCTTTCCATGCTGACTTTTTCCCGTCATGCTGTATGTATGATATCAACCTGAGAGTAATCACATTGTGTAATCCATACTACAATTATATTTCACTGCAAAAATGTCCCTCACGAAGTGTACTTGTACATGTACAATGCAACTGTTCTAAGAGCAACAGCTTGTTCACAGTTTGTATTGTCAGACTTTGTGCTTCCATCAGATATTTGAGCTACACTTTAAAGGGACAGCTTAATTGAAAGTTCTGTTCCTTCTTTAAGTAATATTTTCATTTTCTTCGTGGCGTGTCGTGGCCGAGCGGTCAAGCGCACCGGACTCAAGCTCTGGTGTTTTTGGCAAGCAGAGTGTGGGTTTGAGTCCTGATCATGACACTTGTGTCCTTAAGCAAAACAATTAACTGTTATTGCTTTGTCATTCATGTGGAAAATAAAGCTGTGGCTGCTGAGTGGGCCACAGCACCTTGTAAATCCGTACAAGGTGCCACAAAAACCATTTCATAATTCATAAATCTTCAAAACCTGTCTTGAAAAGTCTCTCTCTTTGTTCAAGGGCCTTGGTGAGCACCTTATTGTGGATACGTGTGCTATATAAAACTACATTAATGTTATTATTAATTTGCAGTCCTTGTACTATACTTTGCATCTTGGACGTGTATACGTGAACACTTTTAAATTGTTTGTACTATGGGCTGTGCTTTGGTTATAAGTTTATTTTGACATAAATCTAGCCTGTCATTTAAACTGTAAACAAAATTAAGGAAATTTCAACGTCAATTTAAACAAAAACACCCAGTCTTTATAATTCTAGGCATGTCATCTTTTCATCTGCAAAGAAAAAAAAAAACACAGAGCGGAAATGACTAAAATTGAGAATATTTCCCCCGTGACATAATTAAACATCACGGTGTGACAGGTGTGATTGGTGTGTAGCCTAGAGGTTGATCTCTACATTATAAAGGAAGAGTCTTTCGGCCAACATTATATCAAGCTGCAATTTACTCTCAAACTCGTACTCATACGCCTCAGCTGTAAAAACCAATTTATTCTCAAGTTGTTTCTTAAACCCTCAACTCGTGGTATTGTCTCCTCTACATATTTTATTTTGTGCTGGGTTTTCAACTCTTTAAGACCAGTGTTTAGAGATTCTACTGTGGTATTGTTTTCTTTAAGGCTGGCCAGCTTTAGGGTTTGGTTTCTCTATACCTTCTTGATCACGTCTGTCGGCAGAATTGTTTCTGGGGATAGTGTTTCTCTTTCGGTTTTGATTAAAACGTAATTAAAGGAACACTGCGCATAAAGTTCTGTATTATGTTGTTCTTGAATGTCTGTCATAGTTTGCACCTGAAATGCCTGTAGCCAAATCAACTCCCCAGCCACCCCCCCCCCCCGAAAAAAGAAAAAAAATAATGATCATAAATTTACTAAAATATATGAATAAATAAAAAAATAATAAATATTTCATGAACAAACATACACAAATTTTTGAAATAGAAAATTCCAGTAATGAGAAAATAAATAAATAAAATTCAATATATAAATGATTAAAAAAATATATAAATAAATAATTTAAATTGAATAATTCCACCTCACCAGGCAGTTGACGGTAATTGCTGCATACTTTGAAACATAATCCATGTCTCAGAGCTGAGCTGATACTCGTGCAGAGAGAAGATAAATTGGATGTCATAGAGTAGGCAGAATAATGTGTAGAAAGCAATCGGAACTGATGTCATACTTTCTGGTTAAATTCATTTTTCCTGACAGGAGCAGCAGGTGGCCAAACGAGACCATCATGACTCCGTCTCCCGCCTCGCAGCCAAAGTCAAAGATCTGGAGCGCAAGTGTGACGAGCAGAGCAGCAACTTCAGCCGTCTGTCCAACGAGCTCCTCGCCCTCCGCAACGAAGCAGGCAGCCAACTCTTTACAATGACGGCCACTGGGCCTACCAACTCCAAAGGAAGACCCGACACAGGAGGGGCTGCGTCCTCGCCCAGGAAAGGGGTCCTAAATGGGGGCGGGGATAAGGAGGACTGGAGGAAGATTGCTGAAGAGGCGGTTGTTACCCGAACATTATCTTCAACAGAAGCGCAGCGGCTGGGGATGGAGCCAAGGGCAATGGACTCGATGTCAAAAGGTAAGGATGTTTGAGCCATGATACAACCATCAAATCATAAAACTATTTGATGTATCGGTGGAGAGTGTTTCTGTCGGATGATCCCCAGTGCATGAATCAATCATACAGGTGCATGTGCTGTATGTATTTAAACCCATCATGAATATCTCTTGTTTTTTATGTAGTAGTGTTTAGAGTCTTAGTGTGAGTTTCCCTGTAGGATGACAGTATGTGATCAATTTGTAAGTCCAACAAGCTCAGGTAACTGAGATGTATCTGTTACTTTTCACTTTCTTTGACAAACAACTTTTTCATGTTCATTTACTTTTTCATAGTAAAATCCATACAAGATGGTTGTGAATCAAATTTCATGAAAAATAAAGGAACTGACTTTATATAAGCCAAAATAAATTTAGTTCCATTACCTTCTGGAACACCTCTTTTGAACCTTGGACTGTGAAAAGGGATATTACAAGGCATGTTTTCCATTACCTAGTGTCCCTCTTTGTTTGGGCGAAATGAAGCGTAGGATGGTAGGTGCTTGCCTTTGCTCATTACACAATGGACGGTCCGAGTTGATGATAACATCAGCCGTCTGGCTGCCTGCAAAATATTGAGGGCGCTCTTAAGTTGTTCCGGTTGTAATAAACCATCTACGGTAATCTGGTTAAGATAATCATGGGGGGGGGGATTTTGGAGGATTGGGAAAGTTTGGGTTGTGATGCTAAAGATGAAACCCAATCAGAAACTCTCTTTGTGATGACCTCTCCTTAATACTTAGATGACCCTTTATCAGAATATGACATCATTTTATCAGAGGAAGCTTCCTATTGGCTGGCTGTTACACACCCTCTCTCTGACAACGACTTGTCACCCCTGCATTCTGAAATAGAACAGTCCTGGTGTCCACACAGAGGTAGATGTTTTCACGCCGTTGACAAACTGCACAAGTTTTGCACAGATCAGAGCAGATTCATAAATAAACCAATCAAACAGGATTTGGGAAAGCACATAATTTACAGCACTTTTAAAATACGTTGGTGAAGGGAAAAACTAAAATGATTGTTCCAGTCACTGATACAAGCTTCAAATCATTGCTTTTTTTGGTCTCCTTAATTGCACTTTTCGAATGTCCCCCTTGTCTCGCAACCATTCCTTCCCATGAGGTACATGTATGCTGGTCGCTTTGAAATAGCAACTTCCTTTTAGCCGTTGACAAATGTTTCTTTACTTACATTTCAATAATGTTGGACAAGCTGTAAAAAGGAAGCTAATATTGAAAAGAGCAGCGTTGTATTTCTTTCAAAATTAAGAGAAGACCTGCGGGCTAGGACGTAAATCTATAATGGCATTGAATCCATGTAAAGAGTTCATTGTATTCAATTCCCAAACTACGCTCATCTCTCACAGGGGGGTAATAGAAAGTAGACTCAAAAAAGCCCTCGCCACAAATCCCAGACAAAAATGGCAGCTCACATTAATTTCAATTTAGAAACACTCTTACAGATGTGCTAGGAGCAATCAAACTCTACATTCCTTGGCTGCACTGTAAAAGGTGAAACGGTTGTCTTTTCCTTCCTGCTCTTCTTTGCAGTTGAGATGCATGACTTGGTTGGGTTTAAGGAAGAGGAAATCCCGCAGGCAAATTTCTAGTCAGTCAGTAAGAGAAGAAAAAACTTGATTCTTGAAATAGAAACACCTCGCCGCCCCCCCCCCCCCCATCCCCCCCCCCCCTCCTGCCACCAAACTCTGAAATGGAAACATTTCTTACAGAATTCCTCCCCGGGGATAAAAAGGCATCCATTTAACCATCAGACTCTAGGCCAACAAACAATGTATCTGTAATATTGTAATTGTGTTCCTCCCCCCCCCCCACCCCCGAAAAAAGAAGAAGAAGAAGAAAGTTTGTGCTTGTGGCTAGAATGCAAGCTTGGTTACACTTATTAAAAGTTGATGGAAGGAAAATGCCAGCGTGAAGAATTCTTCATTCTGTGTTGATTCGGAGTCTGTAGGTGGGTTTCAGGTGCATTCATAGTCTTGGCCGAAGACGTCAGTGATCAACAGAGGATAGTGTAACACGCTCATAGTAAATCAGAATAGTGCCCCCTTTTACGGCATGATTTAACCAACTTGACTGTCTCTCTAGTCAAGGTCATTAAATCATGTTGTAAGAGGGCACACTCATATAATTTACTTTGAGCACGTTACACTATCAACTATCCATCACTGACGTCTTCGGCCAAGACAGCTTATTCAACGAAAAGTTGTAAAATATATGGGCAAGAACATTTTCCTTCTATTTTTATTGCTCTCTTCATGTTTATTCTCCACCTTCATTGTCAAATTTGCAATACTGTAGATTTGAAATCACTTTGGTAGTACTTCAGGTTGTTGTTGTTGGTCTCTTTTTTAAATTAATTTTTTACCACCCCTTTTCAGTTTCCATGAATCACATCATAAACCTACACATTTAAAATTCATCCTCACACTGCACAGTAAAAATACATTTTACATTCTAGTTAGATAAATGTACATGTAAATCTCAGATTATTGACAAAAGAAATTTGTACTACGAGTGATTTATAAGAACGACTGAAAAAATTTTCATGTATACCTTTAGAAAGATTTCCTGCTCAGTGCACAATTAAGCACAATAAAATGGGTGTATGGTGACTCTTTGGTTTAGGGGACAGCTTTTCCTGAAATATTTACACGGGTAAAAATATTTTAGCTTTTTCTGTATTTTTTTCTTTCTTTTGTCTTGCTAGTGTGCCCAATTTTTCCTCAGTGTTTTGCTCGAATTCCAGAGGGCAGTTGCTCCACTCTTGGACATAGGCCTATAACAGGCCTGGAATTTCTTTGAGAGGGCAAGGCCATTTTCATTTTGCAAAGGGCAGTTTTATTGAAAAATCTAAAGGTCTATGGGAAACTTTGTAACTCTTGTAAAGCTCTTATATGTCCAGGTGTCAAGTACATCAAACTCATAGAATGCATGTTTGTAGAAATCTTTACATCTTTATGCACACATTTATTCAGTTATTGCTGCATTGAAGTTGAATTACTCCTGAAATAGTTGCAGTGTAAGAGAAACACTTTGTCACAGTATAAAGCTTGAAACACCTTTTGATTACTGATATCTCATTGAGACAGGAACCAAAGCTCTACAATACATTTCCAGAGTAATGTGTTTTCTAACTCTGTGAAGACAGGCTGTCCAGTCCGTGTGATTAATCAAAACATGACAGTTGTGATTTGTTAATGGCTGGCACAACGCCCCCACTCTGCTTCGGGGATTGCCTGAACAGTTATTAATAAGATGAAGGAACTTGTCTGGAATCAAATTCGGATGATCTGTACAGAAGTGAAGGTGGGGTCTCTGGTGTTGTGTTCTTGTATTAGAAAATCTTTATAACAAAGTTGGCAACAGCCACTTGTAGCTGGGATAAAGTGTGTGTCGGTAAAATTTCATGATAGAAGTATCCTCAGCTAGTTTTTAAAACTACATTACACATCCAGCAGTGCAAGCACCAAGAACAAGATGACTTGGAGAGATAAGGAAATATTCTGAATTTCAGATTGGAAAATGAACCCACATGCAACGCTCCGGTTATGGGTGGGATTCGAACTGGAGTTCACAGAGGTGAAAGGCAGGTAAAAAAAATCACTAAGCCAACCTGTTGCCCTAATTATGGTTAGAAAGAATGAGTAACAGCTGTGAACATGAAGCTTGGTGCTAGTACGGTTGAGATGGACATGAAGTCATTCTTTCAAGTGCAACACCATATAACTTCTGTCCCTTCACAATGATGTCACAGTTTTTTCTAGGTAGAAGATTTGCCTCTGAATGGAGCCAGTTAGTTATAGGGTTTGAGGCTAAGCATCCCATGTACTTCTGATGGCTATATTAGACCTTCTAGAAAGAACTTGTGGCTGTGGGTAGACCCGGTAGCTTTATTTCCATCATTTGATCTATTGTAAACAAAAGCTATTTGATCTTAACATTGGTTGGATTGGGTCCTTTCCTTTGCTAAGGGCTAAGCTTCATAAATGTTTTGAACAGTCTTGAACTAGTGAAGAGAGTGCTATGGGAAGGTGGGCACTTTTTAAAAACATTTTATCGTGTGTTTGATGCTGATGGCACCACCTGTGTAAGTTCAGAAGTTTCCATCAATACATGATTGGCCAATATGCAAGTCTTTTCATAAAAACCCTAATGTGTGGCGGTCTTTTGGGGGGAGTCTCAAGTGGGGTAAACCACAGCGGAAGTACACTATTTACTTCTCCCTTATTTCGTTCCCATAGGCTTTAAAACCAAGCGTTTTACCCGAGCATACAGAAAACATGTTGCATACAAACATCAGGGGTTTTTTTCCTCCAGTTTTGTTGTTTGCTGGTGGCCCTGGAGAGACCATGGTGATGAATTTTTCTCCTTTTCAGCCCGCTAGTGCCTCATGAATTCCCTGAAGGGATGCAAAATGCTACAGGGCTAAGGAGGTAAAAGGTGTCAAGTTACCCCCTGAGAAGCTTGCTAATTGAGACTTGTCTACATAGAGTTCTTAATGGCTGCTGGACAGGGGGTCTTGCCGCCAAGCTTGCATTTCCTTAGATCATAAACACCCAAGCTGCCAGTAACCGAAGGGTACTGCAAGGAATTACTCTACTTCGGCATCTCTTTCAAGTCCCTCATTCCCTGTGCTTGTCCTACCCTTGTTGACAAAACCTTGTTGACCAAAATACCAGGAACGACGATCGATGAATGGTGAAAGTTACAAAATTGGCAAGGACTTTAAAAGCATGTGAAAGTCTCTGCACTATCTTCAACAGTATATTTTCAGTAGACTGCACTGTCTAAAATATTCATTCAACTTTCCAGTTGAAGGATGAAAGAAAAGAAAAAAAGTGGCTGATTGTAGAAAGGTTTTGTTCAGAAGAACCTGGTTTCCATAAACTATGTAGTTGTGTTTTTTGTCCTGAATTTTCTTTGGTCAGTTTTGCTGTGCTAAATTATCAAACTATTTTCACAAACAAATTCTGAGCAGTAGCCCTATCCTCTGCTTATCCACTTCTTGTTGGTATTCTGAATAAACATTCTGTGCCCACATGCTGTGTTATATTTCGGAAGTTTTGGGCACTTCTTGAGTTATTGTTTTCCTTTGAAAATATCGTTGTCACAATGAAATCCAGACTTGACAAAGGAAAGACAACACACTGCCCAAAATGGTACTTTTCAAGAAAAGCGTTCTCGTGTTTCTTGATTTTGGATTTGACTCAAGAAAAGCTTTCCTGAAATATGATTCGTTTTTATTCCAATACCTCGATTCCCTCTTTGTATGGTTGAAACGAAGTGTAGCATGATACACCAAGTAGCTGCATGCCTGAGTACGCTACACAACAGGAAAACAAAGGGTGGATATTTCTGTCAGCCCTTCAACTACCAGCAAAATATTTAGGGTGCTCCGAAGTTATTCTGGTCGTAATAAACCGTGCGCCGTAAGTCAGTCTAGAAAAATTTGCTGTGTATACACGCCATCCACGTGAAGAGGTTGTGCATCTCTATGAAACAGGGCCGAGACCTATCTCCTATTCTTCATGCTCCACAACACATTATCAGCTCTTTATGCAACATACAATGGAAAAATACAATATATTTGGTTCAGAACTTGGTTCAGGACTTTCGTCAGTAGTTTTTTTCCTGCTACCGCCATAAAATACATGCACTTTATCTACAAGCATTTAACAGTTTTTAATGTGATTATTCAGCCATTATTAAGAGGACTAGATAAATCATACATGTACACAGACAGAATGCCAAGCTTAAACAGTCGAGGACAGGTGAGAAATTCTTGCCACGTTTTCAAAGGATCTAGTAGTTTACACTGTACTCTCTAAATATTGAGTGATGTGCAATCTTTTATGAAGGACATTCTCCAGGCTGTTGAGTCTTATTTTGAAACAAATCCCCATGTTGATATTTGCCAGGGAACATATCTGACTGACTATCCTTATCCTCTAACTATTTTAGCAGTGGCATGCTGTCCAGGGCCCAATTTCATAGAGCTGCTAAGCACACAAATTTGCTTAGCATGAAATTTCTTCCTCGATAAAAACAGGATTACCAACCAAATTTCCACGTGATTTTCAGGATAAGCAAACAACAGCTGACTACCAGTAACAAGCAATATGCAACACATGGAAATTTGGTTGGTAATCTTGTTTTTATCAAGGAAGAAATTTCATGCTAAGCAAATTTTTGTGCTTAGCAGCTCTATGAAATTGGGCCCAGATCCTTTAGAACCAGTAAAACTTCTTTCCAAGTGTTTCTGGCTACTTCACCGCTTCCAACAGCTACTACAATGTAGTTTAATCTACTTCCTGCATAGATAATTTATAATATGACTTCAAATTCAGTCCTATACAAATGACAATGTTTTAAAACAAAAATACAATCTAAACTATACACCAGTGAAAAAGCTTGCTTCCCTGCCTGCAAATGTCAGTGTTGGAAGTAAACTATGTATAAAAAAGCAATTGCTGGTGAACCAGTGAAATTTTTCCTGCTGAGTAGTCACTGAAAAAACATATCAAAAGCAGGCCTCTTACCAATAGGAACAAATAGCTCTCACAAAAAATGAAATCATTTTGAGATGAGGGCCATTAGAAATGCAGGTGCACTTTTGAAAGAGCGGGCTCACTGGTCCTATGGACTAATGAGATTGAAGGTCAAGAAACAACTGCTCAAGTCTTTCAAGAGTATAAACCAAGAGATATTCATGTTCAGAAGTTCACATCCATATTTTATAGCTGATAAAATCAATATCAATAATATCAATCACCAAGTAAATATACTTTTTTTCAGTGGTGTCACATCTCTGTGTGCACATTACCAACTTCATACCCTTCTCAGGTGACATTGTTATCACTCGCTATGCTGGAGTGCTTACACACGCACGTCACGCACGCACACTACTAGAACTGCACAAACATGCGCTACGCGTACATGTCCTACATGTGCATAGTACTCCAGCATAGCAGTACTCCGGCATTGCTAGAAAAATGTGATGTCATGTAGACGGGTCGATACATATTTGAGTTTTATCAAGTTCAGCTGTGTGTCCGGTACTTTCACTGTACACTTCAACATGTAGACACCAATTACTTAAAGTACAAGTTGTTTTCTTTTGTTCGCGCTGATTTTTGTGCACACTCTTTGATGTGTAGTATATTTACAAGGGTTTGTGTGCTCACCCGATTCACATTGGTGAACATTTCCACATTGAAGCAATGAAACATGTGCATGTTGACTGTTCCTTGTGGCCGAGGACACTTATCTTCGTGCATGTTTTTCATCTGGGCCCAATTTCATGAAGCTGCTTAAGCACACGAAGAAGCTAATCACAACAAAACATGCTCACCAGAATAAAGTTACCAGCCAAAATACTACGTCCCATGCACCATTTCTGACTGATATCCTACTCATTTTTGCTTAGCACAAAATTTGTAAGCAAAATTGTCTGCTTAAGCAGCTCTATGAAATTGGGCCCAGGAACTGAAAAGGTTATTAGTTCTCTTGGAGGAGCTTTCATGCCGTTTATATTTGCAATGCTATTCTATGAACGACTTCCCTTGTAAAGCAGAGCCAAATGCTACACAAAAAGTAACAGTTGGTACTAAAAAATCACACTTTGCTACTCAATAGTGGCTTACAATATGCACAAAATGAGTTCAGACTAAAGTTTTTCACTAATCAAAATTGCTGGATGAGAAATCGTTCCCTGCAGTATTCCTCTCTTTCCTCCAAGGAGTTAGTTGTCCTGGGTAATCTACTCCTCTCACCATGGGTTGGCTGTATGATTAAGTCACATGTAGAGATCATTCTCTAGCAGGGCTCAATTTCATAGTGCTGCTTAACGGTAAGCAAATTTTCGTGCTTAGAATAGTAGACAACTTTGCTTAAGCATTAGCTTATTGCACGTGTTAGCAAGAAAATTAGGCGGCCAGCTTGCACACTCGTCATGAATTTGCATTGTTACGTCATTCATTTTCGTACAGTAAGCACCGGAAGGTTAGCATGCCTTCTCGTGTGCTTACGGTTAGCAGGGCTATGAAATGGAAACTCGCGCAGTAAGCACAAAATCAGCCGTTCAGCAGCTCTATGAAATCGGGCCCAGTTTGCCACTACCAGTATCTTCACGCTCATGGCATTCATCTTCATTCAGGTTGAAAATCAAGACCTGTCAGACAGAGATGTGAAGAGTTAAATGCAATTGTGCAAGGGTCCTGTCAATTGAAGGCTCTTGGCTAACTAGGGCTGTTTGGCCAGACTGGGTGTGGCACGATGGGGCTGCACCCAGCGCATAAGTCTGTGGCCAGCTGAAAGCTATGGAAGAGTTTTAATTTGGGCGTGGCAGTTGAATTTGCCAAGGGTTCCTGTTAATCATTTTTTTAACCCAGTTAGGAAGACAGTGTGATTTGAGAGCAAGTCCAGGTAGATTGACTGCCTGCACAAGGAAACCAGTGGCCCATCAAATAACTACCCCCAAATGTTCTCTCTCTTTCTCTCAACAAACAAAAACAAAAGGACCCAAAACAAACAACAAATAAACAAACAAACAAACACCCCAACACCCCAACACCCCATTTAGTGATGTAGACTGGTGAAACAAAAGTCATCATATTTAAGTTTGGGCAAGCAAGAGAGTCAAGGGTAATTTTGCCTGGAGTGAGATAAGGCCCGAGTCAGAAATAGGTTTTTCTATACATGACCATGCACAAAGACTGAGGAGTTAGGGTTTCATTTGACAAGGGAACAGCCCTCTGTTAGTCATCTAAAAATCTTCAAGTTTCAGAGAAATGGTCAGCTCCTTATAAGAATCTGTAAAAGGCCATTCACATGAGGCCAATAGGCAACCAGTTCCCGACAATCTCCTATAAGGGAATTCATGCACATGTTGGTTGTCTCATTTTTTCCCCCTGGGGATAGTGTGTTACAGGTAAAATAATGTCTCTTGTGCTGTCGAGGTGTTCCCTCCAAGTTGCCTGAAAACAAAATTGTTCAGTGTGGCATTGCCTCAAGAGTAAATTCAGTAAAAGAAGTGAGCATATAGATGGTTTCAATTGAAAAGTAAGGATCTTGTGCACTTTTTCTTTGTATTGGAGGACGGGGGAAAACAAAAATGAGTATTAAGTAATGACTAACCTCTTGTGTTGTTACCAGTGGGAGTTAACCATTCTCTAGTCGGTGCGGTCTTATTTTGTTTCACTCTTCTGGCAGAAGATTTTCCACCAACACAGACCATCTCCATGATGGGTGAAGTACCTTCTGAAGTCCCTGGCTCAGTTAATGTCTGATAGAAAGGGTCTCCATTTACAGTCTCGTGAATCCCATATGTTGGACTGGATTGGTTTGGACTCAAAGTCGTAGCTGGTGGTGCGTGACTGATTTTGCGTTTACAGTTGGATGTTACAATGCAGGTTATGGTGAAAACCACGCCTGTAATGATGATACCTAGACTAATGAAAGCCACTGCAAAGATGATGGTTACCGGTGGGCCACTTGTATTGGCATTTGTATCAGTGATATTGGCATCAGCTGTATAAGTGGTATCAGTTGTAGTGGTATCAGTTGTATTGGTATCAGTTGATATCAATGGTGCTCCAGTAAAGCATTGTGTTGCTGCCATACTACTTGTGTATTGAGTCCCAGAAGACAACACATTATTCCAAGTAACATTCAGTTTGACTGTATCTGAAATATTGAAAGTCTCGTTCCCGTTTGTTGTGTAGTTAAGTTGGAAAGTATAGGACCCGCTGTCAAGTCTTGTAACGCCATAAATTAATAATGAAATTTGAAACTGGTTAGTCTGACAATCGCCAGAAACCCTTATTTCGCATCCAGTGAAGGTGTAATCTTTCTTCTCACAGATGCTTGAGATTTTTATGAAATCAGATGACAGAGGTATTGATGGAACTTTGGACCAAACAATTTGAATAGTCTCTGTGAAAGGCTGAGGTGGAAACTGTACCGAGTATTTCATATTAAAAAATGCTCCTGCTTGCAAATGCACAGGACCCTCTTCGGTCAGTCGCTTCAGTGTAACATTTCCTGTGGCAACATTCTGTGGAAATGTTGAGAATAAGATGTACAATGTATTGGAAATGAGTACTATCTTCTGTAACTCCATACTGAATGGCATGGGAAGATTGTTGAACTCTCTGTGTGTGGAACTTGGCAAGGATTTCCTGATAGTCATATATGGACAGTTAATAGTGTACAAGTTACAATCGGCTACACACACGGCAGACTTGTATGTACATGTACATTTATGGAGTTCCTCACTGCATTCTGATTTTCTGACATTGGTTTGGAGTACATGTACTTTTTATAGCATTGGGTGATCAAAACAACTTCCGGTAAAAGTGAAAACACTTTCCAAATTCTTGTTTCATGCGTAGGGGTTAACTGAAGTAAGGGGCTTGAAGGAGTTTCGTTCATTTAGTGGAGATGAAGCTTTGTTTTCTTTCAGTTGTTGTTGTTTCACAGCTCTATTTTGGGGAATTAGCCAGGTCTTCAAATGAAGTGAAATGAAACCTGTTAATTCAAGGCTGCTTCCATATACATTGTTTGGGTTTTTTTAGAATGAGAAGTACTTTGTTTTCTTTTTTTTACTTTTTTGTTTTACTTTGAAGATTGAAACAGATATCAAATCACTGTGTTAGTTTCACAAAACCTGAGTGATGTACTTTTAAAAGAATTTCTTAACCACAACTTTTTCTCACAGTGCTCTGTCGGACTTGGAATTGCACTGCAGTCTGGTAGACTTGCGGTTGAACTGCCAAGATATCCAATCACAGGGGATTGGGTTCCAATCCCCAATTAACTATCAATCTTGTTATGAGTAGAAGCAATGTTTACTTAGCCAAAATAATACAGATATATCAATTTTTAAGAATACTTACTTCAACAATTTGAAATCTAACAGAACTGAGAAAAAGTCTAATCGATTCAAGTTGTCATACTCTCAGTAATTGTCCTGATCTAGCTCATCCAAAAGCACATGCTGAATGATTTTTTTTTTAAATAATTAAACATGCATGTTCCCATGTTTAAACCTCAAGACGGTCTTGCTATTAATTTAATAGCTACGTGTACAATATATAGGTCATCTCATATTGGGAAATCCACTCTTATTGTCTAATTCATTCCAAACCGATTTAGAGATTTTTCCATTCAACCGTTGCAACGCAACAACGTAAGGAACATTCTGAATGGCCTCATTTAGCGGTCTTGAGGAGTGTGGTTGTGCCAGTCCGTGTTTCCTGCTAAAGGAGATCTTTTGTGAATCTTGAAAACGGCTTGTCATTTGATACAGTCAGACAAGTCTCTGTGAAGTACAGCTGGTTCCCTCCTGAAGGAGTTGCCAGACCGGTCATTTACCCGCTTCAGATTCTCCAACATGCCGGGAGAAATAAGGTTCAAGATTCTTCAGAAGATGAACCTGGAGTGAACTTTGAAGATAAGGGAATGTCTTGTACTGTTTGGGAGGGAAAGGCTACCTGGGTGCCTTGGCCACATTCATCGGTCGTTCACCTGAGAGCACATTGTCACATCAGCTGTGATCCAGGCAGGGTTATAGAGCCGTCACATTGCCCACAGCTGCCTTAGTACAAACAAAAACATGTGTCCTTTTAAAGGGAGGGTATACCTCTTCATAATGACTGCAAAAATTCATGACCATCAAAACTTACTTGGTAAGAAGCACTGCAGCTGTTGATAATGTGTAACATTTTGAGAAACAAATCCTTTCAAAGGAATGTGGTTTTAGAGAGAGGGATTCAAAAACGTTTCAATCCGAGGAACATTTCTGCATGAAGCTTTTCTCAGATTGTGTGCTACAATTAGGGATTATTGTTCTTCCTGCGTGGACATAACCGCTCCAGATTTTCGGCGATATCTCCAAAACGCTACCACTTTTTGAAATGAATTTATCACAGGCTAGCTTTATTGCATATGTCTACATTTATATAGGATTAAAACGATCGAACGGTTCCAAAAACCAAAGGTATACTTTGCCATTAACACCCTATTATATTAGGCTCTGTTTAATTTCCATTTAAAAATTATATATATAAATAATGTTTAGGGGGGGAAAGGTGTGTAGAGATGTACAACTTAAAAGTGGAGTACTAGCATATCCGTTTGCAGTGCCATTTCTTGTTCGTTCATTGAATACCCAAGGGAGTGTACCTCTACGAACAAAAGTGACCTTGCACTTTATTTTCACATAACTATTTGAAAAGTACAGCTGTTTTTTTGTTTAGACCTTGAAGTAACATTCACTTTCCCTGTACTTTTCACCCGAAGTGGTATTGGCATTTGTCAAAAGTAACAAATGAACAAAACTGAAAGAAGCAAGCAGTTACTCACACAAACCATTCTATATTTTTGTTTCAGTCTTCTTATTTGTAGTGAATGTTTTGAAAATAATGTTTTCGTTTTGTGGTAATACAAACAAGGAAAACAACCTGTCAGCATTCTAGAAATAAAGAACAAAACATTTGTAAAGATCCCAAAACTGTAAGAAATAGTTAGAGCAATCATGCCGGTTTCAAAGCCATGTTTTACAAGTTCAGGATTCAGTATTTTACTCTTGGTGCCGTGTATTACAGGAGTGAAATTTAAAAGATACTAAATTTGCATCGGGGATAAAGAATATTATTTGTTTTTTACCCGTACACCTATGTGTATTAAGCATTGTATACTCAGTACTTTCCTGAGTCGTGTGAAAAAACCCACAAGCATATTACTGGGGTGGGACTAGAACCCTCAACCATTGCCATTCTAGAGTAGTTGCCCCTTCCTGAATAATATAAATTTTTATTTTTTCAAATAATGAATGTTTATGAGTGCAATGGTGCGAATATTTTCATGAGTTGAAAGATGGAATGTTTTTTTCAACGAGGCGGAGCCGAGTTGAATGGAACATTCCATCTTTAACGAATGAAAATATTCTCACTATTGCACGAATGAAAAACATTCATTATTTGTTTTATATAACATCCAAGTAGATCTTTGTCATTTTGATTGGAGGATACAACTTTCAAAACAAACAAAGCGTACGAATATTTAATTGTGAAATTACACCCATTTCTTTTGGTTCGGCTTGTTTGATTCAACAGTGACTAAGTGCGTTCTGTACTGCTATTTTGAGACACGCGGGCGCCAAAATGTAGTATGTGCCTTGCAGTTACTGTACTGCTGCATTATCAAAGACACGCGCACGCAATGATGTGGTACGCACCGTGCAATAGAACAAATAGGATGGAACGGAAAATGCACGGTGAATGACACAGCGTGCAATGGTACGTTTATTTGCAATCACGTGACGGACAATTTTCCAATCAAATTGCAAGGATCGGCTTGGGCGTTATATAATGATATTTAATAAATGAATTCTATGTCGAAAGTTTGTTGCAACTAAAAATCATCCTCAGTAATATTCAAAAAAATAAAATTAGCATAATTACAAAGTGTTTTCAAGCAGAGCATGTATTTTTCTATTCCGGACTGACATCGGGGGAAAATTTGTTCCCCCAGCCAACCCGTCCAGGTTGTGCAAACGTATCCTCCAGTCTGGAGATTGATCGTTCGTGACAGGCATTCGCTCTTGCCAATTTCAGCTTGCCGTTCCTCAACACCGAGAATGAATATACCTCCGCATGAATAATCTGAACATCCTCTGTGATGAAAAAGAGAGGGAGAGAGATGAAAAGGAAAGAAACCGCGGTAGTCCTGCACTGTTTGTTTGTGTGCTTTTAGATGATTACATGAGGAATGGACACTTTGTTGTGCGTACGTACCGTGTAGCATGTGGTTGTAGCTGAAGGATTAGGTTCCATGAGTTTTATTAGCGTAAGGAATTCATGCAATATTTCCAAAAGCTCTCTCTGAAAAAAAAAGTCATTTGAGAGCAAGGGTTTTGTTAGCATAGGCCTTTTTGAAACCACGGCTTTGGGTTTGCCTCAGGCTTCTTCAAATTATTTTTTGGTATGGGGATTCAAACAGGCAGATGGAGCCTGAGACAGAGCTAAAGCCAAAGCCGTGTTTTCGATAACGCCCATGGTACACCGAAACTTATGTTGATAAATCACCTGTACCAAAGGTTGCTGTAACTATACTGTAAAATTAAGCATTTGATATATAGGTAACAATAAGTCGTGAAAAAGAATCTTAATATTTTCAATCTCACTTTGTTACAGTTTTGTCAATGTTCACGTTGATGCACAAATCACTAACAATATTTGAGCTGGCCTGATCATTGGTCAAGCCTTGTGGTCTAGGTTTGATTTTCAATTCTGAGGGTTCTGCTTCGAATCCCACCAATGAGTGATACATGTGGATTTCTTTCTACAGAACTTTAGGTGCATTTTGTCGAGACAGTGCAAAACATTGTATCTTGCTTAAAATAGCCTGCATGTACACACAAAACAAGTAAGCGCCGAGCTACAAAGTTTTGCACCGAGCTGTTTTGTGCGAGATATGTTTTTTGCAAAAATCGAGATACAAAGTTTCTGCACTGACGCGACGATTTACTGAAAGCACTGACTGTAAAGAACTGGTTGATTTATTCTGAATGTTTTGCTGACTGTGTTTTATTGATTCATTGCCAACTCCTTTAAAGTAGGGACAATATGACTTTCCATTTTGACAAAGCGCAAACCTTACCCTCACCAGTCGCTGACTGGCCCCAGACCAAAACACCTTGTTCACAGATTTTAATGGTGCAGCTGTAATCAATGAACAGAACATGTCCAGTCCAAAGCCAAACGAAATCTGAAACCTTCCGAAATGGAAAATCGTTGGCACTATTAAAGAGTCTCCACTTTCTGCAATTAAATAGTACCACGATGCACCCATAATAGCACCACTATCGTTGATTGATGAGAAAAAAAAACTAATCCCAGACTTTCCTTTTATCTTCATCATCATAGGTGGTAGAGACGAGACGGATAGACCCATTGCCACAGATAGGAAAACGTCACATCATGTTCCAGTGGATCTAGACAAACGAAAGACCAAATCATCTAAAGGGGTTGAGAATGGACAGGTTGGTGCACTATTATCAAACAAGTTTCTGCCAATCTTTTTTTTTTCAGTTATGAAAACCATTTAACAAGTTTGTATTTATTTGTATGCAAGTTTGCCCCAAACAAGGCTAAAAGCCAGTAGGCTTCAAAAAGGAAATCTTTTTTTAAAGATGAAAATAACGCAGGGGAGCTGAAGGTAGGAATTGATATTCCTCTTAAAACAGTCTAGATTGTAGGATGGAGAGAAACATGCACCAGGCAAGGAGTTCCACAGAGATGTAGTACATGTATGTGGTATAAAGGTGTTGGAATGGCTTTTTGTTCTACATCTCAGCAAAGCAATAGTGTATGGGTGAGAACGAGCAGAAAGCTTGGTTTCATGCTCAAGTAAACTGAGTTCCACTTACTTCCAGGAATTTTTATTTTTTTTTTACAGCTTGATACGAGTGATGCAGAAGATCTGATGGAGGATTTGAGCGATCGCATCGATGCGGCCATTTTGAATCGTTTAAATCAAGCGTCTTCCATCACCACCATGGGCCCAATCAGCAAGCTGGCAGTCTTTATTGCAAGGTAATGACATATGAGATAATACGCTGCCACATTCACAAGATTGACTATTTTCTCAGTTGGCTTTTAGGGGGGGAGTGAAAGCTGGATCAAAGGTCGCATGGCATATTAATTGGTTGGCATTTCGTTTTTGATTGAATGGTAATGCTTGCGTGCTTGGTAGCTCTAGCTTGTTTTTCTTCAATTTAAACCAGTTATCAAATCAAGGTTAGAAGGGGAAATTTATATTAATAGTAGAATTTAGTATTTTTTTAAAATTACTATTGGAACTTCCAGAGTTATCATTTTCCTTTGCAAATATCATTGTCTTTTTTGTTTACTGGACTCTCTGAATGTTTGGACTTGCCTCCTATTGAGCAGAATACAAGGATAGACAGTCATGGCAACCTGTCTATTCTTGTAAGCCACATTTGTATAACAAAAGGACAAAGGTTTGGAATTGGGGATTACACAGTAATCCACAGAAAAAGGGAAATTTTGAGCCTGATTTCCAGTTCCTCTGTCCCTCTTTGTACGAGTGAAATGATGTGTAGCATGGTAGGTGCATGCCTGTGCACATTACTTTGTAAAGTCCAAGTGAATATACACCTTAGCCATGCAAAAATTAGAGGGCACTCTGAAGTTGTTCCGGTCATCCAAAAACATTAGCCAGTTTGGAAAAATTTGGACGTGAAGTGGTTAATCAATGAATATTCATGAGTAGTATTGAATATGGGGAAAATGACAATCATGATGACAATCTTTTTTTTACTTCATCGTAACCAATGTAACCAAAATGAGGCTAGGATGAAAAGTATTGAAGCCCCATTTTTTGGAGTATGATGAATGAAACTGAATGTAAGGAAAGGTATTGAAGACAGGGAACAAGACTGAACATGAAGGCATGTATACCACGTGTAGCTCTTTTTGTTGTTCTTATCCGACAGAGATCTGAGTGGGTCTATGCAAGTTTAACCTCTTTCTTCTCCGCCTTAGGGACCTGAGGATTGCCTTGGCTGTAGTCCAGCCGCTTGTACAAACACACCGTATGTACTGACATCTACTGTCTTGTTTTTCTTTTCCCCTGTAGATATAACTACGACCCATACAGGGATTCCCCTAACGACAATCCAGATGCTGAGTTACCGCTGACTGCAGGGGACTACATCTACGTCTATGGAGACCCTGATGAGGTAGGACTTATTGCAAATATTTCCAGGCTTTGTTTTGTTTGCGTGATTAAAAAAAAGAGCATAAATAGATGAGCTCAGGCCAAAAACAACATGGGTCCCAGACACGATGTAAGGTCAGACCCCATTCAACTAAAGCTGGTGTGTAGAAGGAAGCTTTGTTAGCTGTGCAAAAATTTACAGTGAACCACTTATAAAATGTAAATTACATGCTACCGTAGCCTGGGAAACGTTCCATTTAAACAGGAGTTTGTCAGCCTGGGAAACCCTCCGTTTGAACAGGAGTTTGTCAGCCTGGGAAACCCTCCGTTTGAACAGGAGTTTGTCAGCCTCAGCCTCATATTTTGTCAATATCTTTGTGCGGGGTGCCAGTCAGAAGCCATTCAACTTGTAACTGCTGTATAGCCAGGGATCACACCCAAGTTTATAATACAACCTGGGAAGTGGCAGGAGAGGGATCACCTTAAGGTCGCATCTTTTTAGACAAAATATTGAGACCACCAACATTAGGGCTAGATAGCTCAGTTGGTAGAGCACCAGCATGTTGAACCGGTGGTTTCTGGTTCAAGTCCTGCCGTAGTAAATTTTTCCTCGTTTAACCCAAAATGATCCTGTAAATTCAGGCGGCTTCGACTCCATACCAAGAAGAAACTATTACCACATTTTCAGGATTTTTTATTTTCATACAATCTCACCCCTGTACTACTGTCAAAGTGTTTCCTAGTGAGTCCTTTGATATTATAATCCATTGCCGTAAGTGGATTCAGCTTTAAACAACATTCCGAGTATCATATGTATACATGTAGGTTCCCCTACTTTTTTTTCTCTACACAAATTGTACAAAGTTCCAGTGACATTCTTGTTACTTGAAGCCGATATCAGGAAGGTTTTCTGGGTTAAGAGGTTACAGACTTCTCACAACTCCGCTCACATTTCATCCCAGTCAGTCCGGGGACATCTATCTGAGTATCTGATAACAATCTTAATTGGTCTTCATTATGGGTCCCATACCAGAGGAAAGATTTTGTCTTCTGGTAAATTGTTGCCATTGGTCATCATTATGTTCAAAACAGGACCCTCGTTCAGGCTCAAATCAAATTACGTTAATTTCTACATGGCTGATGGCTGGAAAGGAAATTGAGGTTACAGGAGTAGCTGTAATTTTTAGTTTTTCTTAGACAATTTTTTATTTTTTTCTCCATCCTTTTATTATGGTTGTTGTCCCCCTCCGCCATGCATGAAAAAAAAAAAAGCCTTCTAACTTTGTAGAGTTGAAGTGAATGTATTCCTACAGAACCTGCCTTTCTCCCCTTTAAAAAGGAATGAAAGAGAAACCTGTGGATTCTGTTTTGCCTAACAGGCCTGGCTTCAATAACCTACGCATTCAATTTACCCTGCCCTTTTCTTTTATAAGCTTAAAGGTATTATACAGGATTGGTTAGGATAAATAGCATCAAGGCTAAGTTTAGTCTCAATCTTACTGATTACTGACGTTCATACTAGAAACTTCTTCTTTTTTTCTGTGAACCTAAAAACATGAAAACCTAAACAAACAAACAAAAGGTATTGAACCAAAAATGAAGGACATTGTGTTTACATGCTGAAAATTGTGCATGGTTTGTCACTATTTTCTCCCGACTCAAACAACGGATTCGGCCCAAATTTTCACAGGTTTGTTATTTCATGTATATGGTTGATCACACTGATCACACAAAGCATGACAACTGTCTGTGACTATTTTGTCAGCTCTACCAATCCTGTATAATATCTTTAGATTTGGTCCAATAGGAGCTGGGCTGTATTGCTAGCAGCAACTGTTCTAAATATAAATGAGTCGCTTATTTATACACTGTATAAAGCTGAACAAATCTGGGCCTGGTTTTATGGCTTGGTTCATGTCACTTAGTTCCGGGGCCATAAGCACATAACTTTGTGGTAAGCGGTATTCTGGTTTCATGCTACACTATAAATTTCACTTTCAGTTTCGGCAAAGATTCTTGGTCATGACTCAGTGTCATTCTTTGAGCAATACTTTAGTTTTGTGTATATTGTCGCGTCAGTGTAAAAACATTGTATCTTGATTTTGCAATAACGTTGTTTCTCGCACGAAAATGCTCTGTGTAAAAACATCATATCTCGGCCCTTATTGGTTTTGTTTGTACATCCAGGCTATTTTGAGCAAGATACAACAATGACAATTTCAAACTCATGCGTAACAAAAGTACTACGTTTTTGCACTGACATGGCGGTATAACTATTATTACATGTTTGGATGTAATTGAGTTTGTCAACCTGTTGACACCAAAGACTTTCAAAAGAGGGATCTGGGTGTTTTGACAGAGCGAGGACCTCCTTGCTTCGCTTTTGTGTTCAACACCAATGGAGACATGCAATATAAAAAATATATAAAACAAATCCAAGTCCAAACAATGGGAGAATAAAGAGAAATCCTTAGTTAGTCAACAAGTGTGTGAGTGTGTGTGAGCATGTCTACCTGTTGAAACTGAGGACTTAAACAAAAGGGATCCGGGTGTTTGAAAGAGCGAGGACGTCCTAGCTTCGCTTCCGTGTACAAAACCAATGGAGATGTCTGAAAAAAAAGCTTTGTCCAATCAATGGGAGAACAAAGAGAAGTCCTTGATTTACAGAAATTCACAAACGTGTGTTTATTTAGATGTATGGATATTAATAATAACAAAATGGGGATTGTACACTGTACATATGTACCTCTACAATCATGCACCCTGGTATCAGCTGATATCTCTTATCTTGCAACTCTTTCTACAACCCTGTGACTGCACATGCGTACAATAGCGCCCTCTACTTTCTGTGTGCGCGTGTGCGGGGCTTCTATAGATACATATCCTGCATGATCACTCATTCCAGTACCGTTTTCTATTGCATGATCCTCATCACTAGGAGTCGGAATGGGTGAGTGTATAACCAGAGTCGCTTTAATCTTTGTCTTAAAGCATTTGTCTTGACCCACATAATGGTGCACAGCAGGTTGCTTTGTGTTACAGCTATTTTGTCTATTTTTGTTCATCTCTTTTTCCTTCTCTCTCTCTTGAAGGCCATAAACCCCCTTCGTCACGAGCCCAAACAGCACCCTCACCGAGGTCAATAAAGACCTGTCATCGGCTGAGAGCTGTGCGCAGTGCGTGCACATGCGCACATTTCCATTGTTTTGACCTCAGCAATGCAAGGGGTCTATTAAGAATATACTGAGGAACAACCTCATTTAGACTGTTGCAGGGCATTGGTACAGAAACCCATACTGTAAAATGTCAGTTTCCTAGCAATTTGTCTTTATTTAAACAATTCTCTTTTTGAAACACATTGATAATGATATTATAGCTTGTATAGCTTGTATAATTTTCCTCAGTCTAAAATAAGAAAGCATTTCCTCTCAACCATCAAAAACACTCTGACCTTCTTTTCTTTCTTTTTTCTCTCTCTTCCAACTTTTTAGTTAAAAAGTATATTTTTGCTTAAATAGGTCAATCTGTTAATAATTATCTTTTGCCTGTAGTCTTCTTCTCATCGTGTCCGCACACTCTAGACATTGTGTTTCAGGCAGAGCTGAGCACATTGCCTGTAGTAAGGATCTCCAAACCAATCATTCTAGTCAATTTAAAACTTCTTACCTGCAACTTGAATATCATTTGTGTAAGTTTATAAGTTTATTAAGACTACAACCAACAAAAACACCCTCAACCAAAAGTCTTTTTCCTTGAGCACACAGTTTATTTACATGTGATTCCCTAAAAAATCGTCTTCATTTTTAAATCAGAAATTAAAGTCTTCAGTAGATTTAGCCGGTAATCACTTATCATATTCAACTAAAAGTAAAGAAACAGTTAAACATTCAACGATATGTATCTACCAATTTCCCTTTATTTTGATTTTTGTCAGTGAAGTTGGATTTTCTGATCAATACATTAAAGCGAGGGTTATTATAAATTAAATTGAAACTTTTAATCTGAAATCTCTATTGATGGAAAGTTGCTACAGGTGTCATTCCCTGCAGGGAATGATTGCCATCAGAAATGGATTATGATTGAATCTGTTTTTTTGTCTTGAAAAAGTGAAAGAAAGAAATATAAACAATTCAAAATACTACATGATGCTTCACTTGTAATGTGCTGAGCCCTGGAAAAAAATGTGGGCAACCTATTCTCTGAAAAATCCAGAGTTTATTTTTCTGATATCTTTCCTTAAAGGGGGCTGTTTTCATGATCATTGCAGACCTGTGGCTGTACTTTGAATGATAAACTCTAACCCAGTTACTGTATGAGCGCACGCCCTGGCCGTCACATCACCAAAGGCGCCAGCATTATTATATTGTGATGTTGACGGCCAGCACGCCTGCAGTGATTGGGTGAGAGTTCATAAGACCATGTACAGCAACAGGCCCGCTACGTTCATGACGACAGTCCCCCCTTTAAGACCTGGCAGTTTGAATGAAAGTAATTTCCCACAAGCTCAGTATAGATAGGTTGCAATATGACATAAATCGGCCATCTATACAAGCAATTTGAACACAACTGGAACACACAGTCATGTGTTTTGCATGAGAAGGGCGCTGCAGCACGCGCACATTTCACAAAACTCATTGCACGATTGGTTAGTGAACAACGCGGCTGCGTTAATCAAATGAGCGTTTGATGTGCCTGCAAGCCAAAATGCAAAAAAGATGGCGTCTATTGGGAAACTACCTATTTTGCATTGTACCATCCCTTCAAGATATTCAATGTTCTTCCATTTCGCCTGTTATTTATTGCTCAGTGTTATTTTTTGCATGATACATGTATATAATACATGAATAGCAGAGGCAAATTGTCAGTTATTAATTGCATTTGCTTTCTTCATTTCATTATTGTTTCATTTGAACTATTTTACATGCATTCCGCAAGCTGCTATTTAAGTTTGTAAGGATGACATTTTTTGTTATTTTGGGAACTATTATGTTGCTTTATATCTTTGTAATAACACTTTATATCATTGTCTTTTAACTGATATATGAATTGCTTGTTTTATATTGATGATTTTATGGGAATATTGTTTTGTATTCACAGCAGGCTGTTTTTGCGACCTTTTTGGGGGGAAATAATGTCATCAGCTGGAATGAATTTCATTTCTCTTTCTCATTGTGACATTGCACTTGTTGTAATTGTTTTTATCTACACCGCTGTTCTGCTGATTGTAGACAATGGTCTAGAACGTTCTAATTGATTTTAAAAGTGCAATCATTGTCTTTATTTTTATTGATCGAGTAGGTTTGTTACGATTGGCATCGTTAACAATCAAGTTCCACCATTTTTGTTGTTGATAGATAACACTGTATCCACTATTAAACATCTCTCACTTTTTGGTCATACTTTCTACTTTGTTATTGTTAGTGATTTGTTATGTATTCTTAACAAACTGATAAAACTAAAACCATATAAAAAATAACTTATTTCCAAAGTGAAAACAATTGACTTTGCTTTACCGTATAATAACATGTAATTAGCCTTTCCCATGAAGTGTGCTAATTACAAAAGTGGCCCACTGACCAGGGGGGTAATAATGTTCGAAGCGCAGTGATCATTCTTTGGAATTGCGCTATATAAGAGTCGGTATGATTATCACATTCACGCATGCGTACAGACACTATTGGTTGGCTAACGCCATCGAGTTGTGCGCTAGGCAGATGCAGAAATTTGATGCGTCACGCCACCATCAGCCCTTTAACAAAAAGGCGCGATGTTCCCTCATTTTGCCAACCAGTGGAGTTAGTGTGCTCGCGAGATGTGCACTTTACATATTTCATGGGAATGGTCTACTAACCTGACAGTTGTGAATTGTTAGTTCATACAACAAACACGTAGTATTCTTGCTAATCAGTTTCAAATCAAATGATATGTTGTTAAATGTTAACATAAGAAACTTGTCATCAATATTTCATGTTATGCAAAGTTTTGACTACTTGGTTTTTGTTGCGCGTCGGTTGATTTTTTTAAATTTGTGTTTCCCCTTATCAGGATGGTTTCTATGAAGGAGAGTTGATGGACGGACAGAGAGGCCTGGTACCCTGCAATTTCATCGAGAGAGTTGCAGGTACGCACACAATGAAGTATTTGGTGTACATTCACCACTGATATCATTCAACAGAGGAAATTACCTCCATTGCCTTGGTGCCCCTTGAGATGTTCCGATAGAAATTTACAATGTCCTCATAGAGGATGCCCTTTACAGTGAAGAAAATGCCTTGGTGCCCTCTTGCTCTTTCATTGTTCAGACTTGCCACAATATATTTACTTAACACTTACCAGTAGGATATACAGTACAAACTGTGTCTGAGACATCATTACCACCGATGCCAACAGCTGAGCCAAATTGTTTCAGTTTTTAAATAAAGTTGAACAAAATTCTAATGAGCTGTTGTAAAATGGTTACCAACCAACATGATCCGATGAAGACTCTGAGAAGGACTGTCCTATCTGTAAAGCCCTGGCTTGCCTTGGTCAAGCAGTTAAGAGCACTGGACTCAAGCTCTGGTGTTTCTGACCAGCGGAGTGTGGGCTCGAGTCCTGGTTGTGGCACTTGTGTCCTTGAGCTAGATAATTTATTATTATTGCTTCGTCCTTAGGATGGGATGTAAGTGATCCCGAGTGTTGTGTAATGTAAGTAAGAGAACCCAGTCACACTTATTGCGAAGAGAAGGGGTTTGCCCTGGTGTTTCTTTGCCCTGGTGTTTCTTTTGAAGGTGCTACATAAATGGGTCTCATGATTCAAATATAGTTCTGCTCATCCTGTTGAAAAACAAGTAATAAGTGTTTTGATACGCCTGTAGGGGTGTGATAAAGCCAGAGATAAAAACCCACTATTATTATTGAAATGGTTGCAATTTTGATTCTGTTACAACATGGAATGTTTGAACTGCATTTCCTTCTTTGTTGCTGTGATGAATTTGCAAGATTGGTCTGAAACCAGATATGTTCTTTACGTTGATGGATTATTTTCTTTCTTTTGGTTTGTCTTTACTCTGTGGTTTTACGTTGTACGTGTGTGTGTGTGTGTGCGTTTTGTCACTCGTATGATTCTAGGTACCAGAGATTTGATAGACCCGAGAGGTAACCATGACAACTAAATAATCTCTGAAATTGAGTAATATATCTGCACTGCTCCCAGCTCTCAAGCACCCTTTTAACTTCCATTGTTGGTCGCACTCCTTGCATGCACTCTTACAGTAACACAACAGTGCGTACAGTGAGCGGTGTACTTGACCTCAAGAATGTACCAGTCAGCTGGTTGATCACATTCTTGGGACCCTTTGATCCCACGCACATTGCATTAAACATGCAATTGAAATAAGAGCGCATAATTTTTTTAAGAATTGACAGCCCACGGGGCCCGGGCCTGTGCCCATAAAGTGTAGGTGAACGGCACACCTAGTCAGACAATAGGGCTCGGGTCCAATAGCAGTAGGTTGAGGACTCCATGAACACCAGTTTCACTTCCCGAGTTTTTTTTTGCTCTTTCATAGAATTATTCTATTGATCCTTTTGTTTTTGTAGTTCTTTTCTGCAACTTGATTTTTTTAAATGAAGTAAAGTGAAAAATGCAGCACTATTTTCTGCTTAATGCCTCAGGGTTTAGATTCCAACAGCTGCCAAGCACAAAATAAACGCTTAGCTAATCTGCATGCGAAGCCAAAATTAGCAGGGAACCAGTATCATATACATCAAGCGTAGGTAGTGTTTTGGCTGTTAGGCTCTTTCCGCGAAGCAGTGTGAAGTGTTCTAATGCTTGGAATTCTTTGCAGTTCGGATGTTCTCCCCTTGGTCTTGAATGAATAGTTTACTTGTATGAGTAGCTTTCTGTTGAATGCATGACAGTAAGGAATGCCACAGATCTTCCTGGACTTACTCTATGTATTCAATCTTTGAAATAAGAGGATGTTTCTTTCTTGAGTTAATCTGGTCAAATTTTTTTTTTAGTATGCATGGATACTGCAACACTAATCTCTCTTTGGATGTTAGTTTGGTTGCACCATGTAGATCTACATCTTGTCTTAAGATCACATTTTTTCCGCAACTATAGCAGATGCTCAACATTGTTTTTCAATGTAGGAGTGAGATAAGCCAGTCCATTAAGCCCAACCATTTTACAGGGATGACAATTGTTTGTCTGACTTTATATGTCTGACTGGTGAAAAAAAAATAGCTGTTTTTCCTTCAGATATGAAGAAATGATGCTCTTTGATCTACTTCTCTAGCACTGAGGATACTGCTCTCCAAAGCTCTGTGAAATCTAAACCCAGGGGATATCACAGAAGAGATGGAAATGCCACCATTTCAACTTCCCTTCTAACATTTGGATCATAGTTTCAGACTCCTTTTGTCGGCAATAACTCTCATCCCTAATCATAGCAACTGCCTAACCACATCGCTCACATGGGATTGACTCATTCACAGTCGGATTGTGCGAGGCATTAAGGGGGCGGAGTTTAGTGGATCAGTCTATTGCAGAAAAGAATCTGAACCCAAACCTTGTCTTTTTGTTAACAGACTGTGCAAGTCTCGCGCTTAACGAAAAGGACAAAACAACTCGAACGAAGACTATATTTTTCTATGAAATAAAATCTGCTTTTTAAAGTGTGTTTATACAAAGCTCTTGTAACTAAAAGTACCCATAGCAATTTGTTATGAATACAATTTCAATTTTTATATAGTACATCAGTAGTATATCAGTAATCAGTCAAAATAACATTAAAACAAAATTCAAACTTGGGACGAGGAGGTTTATTTTTTAGAAACCCCATTTTCCAATCTTGCCCAAATTTGTGTGACCATTTCATAGATTAAATGATAACATTAGCTTCAGTAGGGTAAATTTTTTAATTGCTTACAAGTAACCAGTAACAGAGGTCAAGTCTTACCTTTGTTTTTGTTGTTGATTTGTTAAATTTATTTTACTTTCATATATATCATATATCTTGTCGCAAGAACAATAAAATTTAAAATAACTTTATACAACTTACAAAACCACAATATCACGCTGGGTTTTGAACCCCCCAAAAAATGACTGGAGCGGGACTTGAACCAAGGACCTCCAGATTAATGTACCGGCGCTCTACCAACTGAGCTATCGAGCCCTATGTTGGCAGTCTCCGTATTAGTCAATAGCTTTGTTTGGGGGTGCCAGACAGAAGCCATATAACCGTTAACTGCCGTGTTGCCAAGGATCACACCCAAGTTTAAATATCAAGTAATAAATCACAAGGAGAACTGACTGGGTAGATTTTAAAATATTATCCTGGTTTAGATCATGCTGTTTTGAGATGAGGGAAAGTTGGTATGTTTTCGTCTAATTGCATGAATCAAGCATGTAGTGTGCACCATTCTGTAACTTTCAATTAACAATCTTAGTCATGTAGTACTTGATTTTTATCTCAAACTTTCACCTGGTCAATATTTATAGTCTGTTTTATTTTTGTTTGGTTGTTTTTCATTTTAAGGGGGTTGAAACAAACTTTCCCCTTTGCATCACTTATACATTAAGTGTGCATTTGATTTCACTGCTGGCTTTTCATTAAATAAATAAAGTCTTGAACTTTTATCTGGAATTATTTTCCTTTCTACAGAGGAAGATCTGCCTGGTTTCATGAACAGCAATGCAATGGACAGCGATGGTAAGATTCTAAAACTTAACCAACTTGAAATACTTTTGAAGACAAATGACATATATCAATTTTCAGAGTTTCACTTGCAATGTTTTATTTGATTACACATCCAATAGCACAATTAGCGTCAGATAACAGGATGAATAGTAAAGGGGAAGACATTTTTTAGTTTTAGATGTGAGAGTAAAAACCCCAATGGGAAAAACCCATGCAACAAGGGACTAATTTCATAAAGCTGTTAAGCAGAAAACTCCACTTTGCAAGTTTCTATGCTAAGCAAAAAATTGAGTAGGGCACCAGTCAGAACAATGTAAACTTTATGAAATTTTGGCTGGTAACCTGTTTCTGCTAAGCAATATTTGTCTGTGCTTAGCCAATTTGTGTGCTTACATGCTTTATGATATTAATAATATCGAATAATAATACCGAAGTCTTATACAGCGCACGTATCTACCAAACAAGGTACTCAAGGCGCTGAGTATATACAAACTTTCAGAAAGTTGGTTCATCAGTTGTTGATCTTACACACTAACCATAAAATCCTAAATCTAAACAGCGCTTAGTTATTCTTGCCCCCCTCCCCCCTCCCCCCCCCCCCCCGGGTGGGGGGGGGGGGCCTGACCAAACTTTTACTTGTAAAACACCTTTTTATATGTCTGTTCGTCTTGTTTTAAAATTTACATCAACTCTAAGGCATTGATTTTGTTGTGCTACAGTGATTGAAATTCTTCTTTTTTTAAACATTGAGTTTGGATCTTAGAGGGGAAACAAAATATGTAGAAAATATCAACTCTTCGGGAGAGTTTGGATAAAATATTTAACAAAATGTATTTCCTAGTATTCTATTAAACAATGACTGAATGCAAGTTTTTGAATTGCCTTCTCAAAAGAATAACAGTTTTACATTGAGTTGAGAAATGTCTATATGCTATTTGTTTTTTATTTTAATTTTGATATACATTTTCAATTAGTGAAAGAAGTCATTTTGAGCAGAACGGCTAAAATATGTGACTTTTTTTGGTGTAGAACTAATCAGGCTACATCCAAGTATCAATTGTGTCTCTTTAGCATAAATGTTTCAGGAGTTACAATGTTTAGTTAAACACTCTTGCTTACAATTTTAAGCATTTTGAACCCAATGTGAAAAGTAATGGTTCAATTGAATGATGACAGAACTTCGTTTGTTTATCCTGTAAGTTATTTCATTCTGTCAGTGCAAAAACATTGCATCTCTTAAAATACCACTTAAGTTATGCACTGGTTTGAAATTGTTAAAATGCTTTATCTCGCTTAAAATAACCCAGATGTACAAACAAAACAAGTACGTGCTAAGGTACAATGTTTTTGCAAGAGATACGAGATACAGTGTGCGAGATAGTATTTTTTTTTTGCACAGGGTTCGTACAGTTCTTGAAAATCCTTGAAAGTCCTGGAATTTGAAAATCTGTTTTTCAAGGCCTTGAAATTCCTTGGATTTATCTTAGGTCCTTGTAAGTCCTTGAAAATTCACTTTTTGTAATTAAAGTATTTAATCATGCAGAGTAATGTTGTGTTTTTTCACCAAGTTTAAGTATAAGTGACCAGCCAACCTTCAAACTTTAACTAATTGTACAGAATCAAATCACCCAACACCAAGCGTTTTATATACAAGTCTCAAATAAACCATCAATATTTGCTGGATTTTGGTCCTTGATAATGGGATTTCTGGACCTTGAAAGTCCTTGAAAAGTCCTTGAATTTATAGCTATTATAAGTGTACGAACCCTGTTTGCAAAATCGAGATACAAAGTTTTTGCACTGACGAGACGATTTTATCCAGGGATTATTGTCCGACTCCTCCTTTAAAAATGATCTCTGTTTGTGCATGATGTGTTAAGCTTCCAAATTGGACTCCCTTGGTTCTTCCGGCAAATACACTGTAGAGGGCGCACTTCCCACATCACTTAAACCTTCCCACGATGCCTTGCTTCCTGACACACCCGCTGCCATTGGTGGGAGTGCAGCCGTGGGCGATGCTGGGGAGTCAGAGTCGAATGTCGCTCAGAAAAAAGGTTTTAATATTTTGTTGGCTTCTTTTCTTGGTGTTTTGCAACTACTGTTGGATGCTTGCTATTGTAAAGTGGTACTCTGCCATGGGTTTTTGTGGAGTCTTAGCTTTGGTTCTTGTGTATTTTTGTGAAGTGCTGGTATTGGTGCTATAAGTTATTTGATTTGTTTATTGTTTATTTATTCTTGCATGCTTCAAATAACTTCACTTGAAAATAATTGGTTGAATGGAAATGGTTGAACATGGTGTTGGAATTTCAATTTTTTTTGCACGATTTATTGGACTTATTTTTATTTTTTATTTTTTTTGGGGGGGTGACTAGATGCCATGGGTGGCTGGTTGCCTAAACGCTGGGAAACTGCTGCCTTTAATCCTATGCAGAGTTTACACATGATCCATGTTTTGCTGTAACCCTGAAAACTGGAATTTGGTTTTTCAAAAGCAGAAATGGTTATACATGGCATGATACTACATATGCACCAAGAAATAATCATCAGTGTGCATACTCTTTTTGTTTATTTGGTCTTTTTTTTAGGTTGTTGGTTGTTCTTTTTTTCTTGGCTTCTTGGGAGTTGCAAGATTTAAAAAAATTCTTCACAACTTCCTTGGATAATCAGTACTTTAGCAGATTAACAATCTTGTGTGTATTCCTGACAACACTCTGTACAATGAGCTCCTTAAGCAGGAACACTTGGTTCAGGGATATTCAAATGGGGCTTCCTGAAACCTTCTTAAAGATTGTTGAGCGGACTCCTTCCAGAAACAGAACAACTCTCAAGTGTTACTTCCAGGGGGGCTACTGCAGATCTTTCTTGCAAGCATTCATTTCATCATTCCATTAATTTTGCTGATTACTAGTGGTGGCTCCTTACATGTTGCCTGTCCTTTTATACCTTTCCTTAACGGGGAACTTTTGGGGCGCTAGGTGGCAGCAGACTTACCATGTAATGTAAATCCATTGTTCTCGGTAATGTGCACATTCTCAGATCTACTTTAACAATGGAAGTTTACCTGGTAAGTCTGCTGCCTCTTAGCATTGCAAAGTTTTCCCATGGTTTACATTCATTAAATTAATTGTGTAAACAAAGAGTAGTGTATGCTTCCATATCAGGGAGTGAGGATTTTTTTTAATTTTTTTATTCTAAGCTTTGTGGAAATGTAATCCGTGTTAGTTTCCTTGTGGTGTTTTTTTTTCCCCTCAATCCCTTTTCTTTTCATATTGCTAACTCATTTCTCATCTGATCAAAAGAGTATATCATTTTCTCTTTGGATGAGTAGAGTCATTCACAACTCAAAGTTAATTTTTTATAAGCACACCGAGGAACCAACCATTGAAAACTTAATTGAGTTCATTGGTCAATGAAAATTAGTTTTTGTTTTTCCTGGGAATTTTATGTGCATTCATATATTCAAGCAATTGAAATAAGCAAAAATAATTTGTCGGGTCTTCAAATTTTCTCCGCCTCGACAATATTTGAGACGGAAATTTATCTTTAGAGGATTGTTTTTGATATGAAGTTTATGATAAGAGAGCTTTTAAAATTGAGTTCTCTGTCTTTGGAGATGATTATCAGTCACGTACTTCATCTTTATTGTTTTATCCATGAAATAATCCTTGTTGGGCAGACGGTAAGGATTATTTATTGCTCATGTTTGACCAGACTAAATTTGTTTACTTTAAGTCGGACTGTCTTGGCTTCCTGCAGAGAAAGCTTTGAAGTCATCCCTCAGCTTGTGTATGTCAATATATTGCCTCAGACATTTAATCTTGAAAGAGCTTGACATCCATCAAGACAAATACACATTTACCTTGATCATGAAATACTATGTCAACAATCTTTACTCATTCTTGATGATGACATATGCAATGGGAAACTTTTGGGACGCTAGGTGGCAGCAGACTTACCAGGTCAATCCATTGTTCTCAATAATGTGCGCATCATCTCAGAACTACGTAAACAATGGAAGTTTACCTGGAAAGTCTGCTGCCACCTAGTGTTCCAAAGTCGCCCATTTGGGTTGTGAAAATTAGGGACATTTTGCCCAGTTTGTTCATGTGTAGTCAATGTAGTTCAATGTTGTTGTTGGGTTTTTTTTTAACGATGCTGCATGTTTAATAGATGTATAATTTGTTTTTACCCTTCACTGATGTGTTTTAAGCAATGTACACTCTGTACTTTTTGAGTTCTGTGAAAAAACCACAGGCAAATCCCTCGGGTGGGATTTGAACCCATGACCTTTGCATTGCTAGAGCAGGTGTCTTACCACTAGACCACTGAGCTAGCCCGGCGGCTAGAGGCGGTTCGAATCCTGTTTTAGCAGCGGGTACCACAAGATTTAATAGATGTCAATTTGCATCAGGGATACAGCTGCATGTTGTATGTGATTTATTCGTAAAACTTTATGTGTTGAATTTTCTGGAGGTATTTTCTGGAGTTATACGTACGCAATAGAAAAAATAGAGAGTTGTGAATGAGGTTTAAAGTCAAACAAAAAATGGCATCGCATGAACCCTGTGATATAGTTTGAGTATATTTATCAATGAGGCTTTTGGGGACACTAGGTGGCAGCAGACTTACCAGGTAAATCCTTGGATAGGTGCGCATGATCAGAACTGCGTAAATTATTAATATTTACCTGGTAAGCCTGCTGCCACCTAGTGCTCCAAAGTCTCCCATTGTTTACATACTTGTAGCCTTTAAAGAATACATACAGGATAGGTTATTTTCTGATTATAAACAAATAGAAGCAAGATTATCACAGGAAGTTTTTTGTACTTCACAAACTTTGCATCGTAGTGGCTCAAAATCTGAGCACCATTTTCAAGGAGCATTATAAAAATGTGATCAGTGTTCAATAATCTTGGTCGAGTAAATAGTTGGATGTTCCATATTTTAAATATAATTTAAAAATCTATCGGTCCTCAAGTCAAATGGGCTTATTTATTGTTTCTTGGCAATTCTGAAATGTTGTTGTTCAATGGATGACAAGTTGAGGTCAGCAACCAAGTCAAAGTTTAGATATTGAACTTGGTAGTGATGCCGCTAGCTTCTTTTGGCAATTATTCGCTGATGGCTCGATGGTATTTAGGAACATCATTTTGCTGACCGTGCATCAATTTTTCAGCTATGCGACCAACATATAGACCTACTGTAATCATCCATTAGCATAAGGCAAAGAGTACAGTTTTTATCCAAGTCCAAACCATTTGCGGTGTTGAGTTACCCTTGAGTGGAGTATTTAGAACCAGAACACCAAGGGAGTTGTAATCTGATGTTACTGTTAATTCCATCCGGTTCCTCCAGATGACATGAACGACTTGGATTTCAACAGTGAGGAAGAAGATCTTAATCGAGGCAATCTTAACCACTTTGCTGGCGACCTCCAGAGCTTCAATAGGACCAGTGAGCACCACAGTGACCTGGAGGACATCCCAGAGGTTGATGAGGATAATGGGGTCAAAGGTCACAGTCATGTCATAGCCGCAGAGGACGGACTGACCTCCCTGAGTGATATTGCATCGGACTATGTGTTTGATGGTAGGACAAAAATAATTCAAGTGTTATATTTGTTTTGCTATTTATCATATTTTTCTGGTAATGAAATTAAGTGACCCTCAAAAGTGACTGGCACTGTGACCCATGGGCCTGACAACTTAAAACATGGGAGTAAAACCCCAAATATAGAGAACCCACAGAATCAAGTAGGGGCTCTGAAAACCCAATCCACAAGCAAGGATTCCAGTCTGTGATTGTGAACACACCCACTGGTCCTTGTGGGGTCCAAAACACAACAGAACAATGGACCCCACAAGGGAATTCTTTGTGGAACCTGGACCCCACAGGAGAATTCTTTAGAAAAGAGAATAATAGAACAACAATAGCAGGACCCCACAAGCCACCATCGGTAAGGGTGTGTGTTCGTGTACGACACGCCATGTATCTGCTGTGTATATAGACTAAACATCTATTGTTTATTTCTCCTTTCGCTCACAGTTCCGTGTCCTAAGAAGCTAACCTTAGAGAGACAGCTCAAGAATAGCATCATCATCTCCTGGCTCTTACCGGACACCATCGCACCTCAAGATGTCCACGAGTATCGTGTCTACGTCAACGGGCAGTTCCGCACCGCAACCAAGTGGGATGCCAAGACCAGAGCTCTGGTGGAGAACATCAAGCCATTGGAGACATATCGGATATCAGTCCGGACGGTAACATCCAAAGGAATGTCCGAGGATGCAGCGTGTACCATCATGATAGGGAAAGGTGGGTTGGAGAGAGGAGTAGTGGAGATGATCAGTCACTGAAAAGTCCTACTGGAGGTCTGTGTAATTTACAGTTGCGTGGAGTGATTTTTTGCAGAAATTCACGTATTTTTCGTCTGAATGATTTCGGGCAGATGATGCTGTTTCGAAACAGCAGACATACAAATAGTTTCTCATATGTCACGGACAATGCACAAAAACCATGCAAAATTGTTTGTACAAAGCTGATGGTTTGGATTTGTTACCACAGTGTACAGTACATATGCATAAACACAGCTAACATGAACAGCCATTCAGAACTAGCTGTGCTTGAACTTTACCTGGTACTTTTTCAATAAATCCCACACCCATCACATTAACCTGAATCTAAACCGTTTGTTTTCTTAATGTAACTGGGTCAGTACAAAGTTTACTCAGACGTTTTTGCCCTCACCACTTTCTTGAATCCAGATGCATCAGCTGCCCCTTCCGAGTTGAAAGCATCCAATGTGAGTCCAACATGTGCTGACATCAGCTGGTTGCCGGGCAACAGTAATCTAGCTCATCAGGTGTCCGTCAACGGCAAGGAAATACAGCTGCTCAAGCCTAGTCTGTATCGATATGCATTAACAGGTAGGAATATATAGATTAATTTATCTAACAACATTAAAGAGGCACTCCATGGTCAAATTCATTTTTGTGATGCACTCATTTTCCAATAGAAATGAGAGTCCTTATGAAAGTGGGACAAAATATTAACAGTTTCTAACCTTCGGTTTAAGCGGTGTAAAATACCACTGTGTTTGATACTTTTCCATTGCAATTTTTTTCAAAATCCAAACATTTCCGATGACGTTACATTTCAAATGTTTGGTCTGTGCAATTTTGTACAGAGAATTTTTAGTTGATTCCTCTGAATTTTGATGATTTTCAGTCAAAGTGGCACTGACTTTGACCTTTTGACCGGCGCAAAAAGGATGGTTAATGATGGTTGATTATTCCACTGCAGGTCTTTCACCACTCTCAGTCTACAGAGTTAATGTTAGAGCCAAGAGTAGGAAGACGTCTCAAGACAACTCAAAGGAGAAACTAGCTGCAGAGATAGAATTCAAAACACTGCCTGGAGGTAAAGACAGTACACTAAATCCATAATTGTATGATGAAATACAGATTTATTTCAATCATTGGCTTGAAGGTAGTGTCATAGATTGGTTTTGGCAACGTAAAGTTGATGTACCTGCAAAATTATCAAGAAAGGAACGATAAAAGTTTCAGCTGAATACAGTACAGTGTCTAGTTACTGAGAAACAACAAAAAACGTATTTTCACAAGAATGTCAATTTCATCCACATTTAGCGAGGTGACAGCGAGTACCAACTGCAACTCTTGCCGCAGCATTCCCGAATGGACACCAACCCTCAGAAATCTGAGAAACGATTCATGCTTGAATCGTTTCTCAGATTCAAAGGTTTATATTGATTTCTAATCAACGGGGGTATTTCAAATGAAAAAAATCCGCATGATGCTTATCACCATTAACCATCTTTATAACAAGTAAGCTTTCGGATATAAATCACACAATTATTTTTATGACTACACCTTAAGATTTTCAACTCAGATGTACCTAAGATGAAGGACAGCTGAAGATGCCTTATGCCACAGGGATATTAAAGTATGACTCCCAGTCATGTAGATTTTGAAATGAATATCTCACAATGATTCCTTGATGTCTTCATAAACATTTGCACAAATGAAATAATCAAATGTGCACTATGTTTAACTGGTCGATTAATAAACATATTTTCCTGAGTCTAAAGGACAAACTTATACACGACTACTCTACCAAGTATGCACTCCAACTTGAAGAATGAAATCACTTCACCCAGGACTACAATTTGATGGAGAAGTGGGGATACTTTGAATAATTATTTATGAAAACAGTTGCACTTAAATAACTTCTTTGCACTGTAAGTTAACTCCGTTGGTATTATTTTTTATCACGCCACATTTTCTCTTGCCTATCCGTTTGGAAATCAGAGCCAAAGCGCTCGAAAAAGAAAAAGAGAAGTCTACCCTGTAAGTAACAGCACTTGTTCCCCACCAACCCTGACCATGAAGCGACCTAAATGACTTCTCCCTCCACTGATCCTATACACTGTGTTTTTGTCCGATTTGACGTCACTACTTTTGTTTGTTACGTTATCCAAACAACCGGAGCAATCTTATTTTCACCCTGTATAGACTGTAACAGTTTGTTATCGGCTCAACCAATACTCGCAGAATGACGGCAAGTGAGAGGGGTTGATCCCACAGAATACCATGTCAGCCCGCGTAGGTGCCCATTTTATACACCTGGGTTCAGAGAAGCAATTCATGGTTGCATGTCCTGCTCACAAACACAAGTGTCATGACTGGGATTCGAACCCACACACCTAGGCCACCAGAACTTGAGTACGATGCACTAGACCTCTCGGCTACGACATTCTACAACAAGTTTGAGCAAATTTCTAGGAGAGGAATAACCAGAGTGTTTAATTTTAATTTATCATATCAGTAGTTGATTAAAATCATGCATCAAGAGTATTAACAAGTAATTTTGTTATTTTAGTGTGCACTTCCTAAAATCTATGTCCAGTACTTAATTAAAATACCTCTTTTTGTTTTTGTTTATGTTTTTTTCGCCCCGTGCCTGTTCATGTATTTGTAGGTATTTAAAAAGGTATTTACTTGTAAATAAGTCTGCATTGAATTTTGTTTTGTTTTTCACATAAGGATTGTTTACCAGATGTTTCAAGTCATTAGTTTGAATACTATCCCTGATTATTTATCTGCTTCTGCCGGTTTTCATGGTAACTTTGCAAACAAATAAAAACCCTAGTGATGTTAGTTATCAAGAGTAAGATAGTAGTTTATAAAATGGCTATTTTAAACACCAACAAACCAAAATTCAAATACATTTAGTTTGTTGGCAGTGGATTTGTTGTGTTTGCAGAAACCGAAAAATTCATTGCATGAGGCCTGGCATTCCATTAACGATCAAATTCGGTGCATCATATTTTATTACTGAGGTACATGCATGCCGTTCAGTTTGCAATGTTCAAAAAATGAGAAAGCTTTACATGAAATAAAGCTTTCACAATATTTTTCTGAAACAATAGCTGAATTAATTGGCAAAAATGACAGGGAACCAGTCATAGAAAACAGTATACATTACATAGCCGGTAACCTGTTTTTGTGATTCCTCGCTTTCCTTTGACATAATATGGTCTCATCACGCAGGTCTCCCTGATGCTCCGCTCGATGTACAAGTCAGGCCAGGTCCGTCCCCGGCAGTTTGTCTTGTAGAGTGGCTACCAGTCACAATAACTACATCAGGATTATCTAATGGTGCTGTGGTGACCGGTTACGCTGTGTACGCTGAGGATACCAAGGTTGCCGAGATATTTTCACCGACAGGTCAGTTTCTTCTTAAATACTTCATTTCTCATGTTCTGTAGAATAGGATTGTGCATTTGATGATACAAGCACGGAATTTGTCACACAGTCAGAGTATGTCATGAGAAAGATATTTGGCTATAATCGGGCCATCGCATATTTGTCCTCTGTAAAAATGTATGGTAGAATAACAAACAACAGCAGCCATTAAACAAAATTGAAACATTTCTGGTTATTCTGCCCTTTTTCACTTTTTCAACAATGTTTTTACTTGAAATGTGTAAAACAATCAGTTTTAACCTTGCGAGTCCGAAGCCCGATGTTTTGAAAACAGTTTTTCACTGTTCTCAAATGACGCCAATGACTGATCAAGCTTAAACTTTCACAAGTTTGTCATTTCATGTGTATGTTGAGTTAAACAAAGTGCAGATGTTGGTTTTTGATAATGATTACCAATGCTGGTTGCGTGCTTCAAATGATACAAAGTTCGCTTGATTAATTACTCTTTTTCTTTCTGTGTGGCTTTTTTGTTTGCAGCTGATCGTGTATCCATGAGTCTAAACAAGATAAAGCTGTTATCAGCCAGAGACATTGTCGTCCGAACCCTCTCTCCAAATGGTTTTTCTATCGATTCTGTGCCAGCTAGAATACCCCCTGCCTTACTAGAGGAGAGACGCAGCGATGCAACACTAAGAGCAATGGAGGCAAAGGTAATTACATCCAACCATACAGGCCTGGAGTTACTCAGAAGGTCATGGGGGCCATGGTCTCAGTTGCCCTGGGCCAAATTTCATGGCTATACTGCTTGGATAAAAATTACTTAATTGAGCGTAGTTTGGTAAGACAGCAAAGTTAAGGCTTTGAATCCGAAGCTATTTTTCACATTGTCTGAAAAAATTGTTGTGTTCTACTATTTTACTATTTATATATACAAGAGTTAATAATGATAGATGTTTACTCAAAGTTGGTATGGAATAGGTTGTTTGTTTCCAGTGCGGTATTTATATCCCTAGATACAAGTAACTTAGATCCTTATGGGAACATTCATCCAGAACAATAGTACATTATTTGGTTTTACCCATACACCGATGTATGTTTTACCCATACACCGATGTATGTCAAGCACTCGGTACTTTCCCGAGTCCTATGAAAAAAAGCACAGGCATATTACTTGGGTGGGATTCGAACCCACGACCTTTGCCATTCAAGAGCAGATGTCTTACCTCTAGACCACCAAGATTGCCCAGCAGCTAGAGGCTGTTTGAGTTCTGTATTATAGCAGCAGTGCTTTACACACATCAGCGTATGGGAAATCCAAATAATATTTTTTGTCGCGGCACAAATTTAACATCTATAATATGTTATTGTTAACCAGTAGCGAACACTTTTTCTACTTGATTCGCTCTCTATTTTTCACACTGTTTCAGTCCATATCGATATTGTTCTGTCAGAGCAAAACTGTCACATCTTGCTTTTGTAGTAATCTTGCACAAGGGAGGCTTCATGAAAACAATTGGGCACCGTTTGGTCTGTGTGAATCAGGGCTTCAATCTGAGGTGTGGATGGCCCCGAAAGAACTGTCCTTGGGGTTGTTGAAACAAAGAATGGACAGGTCTTGAAAAACAAGCTGAAGAGATCACAACAAGGCGATGGACTTGTTTCCATGCATTTTGTACACCTCATTTCTGATGTCATTCTTATGCAAACAGAATAAATTATTGTACTGTAAAAATGCATAAGGACCTAAACGCATGTAAGAGTCCAAATTATCCACCACCTTTTCTTCAATACAGATCTACGCCAATTTCAAACAGGTAATGGCTGCATTGCGATAACCACAGTTTTTTGCTCTGACATGGCATTAGACCCCTTGCACTGGCCACCATTGATGAGGTCAAACAATGGAAACATGCATGCGCCATTGACCTCAGTGAGGGCGCTATTTGGGTCTTGTGACATCATATACAAGGGGTCTACAATGTAATCTCCATCAGCACTTGTATCCGTGGGTTGATAATTCTTATTCCTTCTTCCTATTTGCAAGCTTTCTCCAAGGCGTAATTCCCATAGTGGATTACGACGTGGTCATAGACATGGGAAATACAGGCGGAGTAGATCAGTGAGTGGTGACAAATCACCAGAATGCTGTGCTGTGCTTTTTTCCATCATTAAATTTATGTGCTTTTATCACCTTATACCTGTTTACTGTTTCTAAGAACCGATTGCTCAAAAAACCTAGATTCAATAACTAACAATTACTTTAACCCAATAGTTAGTAAATTTTGGGTTGAACAAAGAAAAGTTTACTCGAGCAGGACTTGAACCTGCGACCTCTGGATTAATGTGCCGGCTGATGGTGGCGCCTCCCTTTTTTGTCAATGTCTTTGTTTGGGGTGCCAGTCAGAATCCATTCAACCTGTAACTGCCTAATATAGCCAGGTATCACATCCACGTTTACGATACAACCTGAGAAGTGGCAGGAGAGGGTTCATCTTAAGGGGATGCAACTTTTTATTTCAAACATCAAGTAGTGTTTACTCAGTACCTGATGTTCTGAATGAAAGAAGAGTTCTTTGTGTGAAACTTTGACTTGTTGAAATACTGAGGAAAGACAGCTTGACTTGTACAATCAACAGCTTGGAATGCACATTGCTGTGGATGAAACTTGAGAAATCCAAAGACCCAGATTTAGACCTAGAACCAGATCTCTGAAACTGTTATCAGTTCATTAGTGTGTGTTGTGGCTGAGCGGTTAAGAGCACCGGACACAAGTTCTGGTGTTTCTGTTGGCAGAGTGTGGGTTCGAGTCCTGGTCATGGAACTTGTGTCCCGGAGTAAGACAATTTACAATTATTGCTGTGTCCTTCAGATGGGACATTAAGCCGTTGACCTCGTGTACTGGGATCGGTAGTGCACGTCAAAAAAACCCAACACACTTATTGTGGAAGAGTAGGGTTTACCCCAGGGTTTCTGGTTCACATGGAAAGCAGCCTTGTTTACAGGATTCCTCAGGCTTGGGAGGTACAGTGATTAAGTTCACTTATGAGGCATCTTAGGTTTCATTACTATAAATATATAAGAAAGAGAATAGTCCAATTTGTATAATTTTCAATTTGTACAATTTGTATAGTCAAAACTGGCAAATGGTTTTTATGTGAAATTGGAAAAGAACCAAACAAGGTCCTCTCCTGTCTTAAGTGGTTTTTATTCTAACCTTGCACATTGTACATATGCTTGTCCCTATCTACTTCATTTGTTTGACAAATTGTTTTTAGCATTTGATCAAACCATATTTTTCATTGTCAGATGCTGTGATATAGCATCTAAAGATGCTAGATCAATTTTTTGTCCAATCTGACCCCCAAAAACTTAGATATCAACTCCACTAATTTTTTTTTCAAAACAGCAAATTTTTTAGATTCTAGAAAGTTATAAGCGTTCATAAAGTATTGCACGAAAAATCCGACGACGGTAAGTGGTAGTTAATACAAAATAAAAAAAGCGTTGATGTTGACATCTTGACATTATCTCACGCCCATCAGCCACTTTTTTTGCAATTTTGCCAAGTTTTTGTATGTTTTTCGTTTTGAAACAGCATCATCTGTCAAAAGTAATTTAGATAAAAAACTCTTTAAAACAGCGTCTTCGGTAAAATCAGGCTATGCAACGTTTAGCGCTAATTAACATGTGTTCAAAACAAGATTTCAAGTCAATTTTTGTGACAATGAAATGAAAGCATAACAAACACTATTTTTGAAACACAGTTTTGCAGTGTTTTCCACTGAATGTTTCACAAGCATTTTAAACGATAATGGTTTTGTTGTATGCAATCACCGGATGATAAACAGAGTGCAATTAAACAGCATTATTACGGCAAAGACTTCAGCAGGATTTTTAATTTATTGCAGCAATCACATCCATCTAATATGTACCATGGTGCTGAGGAAGAGGGAGACAGTTCATCTCATAGCTCGAGATCTGATGAACTATCACACCAACATGTTGCTGCTAACCAAGCAGCAACGACAACCACAAACAAGCCACCAGCTGCAGCTAGCAGCGGGAAGGCTGCTGAGCAAAGTGATGATAAAGAAGATACAACAAAGGTAGCCTAAACAAATGTGCTTATTTCAGCTCGTCTGATTTACCTAAACTGAGGGGGATGGGATGGGATTGATACTAAAATGTACGGAACTGACTTTTTTTTTCCTAGCATGACTTTCTCACTCATAACCCCTGGAATTGGTTGATTTAAATGTGCAAATGGGTCAATCCATTCTTTGTGCGCGCTCAAGTATGGTAGCCCGCAAAAAGACGTATCAACAAATGGTCCCCTGTCATCCTTCTTTGATCTTGTGACATGTCTAACTGTATGCAGTTCAGGGTGACCGTGTAAAAATGTGATTCATTTCAAATGGAATCGCATCAAAATACTTGCATTTTGACACGCGCGTACTAAGCAACATACAAGCGCCCTACAAGGGCTCAAAAGTTTTTACCAAGCATGCGGGCAAAGCAGTGACATTTGGGAGCCAAGCAGCATTGTTTGTCAGTACATCCATACCAGGGATTAGTGACGACAGGAGGTGTCAATATGGTGTGCTGCCCGGGGTAGCGAGGCTGGTTGTATATACATTTTTTGTTTCTTTTGTAGAAGGTTGATGCAAGGATATCAAGAGATGACTACACGTCAGAAAGTGAACGCTCAGAATTATCCGACATCGCTGAGGAGGCCGAGGAGGAACTGTCAGACTTTGCAGATGGTAGCTTACCAGGGCTCAGTGATAACAGCGAATCTAAATCACTCAAGAGAAGCCGACGAAGGGAAGATGAGGAGAAGAAGAAGGTACAAGAAACACTCAAGGTGAGTGGATGAAATATCAGTGGAATGAGGTTACCAACCAATAGGGGGCTGTGTTATATTGAGATTGTGATTTTGAACAAAATCACCATATGCAGGCAAAGGACAAGAAAGTGTGTAGTTGATATTAATCCATCGAATGGTTAGTATTTGGCGTGTCATGGCCGAGTGGTTTAGTGCATTGGACTCAAGTTCTAGTGGCTGAGTCATAAGGGTGTGGGTTCGAATCCCAGTCATGGCACTTGTGTCCTTAAGAAAGACACCTAACTACAATCACTTCTCTTCACCTGGGAGTATGAATGGGTACCTGCGAGGGTGGAGATTGTTCTTGTCATTGATTTAGCGTGGTGTGCTACATATTTGGCAGCTAAGGCTGTTGCTCCCAAGGAAGCTGAGCTGGTTTAAGGAATGAAATAAATGGCCCAGTGACCAGGTGTAATGATGTTGGAGCACCTTGAGTGTCACTGAGTGATGGAGTTAAGCGCTCAATAAGGAGCCACTATTATTACTATTATTATTATTATTTATTTTTTGGGGATCAAATAATACCTTGCTCAAAATTCTGATCAAGGGTCTTGTTGCTTTTCTGTATGAAGTTCAATGCAAAACCAGAGATGGAGTTAGACACGGACCCCGAGCTGGAATCACTAAACCGGTCCGATAAGTGTCTACCAATCCAGGTCATCCGGCAACAATGTGACTTTGAACGAGAGACGGAGCAATCTCCTCATAATCAAGTTGTAGAACCCATTCCAATCAAACAGAGCAGAAAAGAGGGTAAAGCTGTACCACACATTGGTGAGTAGGATGTTCAATCTACCATCATGGGAATATGACATCACTTTCATTATTACATCAACTAACCTGTCACGTTCACTTCATGCTATACCTGTACTGGATACTGATACTCATAGAGTAATACTTTATGGGATTATATCAGTGTTTGCCCTCAAAGAGGGACTGTCGTCAAGATCAAAGCGAGGCTGCAACTGTACGTGGAATAATGAACTCTCAACCAATTACTGCCTGTGTGTGCGTTAGCCGTCACATCACAAAGAGTGCCATCATTATTGTGCTGTGATATGAGGGCTAGCCCGTGTGTGTGCAGTAACTGGGTTAGTGTTCATAATTCCATGTAGAGCTGCAGGCCTGCTGTGATCATGACGACAGTCCTCTTTGAACGTTTTCAGTGACTAGCCAGCAGGACCAGTTAGCTTGTCACCCAGCTTTTTCACAAGTTGAATTCATATTAAATAGGGGTGTTTGTCAACACTAACCAGGCCGACCACTTGGAGAGAATTGGTCCTCAGGTGGTCCTCAGGTGTTTCAACTAGCATTTAGCCAGCAACTATTGTTCAGGAGGAATGCTGAATACATCATTGGTTTATGGAAGAGCCAATTCACTCTGTCAATACCACACTGTGAAAGGTTATCAAATAAGATGGTCTGGTAGAATAGTGAAAAGCCAAGAGAAGTTCAGGACTTCGTGCATGCATAAGCAACAGTGATTTGTGGTCATCAAATGAAGTTTTAAAAAATGCAACTATTTGTTTATTGGATTGATTAAGCCTTGAAATATAAGCTTTATTATCAACAAAATATCACAAATTGTTTCGGTTAAAATCCAATCCTGTATGGTATCATTTTCTCCTATGGCAGAAATCACGCAAGACGAAGCTCGCAAAGCTGCCAGCCACGAAAAACGTTCTGAACCTTCTGGTCAACCATCGCTCCATCAACAGCAACCAGGACAGGACCTCAAGTCGCAATCCAACGATCCCAACGGACCATCCCACCAACAGCGTAAAAGCAGCCTCGGAGACGACCGCCAAGTCGCACTCAAACTCGCAAACTATAAAGACTATGATGCCAAGTCTAATAATGACAGACAACGAAAGCTGTCTGTGGATTCCAGGACCGAGGAAACGGGAACCTATGAAGAAGAGGAGGACTATTCAGTGAGTGAAGGGCCGGAGGAACTGTTTGATGACAGTGTGATTCGGTTTTTTGTAGCGTTATATGATTACGATCCAACGGCAATGTCTCCTAATGATGATGCTGCTGATGAGGAATTGACATTCAAGGAAGGAGACATAATCAAGGTTGGTGGATAAATGTAGTCAATCAATCAATCAATAGTACAATTTATAAGGTGCCAATCTAACGCCTGTTGCTAATAGTGCCGTACAATAAGCTTTCGATAAAAGATTTTAAGTGAAGTCTTGAAGATGGCTACTGATAAGGATTGTTTAATACTGCTTAAAATTGAATCCCTCCGACTATAGATACAGTTGCTATGTCAAATTGTTTGTGGCAAGCATTTGTATAGTTACCCCCAGTTGAGCAAACCCTGGTACATGTACCTGGTACCATTGTGCCATACACATTCATACAAAATGGTGTATGGGTGTTCGCTGTCTCTTACATCTATAGTCTGAGGAATTCAATTTTAAGCGTGAATTTGTGACTAAGCAAGTCATTGTACCTGACATTCAAATCTAATTTGCAAATGGCTTAATCCTTACACAGGGATGAACACAAAATGTAACATCCTCATGATTGCTATGACTGTCTTGTCTGCAGGTATATGGTGATAAAGATGCAGATGGTTTTTACATGGGTGAGCTTAATAGCCAACGAGGTTTCGTTCCGTACAATATGGTTGAGGAGGTAGATGGGCCAGAACAAACACCGTTGAACCCACCAAAGAGGGCTAGTACAGCAGGAACATCCATGCTAAGCGAGTCACCAGATAGAGTTGGATATAGCAGCAGTTTGAACACAACCACAAGTAGTCCAGGTTAGTATTGGGAAGAATGTGTTCATTTGTAGCAGAGTCGCAAATCAAATATTTGTCAGAGCTATTGTGATGATTTAGAAATTTAACAAAATAATGGGCATTTATGAGGTGCTTTTAACCATTGTATAAGCACCTTACTCCTGTTCATTGGGTCTTAAGCATTCTTGAAACCATCAACTCCTTTGGAGTATGCAGCACCGTCAGCCAAATTGGCACACAGAATACTAATCATGCACATCAACAATCTCTACCCTCACGGGTACCACTTGAGGGTGATGAGAAGCAATTAGCTTTAAGTGAATGAATCCCGGCTGTGACACTTGTGTTCTTGAGCAAGACTCAAGAACACAAGTGTCACAGCCGGGATTCAGACCCGCACTCTAATGACTCAGTCATCAGGACTTTGAGTTTGATGCTCTAGATAGCTCGGCCACGGGACGCTACAACCTAAAGATGATTTCAAGATGAAGCTGTCATTTTATAAATCTGTTTTGTTATAATCTGTGTTTGATTTCATTTTATAACTTTATTTTGACACACTTTGATTTGTTTTTCTCAATAGTACATCTGTTCAGCAGCCCCATCAACAGTCAGCTGAATGTAGCGCCCGATGCAAGACGCCAACGCATGAGGGCGCTGTTTGACTACAACCCGCAGGAGCTGTCGCCTAATCCAGATGCGGAGGCAGAGCTATCTTTCCGTCAGGGTGAACTCATCATGGTCTATGGAGAAATGGACAATGATGGATTCTATGTGGTGAGTAAGCATGCCTGAAGTGACCTTGAGCATTCTTATGCGTTGTAGTCAATTGTTTAAGCACCAATTTCATGATGCTACTTACAGCTTCATTGTACACTCTTAGTTATCATTCTCCGCTTACTGGATTAACACAGAACTAAGTTATGCTAACTGAGTAAAACAGGGAGTACGTTGTCATAGCTGTACGATTCAGGTGCACCGGACTCAAGCTCTGGTGCCTCTGATTGGCAGAGTGTGGGTTCAAGTCCCAGTCTTGACACTTGTGGTCCTTAAGCAAGACACTTGATCATAATTGTTTTATCCTTCAGATGGGATGGGAAGCCGCAGGACCTGTGTGTTGTTTAATGCACATAAAAGAACCATGTTATACTAATCACTGAGAGAATGTCTTTACTCTGATGTTTCTGGCATAGTTTGCAGCAGATTGCATTGCATCACTCTGAAAAACTCTTTACAAGGTGTTTACAAATGGGTCTCACTATTCAAAAACTTTGCCTGTCTTAAAACAGGATGCGCACTTTGAACCCTGTGTCAGTAGAGCTTCATAAATGACTGTTGTTATTATTATTTTGATTATTACAAGAAGAAAACTCAGGCACTAACATAAATTCCTTACAGTAAGTTACACTTTTGAAAGGAAAACAAATTTCGGAATTAGTGAGTAAAAAAAGTCCATCTATCCTGACCATCAGGGTGAAATCCATGGCGAGAGGGGTCTGGTGCCATCAAATTTCCTAGAAGTTGCTGTAGAAACACCCCGATCTGAGTCTGTGCCCAGTCCACAACAGTATAGCAGTCCTGCCCACCAGCCATACAGCCCCTCCCATCAATCTTTCAGCCACTCCCCTGGGCGTGACAGTAGAGGGAGCCGGGGAAGCAGGGGAAGCTACTCTTCAGTCAGATCAGATGATAGACAAACACAGGTAAGGTTTGGATAGGAATTGAATCACTTGACATGCATGGGCTTATTCACAGTAAGACATTCCATAATATCTCGAAAGAGACAACAATTCCCAGTGCATTTTATGAGAATTGTTGTTGTTTTTACTTTGTTTAGTCATGGTTTCATAATAACAACACTAATCTCAACAGCAACAAAAATTATGTTGGCAAGTCCAAAAATGTCAGAAAAAATAGTGCTGCGTAGAGGTATGGTAAACATTTTTGTTAATACCAACATGAAGTGATTAACAAATGCAAAGACTCACACCTTATCTTATCTGCCTGCAAGATGGTAGCTAGGTTAGCTAAATGACATTTATGCAAGGGACTCGGGATACAGTACTGCAGGGAGTCGCTGGTAATAACACTGACTGATGGTGGTGGATAAAATTAATATGAAAATTAATATTTTTAATGAATGAGTTTCTGTTGCTTGAAAAAGCACAAACTTATCGCAGTGTAAATGGTATTAATGTCATATTTATACTTGTTTTTAGCCCTATGTAGGTTTCTTCCTCTGTGAAGTACAGAGTCCTAGTAGGAAGCTACTGATCTCACTGGGTTGATATTCCTTGGCAGCGTACATTGTTGGGCAGTGAGTTTTAGACGTTGATATTCCTTGTAATTCCATCATTCTCGTGAAATATATCAGCTCTCAACTGTAAACATTTCTGAAAACTTTAAACACAGTCCAGCACGTTTACGGGTTTGTTTGTGTGGGCTCTGATAATGCATATCACAGTACACTCTCAATTCAAATGAGCGAACTGCACCTAACAAGGTAGTGTACACATAGGCATGACAGGCTTGTCTGAGAGAATGAACAAAACAGAAACTTTTTAATGTCGAGAGCTGAATTATTTAACGAAATTATGGTGGATTTATGAAGAATACTTGACATCAAAAACTCATAACCAACAGTTGTATGCTGCCATGGAATGATAATCCGGTGAGGTTAGTAGCTTCTTACAGGTACGATTTGAATTACAGAGCTCTGACAGTTTTCCGCCCCAGAAATGGACCCTCATATCCAGGACATCACTGTAGTATTTATATAAAGCGAAAATCTTCCAGGGCTTGTTGTATTATATTTTAAATATTGACATATTCCAGGCCTTGAATTTCATCTTTGAGAGAGTAAGGCCATTTTCATTTTGCAAAAGGCACTTCCATTGGAAAATCTTATAGTCTCTGGGAAACATTTGAAGGAGCACTTCAGGCCGAGACCAGGGGCAACAGAGGCCATGGCCTTCGTGTAATTCCAGGCCCGATATTCATAAACAATGTCCATTCACAATGAGCATGTTGACATGCCAGCCCTGTGTAATTGAGACGTCATCAGCTGTATTCCTTTCTGTGTCGTTCATTCATGCACGTTTTGCATGTTTCATCCATTGCTATGTCTTTTTTGTTTTGCATTTGTTTTTTTGTTTTTTTTCGCCTTCATTCCGCTCTCATTGTCATCATGGCGATGTAGTCACCAAGGAGAAGTAGTGGGTAAGATGGAGGGATTTCACTTAGTGGTTTTTCCCGGTTACCAGCCAAACTTTTACATCGTGCATATGCTGACTGGTAGTCAGAAGTCTCTGCTTAGCAGCTTAGATATGAAATAAGCTGAAATTCTGGATTTTATAGCATTGTAACAAGTCTTTACATGTGGCTTGATTCCACCAAGTATAGCAAAATATGTAAGCAATTTATCAAGCTTAGAAGAAGTTTCTTAAGCTCCAGCAGTTTTTGTTAAAAGTACATGACACAAAATTTGTGATATTTTGGAGGCTTTCTTCACATTCAGTGGGAAAAGAACAAAATCGGTTTTGAGGACAACTGTAAAAAACATCTGTGATGGATTCAGATACTAGTTAATGAAAACATTTGAGCTAAAAAAGCCCCAAGACTTCTACTTGCCAACCAAGGAAAACAATTTCTTAAATCCAAACCCATAATGAATGTTTTGCTGTGATTAAAATTGTTAAATGACTGATTATTTTGCTACAGATTTGTTGGAAGAAGTCACATGTCATAACTAATCACTTTTTGTAAACAAATTATTTGCAATTTTAACCAAGCCCTGGTTTTATTTGGATCCTCCAGTTGTCATATTTCTGGTTGGTTTATTTGCATTGAGTTTTGATTTGTTTTTGCTGTGGTTTAACTTTATTTCTTAAAAGGTGTTTTTGTAACTAACAATTGGAGAATTTGAAAATCATTTGTGAAGAAATGTTTGTCAATGTGGTCAAGAACACACTCTAAATATTCATTAATACAGATATTGAAAATGTTCAGCTTTTTCCTTTTATCTAAAAACACCAGTAGATTTACAACAATCCTCTTAAATCATTCCAACAAAAGTTTGGTAACTTGAGCAAACTGTTTGCTTAGATTTATTGACACATCCGTTTATTAGTTTCATGCTGCTCTTGTTTTCATGCCACTACTTCGGTCAGCTCTTATGCAAAGCTTCCAGATTGCCCAATCATAACTTGACCCAACAAGCTTCGCAGCTCATATTCTGCCAAGCTCATTAACAAATGCTTTCAGATTTAGCAGCAGTCATTGCTTTTGGGGTTTGTGTAAATTGTGTTTGTGGACTGTGGCAGCCATGGAACAATTTGCTGCTTGCTATAAGGTGCCTTGGGTTTGATTACTGGTTTCTGTTTGAATGTTTAAGTCAAGTTTGAGCTACAATTTTTGTAATCTAAATATATTTCAAAACAATATTGGCCACTTGTACGAACATCACACGTGGCTACTGACTGCCATGCCTGCTATTGTGGGAGTCAAATTGCATGTAAATTTATGGTACGCGTGTAAACGCAGTGGTGTGTCACCTAAAATACGCACTGTGCATAACACACAGGGACAGTGGGTCCCAAAATGGCACAACCGAGACTGATGTGACGATGACATCAGATGAATTGGGTCTGTAGAAGCCGCCCCAAAAGATGGTTTGTATTTTAGAATAAAAGTATAGAAGTGGTGTTTGTGAGTTACACGTGTGGTTTCTTGAAGTGAAGCAAAATATTCATCTCAGAAAAACAACATTTAATTTGTTTTTTAAAACCACGTTTTGTTCCCGTTTTCCCCCCTTGAATATTTGGAGAGCAGTTTAGCTGACAATTATTTGTGAATGTTTTCCTTAGCTCCCGACAAGACATCAGGAAAATGGAGAGGCACTGGTGAAAGGTCGCGATGTAAGGTCAAACTCAGATGCAGCTGACCAATCAGGGGACAGCATGGGTACGCCAGAGCACATCAAGAAGAAAAAGGGACTGCTCTCAAAGGGGAAGGCGCTCTTTAAGAAACTTGGTGGGGACAGCAAGCAGAAACACAAATGAACAACAATGACAAACATGCTGTCTGTGGGACCAATTTCATCATCAAGTTGCTGACAGAAAGTGTTGCTGGGAGCCAGTTACAAATGGGGGAAACAAAATTAAAACCTGCTTCTACCAAAGGAGACATGAATTTTCTACATAAGATTTGTGTGCATGAACAGCTCAGTGAAATGGCCAGGGTTTCTATTTCCAGTCAGTAAAACAAAAGTCTCAGTCAGTTGGGATATGCATTGCTTTCATATGGCTCTAGATGTATTGTGTGGGTTATTTTACTGAAGATTTACTGTCTGCACTGCTAGGGCAGTAGAGTGATGAGGTTGAGCCTGTACATCGTGCATGCAAACCGCTTATAACCTGAGTTTCAACAACTTGAATCTCAAATACACACACTTGTGTTTCATTGACAAAAAGAAGGTTGCAAAATAATCTTCTATTTAAAAAAAAATTAAAAATCTTCAGTTTTATTATTATTATTATTATTATTATTATTATTAAAAAATGTCTCATCTCCTTAAGATGATCCCTCTGCTGCTGCTTCCCAGGTTGTATCATAAGCTTGGGTGTGATCACTGATTATAAGACAGAAACAGGTTGAATGGCTTTTGACTGGCATCCCCAAACAAAGATATTGACAAAATAGGGTGACAGCAAATATTAGGGCTAGATAGCTCAGTTGATAGACCACCGGTCAGTTAATTTGGAGGTTGCAGGTTCAAATCCCGCTCTCGTCAATTTGTCTGTGTTCAATCCAGAATGTATTTAACTATGTCAAAAGAAATTCCTTTCACCTTGGGTTGTATGGTTTTATGAAAAGTATATCACCTTGAGTTTAATGTGCATTCCAATCTAAGGGAATTATTATTGCAAAGACAGTCAAGCAAATCAGAAAAACTGTTTGTTTTTTTATTTGTGTTTTCTTCATGACAGTTTTGACAACATTCTAGAGGTAGTTATACCCAACTTCATTTTACATGACAGTATGAGTTTCATGAAAAGCCTTTGTGAAAAACACATTCCTGGCTCCAGTTTGGATTCCATCAAAACCACGAAGCTGTGGTTTTGAAGTGTAGAGCCTACCAGGAACTACAGTCATATTTTAAAGGAACATTAATAATAATAACTCATTATGGTGTGGATTTCTGTGTCTTGTTCCTTAGCATTAAGATTGTGGGTTTTTTTCCCCCGTACTTTCACCTGTGATCGCAGTTCCAATACCGGACTGGAGCCTTGCATGTGGATTGAATTTTCAGTCCCTACCTGATTGTGTGGGTTTTCCCTATTGGGGGGGGGGGGGTGGTGGTAACCTCCCATATCTAAAACTGAAATTGTTTTATCATCTTCTCTGCACAGGTGTCCTCAGGCTTTTGGGTCACGGTGCTAGTCACTTTTGAGGGTTCCTTGGTTTCATTACCAGAAACATATCACCACAATAACAATAATACCATTGTACATTAGAATGTTCTTTTTATTTAAGGAATTTAGAGATTGTTTTTCTGCCTTCAAGCCTTTATTGAGTTATATACAGAAGCTTTGGATAGGAGAAAAGCAAGTTGGCCACACCATTACAAAGGTCAATAAGGTGTGGAACAAATATGATTATATTATTTTGTCTATGTTTTGGGTCTCTTCAGTATTTCAAAAGGTGCTTATGAGTATGTGTATATAGAAATGATTTAACATTGTTATTTATTCATTGTTCAGAATGTGTTTTCTTTTGTCATTGTTATCGAGTTTTGTTTATTTGGCTTCACGTTACAGGAGTGGTAATGTTCATTTAATTATGTAAATCATTCATTATTTGCATTTCCCAAATCAAATATTCATGAGTTTGTAAATATTCATGAGCGTGTACATATTATTAAGAAATAATAAAGACTGGACCATAATATCCCTATTGTGTTACATTCCATGCAACTTGCTATTAATTTTTTGATGAAATTGATTAAATATCAATTCAAGATGATTCCTAATCAATCAATGTATATCCATAATTACCAAAATATTCCATGACATTTAATCTTTTTATTTATAAGTTGACAATCGTCTGCATGTGACAGGGTGCAAAATATTAAATTTGCAGTTTTTAATACTCTCTTAAAAAAAAATACCCTTTTACGTTTAATTTAATTTGGCTCTTTAGTATAAGTCTGGGTAACGTTGTGTTGGTAGAGTGCTGTACCTCCTTTTAAGAAATTTACTGCAGAGAATTTGGATGTATATGTAGTTTCTTGGGCCCATTTTTAACCGAGGCTTTGGGTTTGGGCTTGGGCTTCATCAGTTATTTAGAAAACGTGCGCTTTCCTTAAGGGGCTTCAATCAAGCAGATGGAGCCAAAGCCCAAGCCATGGTTTGCACAAGGGTCTAGTCACTGCTTTTGAAATGTCAGGCCCCAACTTGGTAACTGTTTAAACAGACATGTATAATCAAGTTGGGTATGGCCTAAGTTGGACATTTTCCACCTATAGTTCACTACCTCAAGCCTTTGCTGGGATAGGTGACGACCCTCTCATTTACAGTAACAAGGATCGTCAAGTTTATGCCTCAAATAGTCAAAGTACCAAACTTTCACAGGTTTTTGTTTTACCAAACAAGATTCTATCAATGGAAATTCCAATAGGATTTGGGTTTTTTATGCAGGGAACAAATACTTCAAAATGATTTGTGTTTCACATTGCATACACAGGGTCTTTGATTTAAAATTGTGTTCCAGGTTAAGGGATGGTACAACTGCCTGATTCCCAAATTGCAATCCCAAACAACACTTGATTCAAATACGGATTCCATTTGAGAGAAAAATATCCAGCAAATCATTCAGCATTAAAGTCAAGTAACTCCCAAGTCATTCCCATGTTTTCATGCTCCTGGAGATTTCTTTTGTTTTCTCGTTGTCCCTGTACTTAACATCCTCCTCTAGGCCTTGCCCACAAAGCAGAACATCTCTCTGTGGAGACACTGCTCCTTTTGTAATCAGTCTCCATACGGTAGCGAATATTAAAATACCTTAACACTATACTCAATGCAACAATGGATTCACGCAGCATGGGTTGATTAAGCTATGCGTTGTTGAATCTAGACAAAAGCTATAATACGAAATAAAATCAATTGTAATAATAATGATAATAATAGTAGTATAATAAAAAGTCCCAAGGTTATTTGGAGGATGATCAAATGTTGATGTTGTACTGCCCTTGAGGGAGTGTTGTATAGGTATTTATTTCATGTCTTCCATTTGAGCTTTCAAATGCAGTAAACGTATATATAGTCAAAATATCTACCTTATTTTTTCATGACCGTGTGTGTGTGTGTCTCTGTGTCTGTAGAAAGTTTACAGGTTTGTTTACTTTTTAGAAATCTTTAAATCTCTGTGTAAACCCGGCTTGTTTGCACTGAGTTTCTCAAAATATTATATGAGGTATAATATGAACCAAATTAAACAATTTTACTATCATTTCTTTTGCGTTTTTATGGCAAATAAATTATTGTTTCTTCGGTACATTTGTTTTTGGATGTTTTATCCATACTGTTTCAGTTGTTAGTCTTATAGGGTATTCATTATTAGCCATGACCTGCACAACGTATTGGTTACAAATTTAGGAAAGTTCCATAGTTGCTTGTTACTGTTTTAAAACCATTTGAGAAATATTATGTGCGCTGATCACAACATCTTTTTGAGTGTTTGTTTGCTCTTTATAAGACTAAACTGCTTTGCCATTTTTGGCAATCCAGTTAATAGAGTTATTTAAAACTCTTACATTTCGTTTGTTTGTTTGCTGCTATTTAACTAGTGTCTTAATATGACTTGTATTTGTCATATCTAGAAATTATAGAAGGACATCATGAAGTAAGTAATGGGAGTACTAAATGTATATATTGATGGTTTGTGTGTAAGCTTCCATAATTCCTTACTAAGTTTTCCATCCCATAATGCTTCCCATGTGTATACATGTAGATATGATTCATGTGTTTTTTTGTACATAAGCTGAGTCTATATTCAATTACGTGTGTGTCTAGTTTTATTCTAAAAATCAAACTCATTAATTTAATCGTATTGATCCGATTCACCCGACGTCATCATCACAATAATCGCGCCATTTTGGGAGTCAATGTCCTCATGTGTTATACAGTGTAGTGCACATTTAAGGCAACGGGGCGTTTACACGCTTACCATTCACCCCCAAAATGGTGTGTGTGACGTTACTGCAAGTAGTCTTAATTGGCAACATTCATTAGAGATATCTGTATTAAGCAAACATCTTGATCAAAATGAACAAGTTTTGAACAAGGTTCGTAGACTTGCCCAGTCCCTCTGAGCCAGTCGATGTTGCACCCTCTACCGGCGACTAGTATAAAAAACTAGCGTCGCCAATCAAGACTATGGTCAATAGCTGTACAACACAATGTAATGACAGTGTATGCCATGATGGGTGAAAATGAGGTTTCGTGATGGAACGAATGTTGCAAATCTATTGAGTATTCCGTAGTCAGTACACAAGATTATTTCCGGAAGCTTAATTGTTTTAAACGATTTCTATGAAATACGACCTATTTATGTGCTCTTCAGAACCACGCCCGTTGTTTCCCCACCTATGCTAGTTTCATATTTCAGTATTTTTGTTGAAAAGCAAAGCAATCTGTTCACTCATCAATACATTCCCAGTGATTTTTGGCTGGTGGGCATCAATTTTTGTTGTTATGATTCGTCAGTTTCTCGAGGAATCATGCTTTTGAAATGTCTTGTGACTGCTCATAAAATGCTATAAACTGGACTTGATTAACATTTTTGATAATAAAATATGGTCAAACTAAATACACCTGTGTTATGTAGTGGCTTTATGCATTTTTTGTGTTAAATTTTACTTTTTTATTTGTTTTTAGGTGAGATACTACACATGATGATTTTAAAAGGACGTTTCTAATCTAATTGAACTGGGAAACCCAATAATTATGGGTTTTAGCTGGGCCTGGGAGCAAGGCTTTTCTAGGGCTTTACTGGGGTGGTGTTTACCAGCCAATAATAACAATCTTCACAAAGTTGTGACCTTCAAGGGCTGGTTTTGGTAGGGTGCACGCACAGTCAGTACTGTCCATAATCTTGGTGTTTTCATGGAGGATTGGGCTACAGTGTCAACTGTGGTCTGCTAGTCTTGAGAGGTTGTTATCCCAGTGACTAGTTCTTCAATTGGGACTGTTCCTGACCCTTATCATCACTTCCTGCAGAGCAGGTTTGATTGTACATGTATGAGTTACTTTGGACAGACTCTCCCTACCCTCATGCCACGTACCTACCCTCACCCTAACAATCGCAAATAACCCCTCCCCTCAAACCCAACCCTTACTCTCGAGTCCAGTTATCACATCCCCTACCCTCATACCTGCTCTGCCTTCACATCCTTTTCCTTTCCCTCACATCCTACCCTGGAGCAAACCCTTACCATCGCATCCATCATCTCCTATCCTCGCACCTCCTCTACCATCAAACCCAACTCCTACCTCGACACACTACCCCCACCATCACCACACCCAACCCCTAACCTCACACCCAACACTACCCCCACAACCAACCCCTAATCCTCACCATCACATCCATCTCCCCTCACATCTCTATTGTCAATCGCAATCCCCACCCTCATTCCCAATCCCACCCTTACTTCAAACACTACCCTCACAACCAACCCCTACTCTCATCACAAAGCCAAACCTTACCATCATATCATCCCCCACTGCCACACCTCCCCCACTGCCACACCTCCTCCAACCCATAACCTCAAACCCAACTCCAACCCTCACACCCTGTGCATGGGTGTGGCTTTACACATATTGTAGCGTTACAACTGCAGATCCATCTGTAGGTAGTCAACACTGGTTTAGCTTCAAGTCAGTTTGGTTATGCTTGTGGGGACAGATATGAAGGTCTATTGGAAACAAGACAATATTTGACTCGAGCCACAAGAAAGTATAACCTGGGTGATGATTTTTCCTTTTAAATCGGCATCATACAAGAGATATTAAAGTGAGCGAAACCTGCTACACAGATAGTGTCTGAGTAATTCAATTCAATTGACTTTATTATCCCTTACAGGAAATTAATTTCATCCTTTACATCAATAAGTTGTGAATATATTACAATTGCAATAATGTGTCAAAAATTACCTTGAATGGATCAATTGATGAGTTAAATATGAATCAAATATGAATCAAAAAAATGAATGCATCATATATATAATATTTGAAAGAAAATAAGTTTTGGTTGGATTCTGTGCTCTTTTGAGTAATTTTTTCAACAAGACCCTGGTGAGGCCCCCCCCCCCCCCACCCCAAGAAATAAAACCAAAAAAATGTTCTGCTTCCGATTACATGTACATACACACCATTTCAAAATAGGCCAGAAGTTCAGGTTTTTGTTGCACTTTTTTTTTAATACTCTGCTTGACATTGGATCAAAAAGTCATGGGAAAAGAGTAATTTTCTGCAACTACAATGAGTCCTACCCAATCCAACATGAACTTAGCACATTGTCAGTGCTACAATGAATTGTTCATTTTTCTTTCTGTTTTTCCTAATTCAACTTTGTCAAAGTCAGACAAAGCTGAACATCCCATTACAAACACTGATGCTTTGGTATTTTGTTATTTATTTGTTTATTTATTTCATTTTTTAGTTGTTTATTCCCGAGGCAATTGAAAGCAGTACTATTTCTGTTTTTGCCTCTTGAATCTCACTATTGCTAGACTTTTTCTTGCTTGCTATACACTGCTAAAAATGGTATTCTTGAAATGAGAAAAACATCTTTTTCTGGGGAGTGACACAAGAAATATTTTCTCAAAATAAGATGTTTTTTTTTATTTCAAGAATACCATTCTTAGCAGTGTACCTATACAATTTGACTGTAATTTGTTATTTCTTGACTAACAGCAACATCAACAGCAGTGGCATAACCGGACATTTCATTGGGGAGGGGGTGTATGTTCCACTGCTTTTATTTCAAGAGGAAAAGGTATGGTTTTTACATTTTTACTCTCTAAAGGAGAAAGTGCAAACAGCAACATTTTGAGAGATTTGAAGGCAATGTGCCCTATCAACATTTTAAAAAGTTCTAATGAATCTTTAAATTGACTGACTGTTAATTCAATGGGCTGATTGTGATGTCTTTTTAATTTCGTCTGGTTAGTGCACAAACGTATCTTGGCGTGTGCGAGATAAGACGAGATAAGACAATTTGACAATTGCAAACTCGTGCGTAACGTAAGTGCTATTTTAGGAGATACAACTTTTTTGCACTGACACGACTGTTTTAAAATGGCTAAACAACTTATCAATCTGCCTAGATTTAAAAATGTTCAAGATGATTAAACAACTTATCCAACAAACAATGACTAGTTTTAAAATGACAAAACAATTTATCCATCTGCCGAATTTGATGGAGGCACTTTGTAATGATGATTCTGATGCCAGGTGGTTTAATTATACTGGCACGTACTTACACACAGTATTACGAAGTTTAGCACAATTTACACTATCCCATCCGTACTTTTTTACTTGTGAACAATTATGCTTCTGGCTTTTGGGTTGCCCATCAACCCAATTCCTGTGTTGAACGTCAGTCAATCCATCCTTGCACTCCCAGATACCTTTAAATAGGAATATCAATATTTCAAGTGCATTCAGTACATAAAGTACATCACCTAATTTTAAGCACAATCAATTTACAAAATGTTTTCAACTCCCTCCAATATCCACAGGGCTGCAAGTGTCCTTGTTAAAAAGGGTGCACATACACTGTATTGGATTTGGTTGGGACTAACATTGTTTATTGGTAAAACAATGCTTGCAACAACAACAATTATGCCGGTTTTTTTCGTGGCATGCAAACAGTCACTGCTAAATTATGTAGGCTCTTCAAGTAGTTATTAGGCAACTTGGAGGCAACCAACTACGCATGTAAAAGGAACACTTCGATGTTACAGCTGACCTTTTCTAATACTATCTTATTGTCCACAAGACGATTATGTGGAAATTAACATGTGAATATTTTTTCTTCTTGAAGATTGTAAATTGCCTCATGTGACATCATGGCCCTTATACCGATGTGCTTAAGCACTGTACACTCAGTACTTTCCCAAGTTCTGTGGAAAAAAAACACCTGCAAATCACTCTGGTGGGATTCGAACCCACGACCTTTGTATTATTAGAGCACATTCAAATACAAATTTTTTTTTTTAATGAACATGGAAAATATTTAGAGACACGTTAATTAGATCAGTGCTCCCCATGCATGAGCTTGTGTATCGGGCTGATATCCTCGAATTGCGAGCAGATACACGTAAATAGCGGCTGATACGCAAAAAAAGGGGGAGGAAGGTCTCGACTCCTCCGGATGCAACCCCCATTTGTACCTTATTCATTTTTTAATTAATATTGCAATTGTTATTAGTTTCTATTTAGTTGGAATGAAACCATATAGACAAATTTGGCGTGACTACATTGTAAGTATTTTTCTGCAATGTAAACTGCTGCATGGTGCTAAGTAAATAAAATGGGTCTTATATGTCAAACATAGCTCAGCATACATTGTAGAAAAATACTGATTGCTTTGAGACAGCCTCGGGTGTGATAAAGCACTATATAAAAACTGCATATTACAAAGCTAGTGCAGAAATCCATTGCTGACCCAGTGACCTGGTAAATAGAGAATTTTGACCTCAGCGCAGGATTCTGCGGTAATTAGATCAGTGCTCCCCATGCATGAGCTTGTGTATCGGGCTGATATGCTGGAATTGCGAGCAGATACACGTAAATAGCGGCTGATACTCAAAAAAAGGGGGAGGAAAGCAGATCCATGAAGACGTAATGAAGTTTAACTTTGTATTTAAGCTCACCTTCAGTTTCAAAATCATTGCAATTGATCCAGGTTTTATCAGAGGCCAAAGAATAAAGAAAGAGATCTTCCTCTGGAGATGTGGGGGCAAAAAAAAACACCTCCGATCATGAGACATCTGTCTTCTGCCTGAGCCCATTTTAGAAGACCAATGCTCATGTAACAGTTGTTACGGAACCTCACCCAATCTGAAGGGCAGTTGTTTTCTGCGCTGTACCTCTCCTTGCCTGTAGAATGGGATTGAGATGGGTACATGCACATTGTAAAAATAAGGTAGGCATTACCCGCTTTTGAAAAGAGTTGATTTCTTCATATGAGGAAGTGAGGTCAGGTTGGAGGGGTATCTTTCCCCACCTTCCACCTCTAGGACCCGGTTTGAATCACGCCGGGGGCACTATGTGGATTGGGTTTTCAGTCCCTACCTGATTGCGTGGGTTTTCCCTAGAATAATTCCCTATGGTTTTTGGTCCCACATCTAAAACTGAAACTTTCTTCCTTGTCTTCTCCCCATTGGGTTCCTGGCTAGTACAGTGATTAAGTTCGCTTTTCTGAAAGTCCTTAGCTTCATAACCACAATTAATGAAATGAAACAAAAATCGCTGTGCTCACATGGCTTCAAAATGCAGGGGAAGTTAGCGCTCTAAGTCAATCTCTGTAATTATAGAAAATCTTGGATATTGTGATAAAGAAGGAGTACTTGCTTTGTGATGTTGCATTTGAAGCAGCCAAATTTGCATCATAGTAGGCACTTCCTTGCAGCTGAATGAAGTCACCAGGGCTGTGATCGTTGGTGGCATTACTCAACACACAGACTTGGTTACTTGTGTTGTAGTTGAATGATGCACACTGTGGATCATAAGAGCAGTCTCGCCCACAGATCACAGGAGAAGATACAGTCTTCCATTGATAGGTATGATTCAGTAATGCTTGATTGTTGAACAAGAAGAAGTTTGGAGTGATCCCATGCAGGCACTGACAAATTTCTATCATGAAAGTGAGAAACAAGCCACACTTGGTGGTGACATTCATGGTGAGGCAATAGGAGCCAGAGAGATGGTCAAGTAGCTTTCTCTCTATTTTGTAAGATGAGGTTTTCCCAATGTTATGACTGGTTATCACTGTGGCGATGATCTCAAAAGCTAATGAGGCTACGATCTTTCCATCATGAGGTCTTGTCTTAATCTGTGAACATGTGCATTTAAAGCAGACATGCAATGTACACTTTGGTTTGTTTTAGTAACCACTAAGATCACTTCACTTGTCAAGTCGGAATGACATTGGAAAGTTCAATGATACAAAGACGGTCAGCTTGCCTGGCTCCTTGTGGGAATGATTCACTAAGTATTATTTATAATGATTGTCCTTGTGTAAAGTACCTGCACAGCAAGGCTGATGGGGACTGAATTATTCAGAAAAGTAATGTATCCCCAGGCCCTAATTGCAAGCATTGCTCGTAAAAAGGCAAAGTTTAGTTGTTGAGAGGATCTCAAAGATCAGACATTCAGTTTTGTGGTGCATACATTTTCCAATAGATAGAGTCCCTATGAAAGTGAACAGTATTACAAGTCTCTAACCTTGCGTTAGAATGGTTTAAGATGCCATTTTATTTGATACTCTTTCAGAGAGAAATTTGAAGCAAGACTTCATTGTTCAACAGCAGATGGGTATGTGCATTCCAAAGATCAATTTTTGCATCAGCTCAAAAGGTCAAAGTCAAAGCTTTTTCTATTTTTATCATCAACATTCAGGAATAAACTAACAAATAATTTCTGTACAAAAATGTAGAATTATGTCTGGTACAAGGACTTGATTGGTCACAAGCGAACACTCATAATGGACTCCCCAGTCTGAAGACAGTGTAAATCAAACATAAAATGTGATGTTTTGGTACATTTAATAATTGCATGCACAAGTAGCCTAGCATTGATGACAGGGGCTGGGGAATGCTGTGTACAGAAAATCTAAAATATATATAAAACCAAAAGTGATCATCTCTCTGTCATGGTTGAAACCACTAATGCAACAGGTGCCCTTTTCTACAGGTAGTGATTTTTTTAGTAGCAACAATTATTGTGGAGCCAGAGTATTTGTTATTTTAGTGCTCTTTAATGCTCCTTGAGGAGTGGCCAAGGTCACAGTAAAGTGGTTGTGAGTTTTTTATGACATTTTATGTGTACATTAGACATTTATCTTTTATGATGTTGCAATACCACATTGCACTTTTTCTGCTCATTACAGTGCTAATCCTACAATGGCAGACCGTGTTCTGTCATGAAATTAAAAAAAATAAAAAACAATTTCAAGAGATTTTTATGTGAAACAGTATGTCCTACTTTAATAGTATCTTTCCAATCATATTCATTTCATTACAAACGCTATTTATTGCCCAAAGCACCCAATCGGGAGTCACCATGCATCTTTAATATAAACAATGTTAGCTTGGTTGGTAAAGCACCAGCATTAGCGGGGTTAACAGCATAATTTAGGGGGTTATTACAGTATCGAACCATTCATTTGTGTGTTTTGTTTATCTCATGGGGGGGGGCAAGGGTTATGAAAGGGGGCTGCAGCCCCCCTGCCCCCCAACCCGGTTACACCATGGGGCCGCAGCACAATGTAAGCATAGAATTAAAATAAGTGCCATGAAATTGGGCACTAATTTGAGAGATCCAATTGTTGTAGAGTATAGGGAAATTCTACCAAGAAGGTCACAGCTAGAGCTACTTATATTCCATAAGGGAAGGGGTTGGGGAAGGGGGGTTAATGGGAACGTTTCAATAAAAAAAATGTAATGGATGTTAATTTGGATCAGGGACAACAAATATTTTTTTGTTTTACCCATACAACAATGTGTGTCAAGCACTGTATACTTATCAGTTCTGTGAAATAAATCCACAGGCATGTTACTCTGGTTGGATTCACACCCCCGACTTTTGCCATTCGAGAACAGGTGTCTTACCACAAGACCACCAAGATTTGAACTGCCTTTAGCAACCGGGCAACAGAGTCAGCAGTGTTGGAGTGTTAGTTTTAATTCCTGGGGCTGATTTCACAAAGAGATAAGATTCATCTTAAGACGAGTTGTCAGTATTACCATAGTGATTTGAATTGTGACATCACACTTAGCAATTAAGATCAATTGGCAGTTCATATCAGACAATCTTAGCTCTTTGTGAAATCTGCCCATATCATGGCACTTGTGTCGTTGGGCAAGACACTTATTACAGCTTTACCCTCATCAATGATTGAAGTGTTGGGAAAAAGGGTTCTGTACTAACCTCAATTTCGTTAAGCCCTCGGCATAGCTTCATAATAAGAATAAATGTATGATTTAATGCATCACTTATGAAGCAATTTGATCAACAGCAGCCAGATGATCTGGGTTAAGTGGTTACTATTCCTATTATTATATTGTTAATAGAGCAGCAACATAATAAATTATCCCCTTTGGTTGTTATTTGATACATTTTATATTCTTACATTCTGCCAAAACTTCATTATAATTTCATATTTTAAGTGGTCGCAGCAGCTTATACAGGTGGGAAAGCCAGTCCTATTTTTTTCATAAAAATCCTCAGCACACGTTTACAAGCACAAACAGACAACATTTCATAGGAACAGGAGTATACATTTCTATGCTTATTAATTTAAAATTTTGACTTGAATTAAAAGTCTTACTGACAAGTATAAAGTTTAATTTGATTACTTTACCATGTATACTTTTTCAATAATTGGAGCAGTCGTTTTCTCTTTCATGATGGGAAGTTATCAATGTCGACAATGGTGCACTCTAATTTTCTACCCAATAAACAACTGCGTTTTGATGAATCGTAGCTATCACTGGAAGACTGTATCTTCTCCTGTGATCTGTGGGCGAGACTGCTCTTATGATCCAAAGTGTGCATCATTCAACTACAACACAAGTAACCAAGTTTGTGAGTTGAATAATGCCACCAGAGATCACAGCCCTCTGACTTAATTGAGTTGCAAGGCACAGTCTACTTTGATGAAAACTTGGACACAACTTCAGTTTCCTCACCTGATAACTCAGAACAAGAATACATCAGTTCTGATTAGCTACTAATGTAGCAATTGACAACAGCTCTGACAGCAACAGCAGTTCTTCTGACAACAGCAGTTCTGATAGCCACAGTAGTTCGAATAGCAACAGCAGCTCTGACAGCAACAGCAGTTCTCCTGACAACAGCCGTTCATAGCTACAGTAGTTCGAACAGTGACATCAGCTCTGACAGCGACAGCAGTTCTTATGACAATTCTGAAAGCTACAGTAGCTCGAATAGCAACAGCAGCTCTTACAGCAACAGCAGTTTTTAATGACAATTCTGAAAGCTACAGTAGTTCGAATAGCGACAGCAGCTCTTACAGCAACAGCAGTTCTTCTGACAACAGCAGTTCTGATAGCTATACATTCTGATAACTACAGTAGTTCGAATAGCGACAACAGCTCTTACAGCAACAGCAGTTCTTATGAAATTTTTAAAGCTACAATAGTTCGAATAGCAACAACAGCTCTGACAGCAAACAGACAGCAGTTCTGTTAGCTACAGCAGTTCGAATAGCGACAGCAGTTCGAATAGCGACAGCAGTTCTTACAGCAACAGCAGTTTTTATGACAACAGCAGCTTGTATAGCTACAATACTCAACAGTTCTCATAGTTACAAAAGTTCTATAACTCTGAAATAGATACCTGAAATTTCAGGGATGATTTGGTGATGATTTGACTTTGATTCGGGGAAGAATGTCGGGAAAAACAGCAGATTTAAGTGAGGACATCTCAATTGATAGTGGACATTGAGGCATTTGGCAAACTTACTAATGTATATAGACCCCTTGCATATTGGCTGAGAGTTGTGCGCAGCATGTACACTTACGCATTTCGTTTTTGTTTTACTTCAGCGGTGTCGGCCAATGCAAGGAGTCTATTGTCAGTTTCAAATATCAGGTGTTGAACGTAGGTCAATAGCCCAAGTGTTTTAATATGTATCTTGACTTCTACACACAACGCCAATGGGCAAAATTGAATTGAACTGAACTGTGGACTATTTTATGTCTGAAACTTTGTCATAACTTTTAGGCTGGTCCCATTACCTATTGAACGGTGTTTACATGACACATCAAGATTAATTCAAGAGCTTACGACTTGTCTCTCATTATGGAAGATGTGTTATTATTTATCAAATGGGCATCCACTTCTTGTAATAAAGTCTCAGTAATTGCTTTCAGTGGCAGTCGTCAACTGCACACCGCCTTTCCAATTTGTAGTTTTTATCAAAGCTTGCATACTCAACTCAATGTGTATTTCTAATACAGATGACAGTCATTGCAACAAATGAGACTAATTGCCCAATCGGTTGTCTAATTTAGGTGTTTGGACAAAATTCCGAAGACCTCTTGTTTTTGTTCGTTTTTTTTTTTATTTACCAATCTCATATGAACTTGAAACCTCACATATAGTTAGAAATGTATTAGGAGATGAAACCACTTTAATTACGTCATGATGACGTCATCAGGTGTCGAGTTAGTTAAATTAAAGTTTGATATTTAACAAAATCATACCTCAAAAACTACACAATGAATTTTTACAATCTATACATCATCGGATAGGCCTGGCATGACTTTAACACTGCTACACTAAACGCGACCTCATTTGACCTTGACTTCCGGTTCAAACCGGAAGTTGAATATTTTAAAAATTCATATTTCAAAAACTACTGATCATTTCATCACAATTTTTACATCAGATTGTAGTTCTGTGATCCTGCCGAAACTTTTGCACACAAATGATACCAATATCATCTTAACTTCTGGTCCTAAACGGGCATTACAGCCAACGCTAGTATTAACCGCATTTAATTTGTGTATAGAGAAAAGCACTGTAGCTGACTGTTCCGCTTTTATTCATAAGGTTCAAACTCCACGTCCCACACAATGGAAATGTACATCATTGCGTTGCTTATTCTTGTACGTTGTAACAACACGTTGTCCCGCAAAAAAACCTCAAACTCATTCAAAGTTCAGTGATTCTCAAGATGTATTGTCAGTGTTACCATAGTTATTTGTATTGTGACATCATACTTTGCATAGCAATTAAGATTGATTTGCACTTAAGATCAATGCTAACTCTTCAATGGCAGGAACTCCTACATGCAAAGAAATAATACAATTATTGAAGTTTTCTCAAAGCCAAAGGTGATTTTGAGGTGGTAGGTGTCACAAGACATAATAGGTTATAATTATACAAATAATAAAAAGTATTTCTTATGAGCATTTCCAACTTAATAAGATGCTAAAGGCACAGAAAATGCAATACAAAAGCAAAAGCTGGCAATCAAGTACAATAATATAAATGACAGCACAGAATGACAATATTCAAGGAGTGAAAGCAAATTTGAACAAGAGAGTCTTGAGGGCAATTGAAAATGGAAATTTTAACGTCATGATTAATTTATTCAATAAATCATTATCTATTAATTAATCATTATGCATAATGATACTCATTATTATTTATTAATTCAATCAAGCATTTTTCCATCTTTAATTTCTTCTTGTAATTTTCCATTTTCGGCAATGTTTTGAGCATGTGCATACATTTCTTAAAACGAAGGGTTTACCTGGTAAAGTCTAATGCCACTTAACATCCATTTACCCAATCACTTTAAGATTTTTTGTTCGCTAATGCTAGAGCATTGCTCCTTCCTGCTTGCTCATTGCATTTGCTGCCATAATATACATAAAATATCTTTTGAAATAGTAGTTTTGTAGTTTATTGTTATTATACAGTAGTGTATCTTTGATATATCACCATTATCTTTTAATCATTTGAGTTGTTTAAGAAAGGAACTAAATGAAATCAAAAGGTAAGCTGGTGTCATCAATATTCAAGTTCAAATTTCAAGTTCATGTTTTAATATTATAACCTTTTGTATAAGATCAAAAACATTTGTAAAGCTTTACTCTTGAAGTGCAGAAACTTTCCTAGATAAGATGTTTATATTTTCCTTTGAATCCAGAAGGAAACAGAAATAACCATTGTTTAACTAGTTTTATACATTCACTTTGAATAAAGTCTTGTATTAAACATGAAAATAAGTCAATGGGTAGAACTTAATTATGTGGCAATGTGATTCTAAAGATGTAAAACTTTGCATAATGATTGAATAAATAAATCAAAATGGTTAATGAAAAAACAATAAAGCATCTCAAAAATATGATGGTTCTTATAATGATATTAGTGTGCACTACCCCAAAAACCATTTCATTATTAATTTTTTGTTTTATTTTTTAATTTGTTTACCGTCTGCACTCACCTTGCTGTAAAATGGAACTATTTAATTTCTTGCTTGCATTTCAGTATGATTTTCAATCATTTGAAGGCTGCACCCAAAAAGGAAGACGACTGGTTCCGTTGTACTCTGATAACTTACCGTGCAATAAGCATGCAAGGGTACCAACGTAGTTTGGGCAAAGTTTAGGCCGGTGTGGCAGGCGATTCTGTCCGCCCCTACCCCCCTCCCCTACCCCCTCCCCTACCCCCTCCCCTACCCCTCCCCTACCCCCCTCCCCTACCCCTCCCCTACCCCCTCCCCTACCCCCTCCCCTACCCCCTCCCCTACCCCCCTCCCCTACCCATACGGCAAAATCTGACAAACCTCTTCCGAGAGCGCCCTATTTAAATAAACCTTAATTTTCCATAATTAGGCCTAGGGTGGGGGGGGGGGCACAGTCTCCGGCTGACAGATTTCCCCATGACAACGGCTGTGTCAAAATTGGCGGCTATAGCTACGGCTATTGCTGGATTGCCATGACATCATTGTTGATATAATATAGGACGTCCTTAGCAACAGCCTTAGCCGTAGCTGTGCCGCCAATTCAGATAGGGCCTACGGACTCAAAGTTCAAAGTCCAATCCACTCACAATTTTTCATCATTACTTTTTTTTTAAAGAAAAAAATTATTCTCGTTTTAAAACTCTTTTACAGCGTTTCCTTTTTGTAGGAACATCTACATGTATAAATAGTAAATTTGCGGGTACAACCAATTCTACCTCCATTCGGTACAACCATAAATCTCTTTGGGGAGGAGTGTTGGCCCTGAAAAAGAGGTGCTTTTATTGGACAGACATGCAGCGTATGTAATGTTTTTCTGTCGTCCGTGTGAATGGTTGGGAGGTAAAGGGAGGTAAAAGGTGCGTTTGTCAGGATCCCCAAACGCTCAAAGCCGGTTATTCATGAGCGTCGACGTGTGACGTCAGATGTTCAAAACAAGCGCCCCCTCACTTGCATCATTTGCTGCACATGCGTAGTGAGTACCCAGAACGCATTGCAAAATAATAACAAACATTGAGCTGTCGTCTGCATACGGCGTACGACGTGTTGTGTGTCTTCAAATTGAAATGTAAGCTCGATCTGGTAAGTACGGATTTTTAATTTCAGTTTTTTTACATTGTAATCTAATAAAGGGTTAATAGGTCATTTGACGTGTATCATCTATGTGTTAAAGATGTCTAAAAAGGAAAACTTTTGGCAGCAAGTTAGTTTTGTTTTGACTGTAGTCCGTACTAAAGACTGTAAGTCAGTTACGTAATTGTAAAGTCAAACCAAAGTAGTGTTTTGTTTACAATACATCCGCCATCCCTCCCGTCTCCACACACAACGGAGAGAGACAGACAGAGCGTCTGACGTTGACAGATTCTGAGGGAGGTAGACATGTTACATATGTAGTATGGTAGTACGTAGTCGTTGCTGCTTGTGGTGTTTACTGCAGTCCTGCATACAGTTGTCACGAGTTTCTTTGAAAGAGTTCTATGTCTCTGGCTGCTTGTTGTGCCACAAACAAACTCACAGTCCCTCGAATCGTAGACAGTCCAGTGAGGTGATACTGCTAACAGAGTGACAGTGATGATTGTGTGTACAACTTAACAAGCCCATTGCTATGGAATAAAATGCCAAATGGCACACAAAACAAGACATTCTGACTATACACAGTCATCATTCACATAATTTAAATAGTCGCTATCCGTTATGCCATCAGGTGAAAGTGATGGATAAGTCTAATCTATGGGAGATCCTGTGAAACAATGGATTTATGGCAAGGCCTTTAACAACTAGGCTAAACATTACAAAAAACACTGTAAATTTTTGATATTGTACCTGGCAGTAAACAAATCTAGTAAACCATTTCAATTTTAATTCAACTCAATGTTTATTTTCACTGCAAATACAGGGCCCTACAAGTAATTATTGGAGTTTCAAATGAACACTATTTAAAGGAAATACAAGTATATTAACTGTATGATACAAACAAACAAAGCAAAAGCAACCTGACGAACTAGGTTGAAACAAGAAAGCAAATCATGGCTTTAAACTCAATCGAAAAGAGAAGAAGCTACTCTAGATAATTAAAGACAAGATGTTTTTCATGAAAGTTCTGAAAACAACCCACGAATGACCGTATCTTTTTTTTCAATACTATTCCAAAAAAGAGGTCCATAGAGTTTAAGTGTTCAGATAATAAGTGGTGCATGAAACGGCAGGAAAATGTTGCGGTTTGACCTGGTGGTAATGTTGTAATGCAATTCTGGTCATGTGCGTTATTATTATTACAAATCTTAATTCAAATTTAGGACAGTGGATTTTACCTGGCACGTCTAAAGCCACCTAGTATTTCACAAGTTCCCATTGATGAATTTGAAAGGTGCATGGCCAGATTTCAAAGAATTTCTTTTTTTTTTTACAGATTTTTGCTTTGAACAAAATTTTACTGATGTTGCTTTTTCAAAACAAAAAACTTACAAAAACCTTTGCATACATGAATGCCACGGAAAATGCTCAATAGGCAAAATTGTTTGTGCATGGCTGATGTACATGAGACAATGTCAGCATCCCAACAACAAATTTTGAGCTTTAATTTGCTACCACTTCTCATTTGCAGTTTTGTTCGTGCAGTACCTTAAACAACTGCTCATCACATTCTCAAATGTATAAAAATAGCTATTTAGGGTCAGATTAGCTGGAAATTAGACCAAGCCTCTTAAAGATCTGATTGATAAATCATTGTAAGGAAACTTTAACTGTTTGTGTTAAAAAACTTCCATTTGTTCTCACTGTATGAAGATTTTTATTGAATTAGATGGTTGTATAAAATTGGGTTAAGAACCCAGTGTGTGGCCACCTGTACATTCAATGGTTAATAATTTCTGCAACAGCCTGCATTGAGATTTCCATTTTGCTCAAATCTTTCCTTTCTGTAAACCTTTTTTTCACAGAATATTCTTGGTCCTTGTGTAGAAAGTTCCTACAAAGTGATTCCACAAATGAAGATCATCAGCTTAAACTTCACAAATTCTTTTGAAGTTCTGGTGAGATAAACAAAAGATCTAAATATTAATCTACAACATGTAACACTTTTTGAAAAATCAATACTGAACATCCCTCTTTGCTCTCAATGTACCTTGCTCTCCACCCCATCATCATGATCATACCCCTTATTTCTACCTCCCGGGATCTGCTCCCTAAATATACCCCCATTTCTACCATCCTTGATCCCAAACACCCAACCCCACTTTGCTGCCACTCTGGATCCTCCCCCACCATCGTACCCCTTCTAGTGCCATTCTGTGTCAATCCCAACCATTCACCTCACTTTGATCTAAGGATCATCCCTTAACATGTTACTCCTTTTACATTGTCATGTACTTTGTCAATCCACTTTACACCAATATATATCTCCCCCATTCATCCAAACTGTTTCTCATAAATCTGCCATCTTGACATGTTGTCTTTTCCCTCTAGATCCTATATCAGTATCTACTGTATCCGTCTTCCTACTGATCAGCACCCCTACCCAGTCTCCTGTTCTTACACTTATGTTTTTTTAGGTTGAAGTTGTAGATAAAGTTGCAGAAAGCAGGACAAACCTGATGCGGTTGTGAAGATTCATCACAGCCCAAAGACTGTTATAAAAAAAGTGTTGCCCATTTTGAATCCAACTTTGTTGTCAGTCTGGGTCTTCCCCCAACCCCTTCTTGTGCCATACTGTATGAATCCCAAACATTCGTCCAACTTTGTTGTTACACTGGATCCTCCCCCAACATGTTACCCCTTTTAGTGCCACACTGTAGACCAAAGTTTCTGAAAGCAGGACACGCATGATGTAGTTTTGAAGATTCATCACAGCCCATAGACTTTTTTAAAAATTGTTGAATATTGGCTGGAGTAATTGTATGCATACATCTTCTTTGGGTTTTTATTGCAGTACATTCAAGATGATCTGACAATAAATTACATCCTTTCTAATGAGAGATGCACAAACTCAGCTGAAGAGATCACTTGGCTTCCATCTAAACCATGAATTCAAAGTTCTACGTCACCATCTCTCTGCCTCAAGCAACCTCAAATCTGTATCTTAAAAAGTTCTGGAATATTGAGGTAAAGTTGTTTTGTTAATAATAAACATTGTAAAAGGGCCTGTTTACACCAAATTTATAGGATCAATCCCAAACATGCACCCCACTTTTCTGTCACTCTGGATCCTCCCCCAACATGTTACCCCTTCTATTGCCTTGATGTAACAATTCCAATTGCCTCCCACTTTGCTGTCCCTCTGGACCCTCCCCCAACATGTTTCCCCTGCCAGATTGCCGCGCTGTTTTAATCCCAAACATGCACCCCACTTTTCTGTCACTCTGGATCCTCCCCCAACATGTTACCCCTTCTATTGCCTTGATGTAACAGTTCCAATTGCCTCCCACTTTGCTGTCCCTCTGGACCCTCCCCCAACATATTTCCCCCTTCCAGATTGCCGTGCTGATTTAATCACAAACATGCACCCCACTTTTCTGTCACTCTGGATCCTCCTATAAATTGATACCCCTTCTTTTGCCTTACTGTGGATCAATTCCAATGGCATCCCACTTTGTTGTCACTCTAATCCTCCCCTAACATGTTACCCCTTTTATTGCCTTCAATTCAAATTGCATCCCACTTTGCTGTCCCTTTAGACCCTCCCAAAAAATAATACCCCTTTTGGAATGCCAAACTGTTTTATTCCCAAACATGCACCCCACTTTGCTGTCACTCTGGATCCTCCCATAAAATGTTACCCCTTCTAGTGCCATAATGTTTCAATCACAAACATGCATCCCACTTTGCTGTCCCTCTGGACCCTTCCAACATATTACCCCTTTTAGATTGCCTTACTGTATAATTTCCAATTGCACCTCATTTTGCTGTCCCTCTGGATCATCCCATAAAATGTTACCCCTTCTAGTGCCATACTGTTTTATTCCCAAACATGCATCCCACTTTGCTGTCACTCTGGATCCTCCCATAAAATGTTAGCCCTTCTAGTGCCTGACTGTATCAATTCCAATTGCACCCCACTTTTCTGTCACTCTGGATCCTCCCATAAAATGTTAGCTCTTCTAGTGCCTTACTGTATCAATTCCAATTGCACCCCACTTTTCTATCACTCTGGATCCTCCCATAAAATGTTAGCTCTTCTAGTGCCTTACTGTATCAATTCCAATTGCACCCCACTTTTCTGTCACTCTGGATCCTCCCATAAAATGTTAGCTCTTCTAGTGCCTTACTGTATCAATTCCAATTGCACCCCACTTTTCTGTCACTCTGGATCCTCCCATAAAATGTTAGCTCTTCTAGTGCCTTACTGTATCAATTCCAATTGCACCCCACTTTTCTATCACTCTGGATCCTCCCATAAAATGTTAGCTCTTCTAGTGCCTTACTGTATCAATTCCAATTGCACCCCACTTTTCTGTCACTCTGGATCCTCCCATAAAATGTTAGCTCTTCTAGTGCCTTACTGTATCAATTCCAATTGCACCCCACTTTTCTATCACTCTGGATCCTCCCATAAAATGTTAGCTCTTCTAGTGCCTTACTGTATCAATTCCAATTGCACCCCACTTTGATGTCACTCTGGATCATCCCAAAAAAAGATAACCCTTCTAGTGCCACACTGTTTCAATCCCAAACATGCACCCCACTTTGCTGTCACGCTGGATCCTCCCATAAAATGTTAGCCCTTCTAGTGCCTGACTGTATCAATTCCAATTGCACCCCACTTTTCTGTCACTCTGGATCCTCCCATAAAATGTTAGCTCTTCTAGTGCCTTACTGTATCAATTCCAATTGCACCCCACTTTGATGTCACTCTGGATCATCCCAAAAAAAGATAACCCTTCTAGTGCCATACTGTTTCAATCCCAAACATGCACCCCACTTTGCTGTCACTCTGGATCCTCCCATAAAATGTTAGCCCTACTAGTGCCTGACTGTATCAATTCCAATTTCACCCCACTTTTCTGTCACTCTGGATCCTCCCATAAAATGTTACCCCTTCTAGTGCCATACTGTTGCATTCCCAAACATGCATCCCACTTTTCTGTCACTCTGGATCCTCCCATAAAATGTTACCCCTTCTAGTGCCATACTGTTTCAATCCCAAACATGCATCCCACTTTTCTGTCACTCTGGATCCTCCCATAAAATGTTAGCCCTTCTAGTGCCATACTGTTTCAATCCCAAACATGCATCCCACTTTTCTGTCACTCTGGATCCTCCCATAAAATGTTACCCCTTCTAGTGCCATACTGTTTTATTCCCAAACATGCATCCAAGTTTTCTGTCACTCTGGATCCTCCCATAAAATGTTAGCCCTTCTAGTGCCTGACTGTATCAATTCCAATTGCACCCCACTTTTCTATCACTCTGGATCCTCCTATAAATTGATACCCCTTCTTTTGCCTTACTGTGGATCAATTCCAATGGCATCCCACTTTGTTGTCACTCTGATCCTCCCCCAACATGTTACCCCTTTTATTGCCTTCAATTCAAATTGCATCCCACTTTGCTGTCCCTTTAGACCCTCCCAAAAAAAAATACCCCTTTTGGAATGCCAAACTGTTTTATTCCCAAACATGCACCCCACTTTGCTGTCACTCTGGATCCTCCCATAAAATGTTACCCCTTCTAGTGCCATACTGTTTCAATCACAAACATGCATCCCACTTTGCTGTCCCTCTGGACCCCTCCAACATGTTACCCCTTTCAGATTGCCTTACTGTATACATGTAGTTTCCAATTGCACCCCACTTTTCTGTCACTCTGGATCCTCCCATAAAATGTTAGCCCTTCTAGTGCCATACTGTTTCAATCCCAAACATGCACCCCACTTTGCTGTCACTCTGGATCCTCCCATAAAATGTCAGCCCTTCTAGTGCCTGACTGTATCAATTCCAATTGCACCCCACTTTTCTGTCACTCTGGATCCTCCCATAAAATGTTAGCTCTTCTAGTGCCTTACTGTATCAATTCCAATTGCACCCCACTTTGATGTCACTCTGGATCATCCCCCAAAAAAGATAACCCTTCTAGTGCCATACTGTTTCAATCCCAAACATGCACCCCACTTTTCTGTCACTCTGGATCCTCCCATAAAATGTTACCCCTTCTAGTGCCATACTGTATCAATTCCAATTTCACCCCACTTTTCTGTCACTCTGGATCCTCCCATAAAATGTTACCCCTTCTAGTGCCATATTGTTGCATTCCCAAACATGCATCCCACTTTTCTGTCACTCTGGATCCTCCCATAAAATGTTACCCCTTCTAGTGCCATACTGTTTCAATCCCAAACATGCATCCCACTTTTCTGTCACTCTGGATCCTCCCATAAAATGTTAGCCCTTCTAGTGCCATACTGTTTCAATCCCAAACATGCATCCCACTTTTCTGTCACTCTGGATCCTCCCATAAAATGTTACCCCTTCTAGTGCCATACTGTTTTATTCCCAAACATGCATCCAACTTTTCTGTCACTCTGGATCCTCCCATAAAATGTTAGCCCTTCTAGTGCCTGACTGTATCAATTCCAATTGCACCCCACTTTTCTATCACTCTGGATCCTCCTATAAATTGATACCCCTTCTTTTCCTTACTGTGGATCAATTCCAATGGCATCCCACTTTGTTGTCACTCTGATCCTCCCCCAACATGTTACCCCTTTTATTGCCTTCAATTCAAATTGCATCCCACTTTGCTGTCTCTTTAGACCCTCCCCCCCAAAAAATACCCCTTTTGGAATGCCAAACTGTTTTATTCCCAAACATGCACCCCACTTTGCTGTCACTCTGGATCCTCCCATAAAATGTTACCCCTTCTAGTGCCATACTGTTTCAATCACAAACATGCATCCCACTTTGCTGTCCCTCTGGACCCCTCCAACATGTTACCCCTTTCAGATTGCCTTACTGTATAGTTTCCAATTGCACCCCACTTTTCTGTCACTCTGGATCCTCCCATAAAATGTTAGCCCTTTTAGTGCCATACTGTTTCAATCCCAAACATGCACCCCACTTTGCTGTCACTCTGGATCCTCCCATAAAATGTTACCCCTTCTAGTGCCATACTGTTTTATTCCCAAACATGCATCCAACTTTTCTGTCACTCTGGATCCTCCCATAAAATGTTAGCCCTTCTAGTGCCTGACTGTATCAATTCCAATTGCACCCCACTTTTCTATCACTCTGGATCCTCCTATAAATTGATACCCCTTCTTTTGCCTTACTGTGGATCAATTCCAATGGCATCCCACTTTGTTGTCACTCTGATCCTCCCCCAACATGTTACCCCTTTTATTGCCTTCAATTCAAATTGCATCCCACTTTGCTGTCCCTTTAGACCCTCCCAAAAAAAAATACCCCTATTGGAATGCCAAACTGTTTTATTCCCAAACATGCACCCCACTTTGCTGTCACTCTGGATCCTCCCATAAAATGTTACCCCTTCTAGTGCCATACTGTTTCAATCACAAACATGCATCCCACTTTGCTGTCCCTCTGGACCCCTCCAACATGTTACCCCTTTCAGATTGCCTTACTGTATAGTTTCCAATTGCACCCCACTTTTCTGTCACTCTGGATCCTCCCATAAAATGTTAGCCCTTCTAGTGCCATACTGTTTCAATCCCAAACATGCACCCCACTTTGCTGTCACTCTGGATCCTCCCATAAAATGTCAGCCCTTCTAGTGCCTGACTGTATCAATTCCAATTGCACCCCACTTTTCTGTCACTCTGGATCCTCCCATAAAATGTTAGCTCTTCTAGTGCCTTACTGTATCAATTCCAATTGCACCCCACTTTGATGTCACTCTGGATCATCCCCCCAAAAAGATAACCCTTCTAGTGCCATACTGTTTCAATCCCAAACATGCACCCCACTTTGCTGTCACTCTGGATCCTCCCATAAAATGTTAGCCCTTCTAGTGCCTGACTGTATCAATTCCAATTTCACCCCACTTTTCTGTCACTCTGGATCCTCCCATAAAATGTTACCCCTTCTAGTGCCATACTGTTGCATTCCCAAACATGCATCCCACTTTTCTGTCACTCTGGATCCTCCCATAAAATGTTACCCCTTCTAGTGCCATACTGTTTCAATCCCAAACATGCATCCCACTTTTCTGTCACTCTGGATCCTCCCATAAAATGTTAGCCCTTCTAGTGCCATACTGTTTCAATCCCAAACATGCATCCCACTTTTCTGTCACTCTGGATCCTCCCATAAAATGTTACCCCTTCTAGTGCCATACTGTTTTATTCCCAAACATGCATCCAACTTTTTCGTCACTCTGGATCCTCCCATAAAATGTTAGCCCTTCTAGTGCCTGACTGTATCAATTCCAATTGCACCCCACTTTTCTGTCACTCTGGATCCTCCCATAAAATGTTACCCCTTCTAGTGCCATACTGTTTCAATCCCAAACATGCATCCCACTTTTCTGTCACTCTGGATCCTCCCATAAAATGTTAGCCCTTCTAGTGCCATACTGTTTCAATCCCAAACATGCATCCCACTTTTCTGTCACTCTGGATCCTCCCATAAAATGTTACCCCTTCTAGTGCCATACTGTTTTATTCCCAAACATGCATCCAACTTTTCTGTCACTCTGGATCCTCCCATAAAATGTTAGCCCTTCTAGTGCCTGACTGTATCAATTCCAATTGCACCCCACTTTTCTATCACTCTGGATCCTCCTATAAATTGATACCCCTTCTTTTGCCTTACTGTGGATCAATTCCAATGGCATCCCACTTTGTTGTCACTCTGATCCTCCCCCAACATGTTACCCCTTTTATTGCCTTCAATTCAAATTGCATCCCACTTTGCTGTCCCTTTAGACCCTCCCAAAAAAAAATACCCCTATTGGAATGCCAAACTGTTTTATTCCCAAACATGCACCCCACTTTGCTGTCACTCTGGATCCTCCCATAAAATGTTACCCCTTCTAGTGCCATACTGTTTCAATCACAAACATGCATCCCACTTTGCTGTCCCTCTGGACCCCTCCAACATGTTACCCCTTTCAGATTGCCTTACTGTATAGTTTCCAATTGCACCCCACTTTTCTGTCACTCTGGATCCTCCCATAAAATGTTAGCCCTTCTAGTGCCATACTGTTTCAATCCCAAACATGCACCCCACTTTGCTGTCACTCTGGATCCTCCCATAAAATGTCAGCCCTTCTAGTGCCTGACTGTATCAATTCCAATTGCACCCCACTTTTCTGTCACTCTGGATCCTCCCATAAAATGTTAGCTCTTCTAGTGCCTTACTGTATCAATTCCAATTGCACCCCACTTTGATGTCACTCTGGATCATCCCCCCAAAAAGATAACCCTTCTAGTGCCATACTGTTTCAATCCCAAACATGCACCCCACTTTGCTGTCACTCTGGATCCTCCCATAAAATGTTAGCCCTTCTAGTGCCTGACTGTATCAATTCCAATTTCACCCCACTTTTCTGTCACTCTGGATCCTCCCATAAAATGTTACCCCTTCTAGTGCCATACTGTTGCATTCCCAAACATGCATCCCACTTTTCTGTCACTCTGGATCCTCCCATAAAATGTTACCCCTTCTAGTGCCATACTGTTTCAATCCCAAACATGCATCCCACTTTTCTGTCACTCTGGATCCTCCCATAAAATGTTAGCCCTTCTAGTGCCATACTGTTTCAATCCCAAACATGCATCCCACTTTTCTGTCACTCTGGATCCTCCCATAAAATGTTACCCCTTCTAGTGCCATACTGTTTTATTCCCAAACATGCATCCAACTTTTTCGTCACTCTGGATCCTCCCATAAAATGTTAGCCCTTCTAGTGCCTGACTGTATCAATTCCAATTGCACCCCACTTTTCTATCACTCTGGATCCTCCTATAAATTGATACCCCTTCTTTTGCCTTACTGTGGATCAATTCCAATGGCATCCCACTTTGTTGTCACTCTGATCCTCCCCCAACATGTTACCCCTTTTATTGCCTTCAATTCAAATTGCATCCCACTTTGCTGTCTCTTTAGACCCTCCCCCCAAAAAAATACCCCTTTTGGAATGCCAAACTGTTTTATTCCCAAACATGCACCCCACTTTGCTGTCACTCTGGATCCTCCCATAAAATGTTACCCCTTCTAGTGCCATACTGTTTCAATCACAAACATGCATCCCACTTTGCTGTCCCTCTGGACCCCTCCAACATGTTACCCCTTTCAGATTGCCTTACTGTATAGTTTCCAATTGCACCCCACTTTTCTGTCACTCTGGATCCTCCCATAAAATGTTAGCCCTTTTAGTGCCATACTGTTTCAATCCCAAACATGCACCCCACTTTGCTGTCACTCTGGATCCTCCCATAAAATGTTACCCCTTCTAGTGCCATACTGTTTTATTCCCAAACATGCATCCAACTTTTCTGTCACTCTGGATCCTCCCATAAAATGTTAGCCCTTCTAGTGCCTGACTGTATCAATTCCAATTGCACCCCACTTTTCTATCACTCTGGATCCTCCTATAAATTGATACCCCTTCTTTTGCCTTACTGTGGATCAATTCCAATGGCATCCCACTTTGTTGTCACTCTGATCCTCCCCCAACATGTTACCCCTTTTATTGCCTTCAATTCAAATTGCATCCCACTTTGCTGTCCCTTTAGACCCTCCCCCCAAAAAATACCCCTTTTGGAATGCCAAACTGTTTTATTCCCAAACATGCACCCCACTTTGCTGTCACTCTGGATCCTCCCATAAAATGTTACCCCTTCTAGTGCCATACTGTTTCAATCACAAACATGCATCCCACTTTGCTGTCCCTCTGGACCCCTCCAACATGTTACCCCTTTCAGATTGCCTTATTGTATAGTTTCCAATTGCACCCCACTTTACTGTCACTCTGGATCCTCCCATAAAATGTTACCCCTTCTAGTGCCATACTGTTTCAATCCCAAGCGTCCATGCCACTTTTCTGTCACTCTGGATCCTCCCATAAAATGTTACTCCTTCTAGTGCCTGACTGTATCAATTCCAATTGCACCCCACTTTGATGTCACTCTGGATCCTCCCATAAAATGTTACCCCTTCTAGTGCCATACTGTTTCAATCACAAACATGCATCCCAATTTGCTGTCCCTCTGGACCCCTCCAACATGTTACCCCTTTCAGATTGCCTTATTGTATAGTTTCCAATTGCACCCCACTTTTCTGTCCCTCTGGATCCTCCCATAAAATGTTAGCCCTTCTAGTGCCATACTGTTTCAATCCCAAACATGCACCCCACTTTGCTGTCACTCTGGATCCTCCCATAAAATGTTAGCCCTTCTAGTGCCTGACTGTATCAATTCCAATTGCACCCCACTTTTCTGTCACTCTGGATCCTCCCATAAAATGTTACCCCTTCTAGTGCCATACTGTTGCATTCCCAAACATGCATCCCACTTTTCTGTCACTCTGGATCCTCCCATAAAATGTTACCCCTTCTAGTGCCATACTGTTTCAATCCCAAACATGCATCCCACTTTGATGTCACTCTGGATCCTCCCATAAAATGTTACCCCTTCTAGTGCCATACTGTTTCAATCCCAAACATGCATCCCACTTTACTGTCACTCTGGATCCTCCCATAAAATGTTACCCCTTCTAGTGCCATACTGTTTCAATCCCAAGCGTCCATGCCACTTTTCTGTCACTCTGGATCCTCCCATAAAATGTTACTCCTTCTAGTGCCTGACTGTATCAATTCCAATTGCACCCCACTTTGATGTCACTCTGGATCCTCCCATAAAATGTTACCCCTTCTAGTGCCATACTGTTTCAATCCCAAACATGCATCCCACTTTACTGTCACTCTGGATCCTCCCATAAAATGTTACCCCTTCTAGTGCCATACTGTTTCAATCACAAACATGCATCCCACTTTGCTGTCCCTCTGGACCCCTCCAACATGTTACCCCTTTCAGATTGCCTTATTGTATAGTTTCCAATTGCACCCCACTTTTCTGTCCCTCTGGATCCTCCCATAAAATGTTAGCCCTTCTAGTGCCATACTGTTTCAATCCCAAACATGCACCCCACTTTGCTGTCACTCTGGATCCTCCCATAAAATGTTAGCCCTTCTAGTGCCTGACTGTATCAATTCCAATTGCACCCCACTTTTCTGTCACTCTGGATCCTCCCATAAAATGTTACCCCTTCTAGTGCCATACTGTTGCATTCCCAAACATGCATCCCACTTTTCTGTCACTCTGGATCCTCCCATAAAATGTTACCCCTTCTAGTGCCATACTGTTTCAATCACAAACATGCATCCCACTTTGCTGTCCCTCTGGACCCCTCCAACATGTTACCCCTTTCAGATTGCCTTACTGTATAGTTTCCAATTGCACCCCACTTTTCTGTCACTCTGGATCCTCCCATAAAATGTTAGCCCTTTTAGTGCCATACTGTTTCAATCCCAAACATGCACCCCACTTTGCTGTCACTCTGGATCCTCCCATAAAATGTTACCCCTTCTAGTGCCATACTGTTTTATTCCCAAACATGCATCCAACTTTTCTGTCACTCTGGATCCTCCCATAAAATGTTAGCCCTTCTAGTGCCTGACTGTATCAATTCCAATTGCACCCCACTTTTCTATCACTCTGGATCCTCCTATAAATTGATACCCCTTCTTTTGCCTTACTGTGGATCAATTCCAATGGCATCCCACTTTGTTGTCACTCTGATCCTCCCCCAACATGTTACCCCTTTTATTGCCTTCAATTCAAATTGCATCCCACTTTGCTGTCCCTTTAGACCCTCCCCCAAAAAAATACCCCTTTTGGAATGCCAAACTGTTTTATTCCCAAACATGCACCCCACTTTGCTGTCACTCTGGATCCTCCCATAAAATGTTACCCCTTCTAGTGCCATACTGTTTCAATCACAAACATGCATCCCACTTTGCTGTCCCTCTGGACCCCTCCAACATGTTACCCCTTTCAGATTGCCTTATTGTATAGTTTCCAATTGCACCCCACTTTACTGTCACTCTGGATCCTCCCATAAAATGTTACCCCTTCTAGTGCCATACTGTTTCAATCCCAAGCGTCCATGCCACTTTTCTGTCACTCTGGATCCTCCCATAAAATGTTACTCCTTCTAGTGCCTGACTGTATCAATTCCAATTGCACCCAACTTTGATGTCACTCTGGATCCTCCCATAAAATGTTACCCCTTCTAGTGCCATACTGTTTCAATCACAAACATGCATCCCAATTTGCTGTCCCTCTGGACCCCTCCAACATGTTACCCCTTTCAGATTGCCTTATTGTATAGTTTCCAATTGCACCCCACTTTTCTGTCCCTCTGGATCCTCCCATAAAATGTTAGCCCTTCTAGTGCCATACTGTTTCAATCCCAAACATGCACCCCACTTTGCTGTCACTCTGGATCCTCCCATAAAATGTTAGCCCTTCTAGTGCCTGACTGTATCAATTCCAATTGCACCCCACTTTTCTGTCACTCTGGATCCTCCCATAAAATGTTACCCCTTCTAGTGCCATACTGTTGCATTCCCAAACATGCATCCCACTTTTCTGTCACTCTGGATCCTCCCATAAAATGTTACCCCTTCTAGTGCCATACTGTTTCAATCCCAAACATGCATCCCACTTTGATGTCACTCTGGATCCTCCCATAAAATGTTACCCCTTCTAGTGCCATACTGTTTCAATCCCAAACATGCATCCCACTTTACTGTCACTCTGGATCCTCCCATAAAATGTTACCCCTTCTAGTGCCATACTGTTTCAATCCCAAGCGTCCATGCCACTTTTCTGTCACTCTGGATCCTCCCATAAAATGTTACTCCTTCTAGTGCCTGACTGTATCAATTCCAATTGCACCCCACTTTGATGTCACTCTGGATCCTCCCATAAAATGTTACCCCTTCTAGTGCCATACTGTTTCAATCCCAAACATGCATCCCACTTTACTGTCACTCTGGATCCTCCCATAAAATGTTACCCCTTCTAGTGCCATACTGTTTCAATCACAAACATGCATCCCACTTTGCTGTCCCTCTGGACCCCTCCAACATGTTACCCCTTTCAGATTGCCTTATTGTATAGTTTCCAATTGCACCCCACTTTTCTGTCCCTCTGGATCCTCCCATAAAATGTTAGCCCTTCTAGTGCCATACTGTTTCAATCCCAAACATGCACCCCACTTTGCTGTCACTCTGGATCCTCCCATAAAATGTTAGCCCTTCTAGTGCCTGACTGTATCAATTCCAATTGCACCCCACTTTTCTGTCACTCTGGATCCTCCCATAAAATGTTACCCCTTCTAGTGCCATACTGTTGCATTCCCAAACATGCATCCCACTTTTCTGTCACTCTGGATCCTCCCATAAAATGTTACCCCTTCTAGTGCCATACTGTTTCAATCCCAAACATGCATCCCACTTTGATGTCACTCTGGATCCTCCCATAAAATGTTACCCCTTCTAGTGCCATACTGTTTCAATCCCAAACATGCATCCCACTTTACTGTCACTCTGGATCCTCCCATAAAATGTTACCCCTTCTAGTGCCATACTGTTTCAATCCCAAGCGTCCATGCCACTTTTCTGTCACTCTGGATCCTCCCATAAAATGTTACTCCTTCTAGTGCCTGACTGTATCAATTCCAATTGCACCCCACTTTGATGTCACTCTGGATCCTCCCATAAAATGTTACCCCTTCTAGTGCCATACTGTTTCAATCCCAAACATGCATCCCACTTTTCTGTCACTCTGGATCCTCCCATAAAATGTTACCCCTTCTAGTGCCATACTGTTTCAATCCCAAACATGCATCCCACTTTTCTGTCACTCTGGATCCTCCCATAAAATGTTACTCCTTCTAGTGCCTGACTGTATCAATTCCAATTGCACCCCACTTTTCTGTCACTCTGGATCCTCCCATAAAATGTTTCCCCTTCTAGTGCCATACCCTTTTAATCCCAAGCATGCATGACCTTTTCTGTCACTCAGGATCCTCCCATAAAATGTTACCCCTTCTAGTGCCTGACTGTACCAATTTTAATTGCACCCCACTTTGCTGTTACTCTGGATCCTCCCCCGACATGTTACCCCTTCTATTGGCCATACTATTTTAATTCCAAACATGCATTCACACTGATCCTCCTCCAACATGTTACCCCTTCTGTTGCCTTACTGTATAAATTGCAATTGCATCCCACTTTGCTGTCACTCTGGATCCTCCCCCAACATGTTACCCCTTCTAAGGCCATACTGTATACAATTTCTGAAAGCAGGACACGCATGATGTAGTTTTGAAGATTCATCACAGCCCATAGACTTTTACAAAAATTGTTGATCCTTGGCTGGAGTTAAAATTGATGTTAAAATTGGCTGGAGTAATTGTATGCATACATCTTCTTTGGGTTTTTATTGCAGTACATTCAAGATGATCTGACAATTAATCACATCCTTTCTAATGAGAGATGCACAAACTCAGCTGAAGAGATCACTTGGCTTCCATCTTAAACATGAATTCAAAGTTCTACGTCATCATCTCTCTGCGTCAAGCAACCTCAAATCTGTATCTTAAAGAATTTTGGAATATTGAGGTAAATTTGTTAATGTCATTACTAAACATTGTAAAAGGGCCTGTTTCCACCAAATTTATAGGATCAATCCCAAACATGCACCCCACTTTTCTGTCACTCTGGATCCTCCCATAAAATGTTACCCCTTCTAGTGCCATACTGTTTCAATCCCAAACATGCATCCCACTTTTCTGTCACTCTGGATCCTCCCATAAAATGTTACTCCTTCTAGTGCCTGACTGTATCAATTCCAATTGCACCCCACTTTTCTGTCACTCTGGATCCTCCCATAAAATGTTTCCCCTTCTAGTGCCATACCCTTTTAATCCCAAGCATGCATGACCTTTTCTGTCACTCTGGATCCTCCCATAAAATGTTACCCCTTCTAGTGCCTGACTGTACCAATTTCAATTGCACCCCACTTTGCTGTTACTCTGGATCCTCCCCCGACATGTTACCCCTTCTATTGGCCATACTATTTTAATTCCAAACATGCATTCACACTGATCCTCCTCCAACATGTTACCCCTTCTATTGCCTTACTGTATAAATTGCAATTGCATCCCACTTTGCTGTCACTCTGGATCCTCCCCCAACATGTTACCCCTTCTAAGGCCATACTGTATACAATTTCTGAAAGCAGGACACGCATGATGTAGTTTTGAAGATTCATCACAGCCCATAGACTTTTACAAAAATTGTTGATCCTTGGCTGGAGTTAAAATTGATGTTAAAATTGGCTGGAGTAATTGTATGCATACATCTTCTTTGGGTTTTTATTGCAGTACATTCAAGATGATCTGACAATTAATCACATCCTTTCTAATGAGAGATGCACAAACTCAGCTGAAGAGATCACTTGGCTTCCATCTTAAACATGAATTCAAAGTTCTACGTCATCATCTCTCTGCGTCAAGCAACCTCAAATCTGTATCTTAAAGAATTTTGGAATATTGAGGTAAATTTGTTAATGTCATTACTAAACATTGTAAAAGGGCCTGTTTCCACCAAATTTATAGGATCAATCCCAAACATGCACCCCACTTTTCTGTCACTCTGGATCCTCCCCCAACATGTTACCCCTTCTATTGCCTTGCTGTAACCATTCCAATTGCCTCCCCCTTTGCTGTCCCTCTGGACCCTCCCCCAACATGTTTCCCCTGCCAGATTGCCATACTGATTTAATCCCAAACATGCACCCCACATTTCTGTCACTCTGGATCCTCCCCCTATATGTTACCCCTTCTTTTGCCTTACTTATAAATCCCATTTTATTGTCTTACTTATCAATTCAAATTGCATCCCACTTTGCTGTCCCTTTGGACCCTCCCTGAAAATAATACCCCTTTTGGATTGCCGTACTGTTTTATTCCCAAACATGCATTCCTTTTTTACTGTCACTCTGGATCCTCCCCCCTACATGTTAACCCTTCTTTAGCCTTGTACTGTATCATTTTGAATTGAACCCCACTTTTCTGTCACTCTGGATCCTCCCATAAAATCTTACCCCTTCTAGTGCCATACTGTTTCAATCACAAACATGCATCCCACTTTTCTGTCACTCTGGATCCTCCCCCAACATGATACCCCTTCTATTGCCTTACTGTATCAATTCCAATTGCATCCCACTGTGCTGTCTCCCTAAAGCCTCCCCTAAAAGTGTCATGCCCCTTCTAGTGCCATACCGTATCAAACTCAAACACCTGTCCCATCATGTATCAATCCCAAACATGGACCTTCCTTTGCTGTCACTGGGGATACTTCCCCATTATGTTACACCTTTTATATGGTGTTTTCGATTAGCTTCACCGTGTGTACCAGGGGTTTACACTCATGCTAGCCCCGAAACAAGGCTTTTCGAACGCCGCGGTGTTTTGGCTTGGCACTCTGAGAAATTTAAGGTCAAAGATTGTTGCGTAGCAGCGCGACTTAAAGTGAAAACAGACAGCTCCGTCATTTCCGGCGTCTGCTCAATTGGAAATTGTCAATGTCCGTGACGACACAATTTAATTATATCATTCATACTTTGCACACACTCACCAACTGTTTGTTTTTTCAGGAAATGCATTTCCTTTCTATTTGCTATAATTGTTTCATAGACGATAAATCAGTGTATTAATGTGTAGTTTTTGTACTCGCGTTGCAATCAACTTGTCCCCTGCCATCTTGGTATGATACGCCTACAGCCAGAAACTATGTCATTACACCCGGGCATACACCAGAGACCCGCTCGCGAACTGGGGCTGTGGTGGCTGACATCGGGGCAGACACGAGTATCACGTGATGGCTAATCGAACGGTCTTGTGTAAGTTTTACTTACACGTGTAAGCTACTGGAACGCAACCATAGTACCATATACTTTGTCATTCCAATTACACCAATACTCATCTCCCTCATTCATCCAAACTGTGTCTCACGTACCTTAACATATTGTCTTTTCCCTCTGGATCCTACCAGTATATCTGTCTTCTTCCTCATCAGCACCCCTACCCTGTCTCTCGTTCTTACACTTAGAGTTGAAGGTTGTTGATAGAGTTGCTGAAAACAAAAGAATTCTATAAAAAGTTGTTGGTTTCTGGCTGTAGTAAGTTTATGCATACATCTTCTTTGGGTTTTTATTGCAGTACATTCAAGATGATCTGACAATTAAACACCTCAGTTCTAACGAGAGATACACAACAAGCTCAGCTAAAGAGAACACTTGGCTCTCGTCTTAACCATGAATTAGTCAACTACATCATCGTCTCTCTACATCAGGCAACCTCAAATCTGTAACTTAAGAATTCTGGAATATTGAGGTAGGCTTGTTGCGTTAATAATACACATTGTAAAATGGCCTGTTTACACAACATATACAGGACATCATCGCCCTCACTACATAGTCCTCATGTGATTCTTTAAAACCACATGTACCAATGACTGTACATGTAATTAAGCATACAGTATATGTATGCCAAGAAGATTTTTAATCAGTTCAAAAGTGTATTCTGACAATGTCTTGTATAATGTAAACAGACCTTTAGTGTATACGTTGTTATTACTGCTGCTGTTTTATTGCATTTATGTACTTTCAACTAGATTCGATCAAAATGCAAACAAAAGTAACATTAAAAGTGCGTCATATCTAAAGGGACTGTGTATCACCTGTATAATCATAACTGATTACGGTCCTTAATTTCTTGAAACAACAAGCTGCTGCAACATTATTGTTGTCAAAACAAACTCAATTAGATCAGCTATATAATGTCCTCATTCATTAGATTAATTTTTTGTACAGATGTTTTGTGTTGACCTAGCCATTATTATTGGTACTTGTAGATGCAAGTTTGATGAGGTTTTAGAGTGCTATGAAGTGTAAGATAAAGTAAGAAACAAATTTGTTCTTCATTATCCAAATGTATCATATCTAAAGGGACCGTGTATCATCTGAAATCATTAACTTCTCTTCGAAACTGATCACTCAAACAACAACCTGCAACATCTAGACTCAACTAGATCAGCTACATGTATGATGTCCTTGTTCATTAGATGTATAGTTATTAGCGTTGACCTAGCCGTAAAGTTTTTTTTACTTGTAGGCACACATTTGCTTAGTGGTATGATGGGTAAAGTAAAGTAACAAGTTTGCTCACTATGCAAATTCTCCTCTTAAAACAGTCAGTAGCCATTTTTGTCTGGTGCCCTGTCTCCAATGAACAACACAGTCTCACAGTGACACATGAACATAGTAACAGACTATTATATTGAGTTAAAGATCAGATATTTCGAAGTGTTAGTGTGTTACCATACAGTCAAAGCTAACGCTGGACTAAAGTTGTAAAATTTCATTAAAGTTTTTCCTTTCCAGAACTGAGTTGTAATTTTCTGTAAATCATGGGATCAATTATTTGCAAATTTAAATGTGCCCTTTAGACATCGTAAATGTTACTTTTTTAGTTGAAACTAAAATGTTGTTTTTGTAAATGTAATGTACAACGTCTTAGGCCCTTAAACTAGAAGGAATTTAAACTCTGTGTGCAATCAATAGAGGAAAAGTATGAACATAAAGTTAAGCATCTTTATAAGGTGTTTAAAGAAATGTTAAAGCCTTAAAAATGCAGATTAATATTGTGCTGCTGTTTTATTGCATTTATGTACTTTCAACTAGATTCGATCAAAATGCAAACAAAAGTAACATTAAAAGTGCGTCATATCTAAAGGGACTGTGTATCACCTGTATAATCATAACTGATTACGGTCCTTAATTTCTTGAAACAACAAGCTGCTGCAACATTATTGTTGTCAAAACAAACTCAATTAGATCAGCTATATAATGTCCTCATTCATTAGATTAATTTTTTGTACAGATGTTTTGTGTTGACCTAGCCATTATTATTGGTACTTGTAGATGCAAGTTTGATGAGGTTTTAGAGTGCTATGAAGTGTAAGATAAAGTAAGAAACAAATTTGTTCTTCATTATCCAAATGTATCATATCTAAAGGGACCGTGTATCATCTGAAATCATTAACTTCTCTTCGAAACTGATCACTCAAACAACAACCTGCAACATCTAGACTCAACTAGATCAGCTACATGTATGATGTCCTTGTTCATTAGATGTATAGTTATTAGCGTTGACCTAGCCGTAAAGTTTTTTTTACTTGTAGGCACACATTTGCTTAGTGGTATGATGGGTAAAGTAAAGTAACAAGTTTGCTCACTATGCAAATTCTCCTCTTAAAACAGTCAGTAGCCATTTTTGTCTGGTGCCCTGTCTCCAATGAACAACACAGTCTCACAGTGACACATGAACATAGTAACAGACTATTATATTGAGTTAAAGATCAGATATTTCGAAGTGTTAGTGTGTTACCATACAGTCAAAGCTAACGCTGGACTAAAGTTGTAAAATTTCATTAAAGTTTTTCCTTTCCAGAACTGAGTTGTAATTTTCTGTAAATCATGGGATCAATTATTTGCAAATTTAAATGTGCCCTTTAGACATCGTAAATGTTACTTTTTTAGTTGAAACTAAAATGTTGTTTTTGTAAATGTAATGTACAACGTCTTAGGCCCTTAAACTAGAAGGAATTTAAACTCTGTGTGCAATCAATAGAGGAAAAGTATGAACATAAAGTTAAGCATCTTTATAAGGTGTTTAAAGAAATGTTAAAGCCTTAAAAATGCAGATTAATATTGTGTAACAATTTAAAAAGTTTTGTGTGTGACCAGAATGCGTAATTTATGTAGTAGAGTAATTTAAGCATCGTTTTAAGCATGAAAGGGTGGCTGAAACCTTTTATATTTCCCAAAATTAATAGTTTATGGTAATTTTGCACCAAAAACGTGATTTTTTTTTTGATTTTTTTTTAAATGCAAAATAATTAACGAGCGTGCGTTTCAGCCCATTTAAGAATATTGAAAGACCGTAAATTTTTCAATTTTTCATATTTCATTTTTTTTTTTTTTGAAATCAAAAATAATTAACGAGCGTGCGTTTCAGCCGATTTAAAAAAAATGAAAGACCGTTAATTTTCGGTTTTTTATACTTTTTTTTTTTTTTTTTTTTCCCCCTCGAAAATAAAAAAAAAATTGTCCACCCCTCTTCCCTCTTTCCCTCTTTCCCTCTTTCCCTCTCTCTCTCTCTGTCCACCTCCCCTTTCCTTCCTCTGTCCTTGCCTGGCCCTCCTTGTGCATCGTGCGTGGTGCTTGTTAGTGCGTGTTAGTTAGTGCATGTTAGTTTACGTTATATTTCCACTCACCTTATGACTTGCCGGGATTCGAACCCATGCAGGTCTTCCGTTCTTGCTCTCCACGTGCGTGACTTTGTCCGCTAGGCCATCGGCGATCCACACCAAACCAATAATTTTTAACCATGATGAATATTACAACCACGTATTGTATATACAAACGCACGTTGATACATGTAAAAATATATAGTATAAATGGCGCCCTCTGTTGACTATAAAGGGCGCCCTCTGTTGTCTGTAAAGGGCGCCCTCTGGCAATAAAATTAGTTATTTAAAAACTACCACATCTGAAAAAAGTTCCCCCCCGTATAATATTGAGATTAATTTCCACTAAGAAAAAGTTTATATTTTAAATTTTGTTGTGTCTTGCTATTTGAAGTTTTTAACAAAATATATATTTTCAAGTTCGACAGATAATAAATAAACACGAACAAATCTGGAAAGTTTAGATGTTGAAAATGTATCTCTTTATTTCAAACATTGTTCATAAAAATAATCAAAATAATATTTTTTTTAGGAAATTATTTCAAAGCATTTGTTTTGTTTTCTTCTACAGTTGAAATATTAAAGATTAAAATATTATTGGTATAAACATTTTCCAACAGACGTTTCCAAATAAACCAGAAGTTTTATTTGCAAATATCTGTTAGTAAACTAACATACATTTTTAGAATTAATTTCACAGTGTTTTTTCATTGTTTTCTTCTTCAATTTAAGTTTTAAAAATGTACATAAATAATAGAATCAATAAATAAAAAATATAAATATATATAATTAAAAAAAATAATAAATAATAAATAATAAATGTTAAACAATAAATGAATAAATATATGAATAACAAGTGTAATAAAATGAACAAATAAAAATAACAAAATCAATAAGTAAATAAAATATTACTAAATAAAATATAAACAAACAAACAAACACCCCAACACCCCAGCAAACAAACAATTAAATTAATAAATAATAAATATATAAATAAATAAAGAGAGTCAATAAATAAAAAATAAATATAAAAATAACAAATTAATTAATTACCTAAATAGCTAATTTACTAACAACCAACTTACTAGTTTATTTATTTATTTATTTATTTATTTATTTATTTATTTTTAATTAAGAACATCTTATTACATAATCCTCACATTTTGAATCCTTTATATCCGCATTTCCAATATCAAATGGAAGCCAGACTTATTGTCTTGATATAAAAATCCTTCATGGTGTTACGCTCTAAGAGTTGTAATCCCAAGCACCCAAAGTTCTACAGAGCACAAGTATGTATCCTTGGAAGAGTCTGATGCAGAATGTCAGGTGTTCCATCTATGTTATCATCAGGTGTTCCATCTTCCATCTGGGTTATCATCAACATGACTGCTACATTGTTATGGTATCTATTCTGCAGAGGACTTGCTTTTCAATAGCATTCAATACTGCAGCATGTCAGTTATGCTAGGCTTGTTGCATTTTACAGATGGCTGCAGAGCGACATTCCTTTCTTGTAGATTCCAAAAGTTCACCGTGAGCTCAATCTGGACTTCTCCTGTACAAACAAGAATAAATAATATTCATTAGTTAATTCATTATCAAGTAATGATTGTGAAAATGGAACAGCAAACTGATTATTGTCTTAACAAATATCATTATAATGGGTTGTCATTCTGTAACCTCATCCCCTAACCAGGGGGGGCTGGGCTGGTGCCCCCCCCCCACAAATTTGCAGTGGCCTCATCCAAGGTGCCCCCCACACAAAAAATCGGAATAGTGCTCACAAAAATTAATAGGAAAAAGAAAAGGGGATGCCTGTTTGTATAATCTAATTAAAATTTAGTGAACCATCGTTATCGGTATCGCTACCGCAGCCACAAAATGCCACGAACATAAAATATAAAAGCATGACCCACCACTGACAAGCCTATCCCCCTTGGGCCCCCACAAGTAATGCGCTCCCCACACACACTGAAAAAGTCATGGCTACGCCGCTGTCCACGCCCCTCCCCCTAAACAAAAGAAGACAAAACAAAACAAACCCCACCACCAACAACAACAAACAAACAAACAAACAAACACCCCAATAAACAAAAACAACAACAAAACAAAACTAAGAACTTGTTCGCTTCTTATTGATCGTCAAGGAAGTTAAGCTGTCTCTTAATTAATTCTTAATAAAATTAAACATGAAATACTGAGTTTAGTTAGAAAACTGTTGACGATATTAAACAAACATGTTAATGATTAGTGATTTGTATTTTAAAAAAACCCTCTTTTTTAAAAGAAGTTTAAGCATGTTCACTTTTGATCAAAAGTATTAAAAATAGAAAATATATGGTTCTCAAAAGAGACAAAAGTAGGTATTGATTTTTACCTGTAAAACATGGTGCACGCCTTGCCGTCATCCACCTCTGGGGATGTCTCTCCATTAAACGGGTTCTTTTCTGAGGTGTCTCCACTCTTGATCAACTTCTGCCTCATCTCACAGCTTCATCACTAACAGGTGAGCTCCTCAAAGTAATCTGACTCTGTTTTTCCTTCAACTTCACTCCGAGACCCTCGATAGTATAGAGTAAGCTTTCTCAGATGTTGGGACAGACTGGAATTGCTCGGTCACACAAAAAAAGCTGCTGATAAATGTTAAAAAGAGATTGAAAAGTCATGAACAAAAACAATAAAAGCACAAGCCAAGATCAAGTATTGGGATCTACAAACACGTGTGCCCCCCCCCCCCCCCACCACACACGAAGTACATATTGGGATCCAAAAGTTCAGTATTTACTCAACGATTACTCCAAAGAAAGTCATTTTAGATAAGGGAAACTGCCAAGTCTGCCCCCCCCCCATTTTCACTCATTATAACTAGAATAAAATGAAAATGTAGCAGTCAGATTTGTGTATGTATCTCGTTTTTAATGACTTTCTTTGACAGATCACTGAGAAAAGACGTACGTAGTTTGATCATTGATTCAAACTGTCAATGTTGGTAAGCAGCAAGAATGGCCATGCTGGCAGGCTGTATGGGGCCTGTAAACCCACAATGATGTAGGCCCTTTGTGTTAGTACATGAACATTAGAACTGTATTAAACAAAAAAATCCACATGCCCAGACTCCCTGGGCACCACTACAGAATGAAAGAGGATGGTCCAAGAAACACACCCGTGGTCATCTTGACCAAGCCCATGGGGTTTTAGTATTTCTCTTACAGGTTTTTGAAAACATTAATATTTTGACGCATATCCTACCGTACATGTACATGATCTTTATGCAGTTAATCAATGCATTTACTCGTAATATTCAACGGTCAGTTTTACATGTCCAGACCCAATGGGCCGGGCACCACTACACACAGAATTGAAGAGGAGTGTCCAAGGAACACACCTATGGTCATCTTGACCCGGCCCATGGTGTTTAAGTATGATTTTTATTTTAATATAGTTCTAAGAAAATTCCGTACATGACTTTTATCCACTTAATCAATGCATTTACTCCTAATTTTCAACGGTCAGTTTTACATGTCCAGTCCCCATTGGCTGGGCACCACTACATAAAGAACTAAAGAGGAGGGTCTAATGAACACAGCCATGGTAAACGAGTTATTAATATCAAATGGTTTGCGTTAAACCGTGAGTGTTCCCCCATGTCATCCGACTTTATTTATTCACGGTGCGGTGCCCCGCCTATCGTCCGTCTGTCGAGAAAGGGGTTTTTGTACTTTGAAAATGTTTTAGATTTTTTGCTCCAAGTACATTTGAGGGCACTCTTCTTATTTATTAAAGTTTCACTTTGAAAAGATTAATTTATCGTTTAGAAGATAATAACAAGTGCATGCAGTTTGCATCCCCCCCCCCCCCGAGTAGGCCAATAGACCTTTCTATTGCAACGTCACAGCCAGAGTTTTTGCCAACGAGGTTGGAAAACTATGGAAAGCCATAAATGCAAAACAAAAGCAGATAGCCACAGTTTGTAACACAAATATTCAAAAAAACTGTGAATTTGTTGGAAACAAAGCAACCATTCATGGGAGGTCTTTTCTTTAATGTTGAGCTAGCAAACTAATGTACGTCTCGATATACCGTTATGGCCAAAACAGAAAACATTTTTAAAATAGCGATCATTTCCATTCGTTTGCCAAGAAGTTACGTGTAACTTGGACAGATTCTCTCATTTTAAATTGTAGCAATGAAACATTTCGCCAGAATAGAACACTGCTGTATTAGACCATGTTTCGAGCTATTTCTGATTTACGTCTTTTACGTAAAAAAAAAACCTACCTCACCTCCCACTTTATTGAGCTACCTCCCGAAAATATTTCCAGATTGTCATATTATTTGCCGTATCAATAGTGACAATCTCTCTTTCTCTTTTAAAAAATGCGACAAACAGAAACGTGATTCACAAATATTTGCTTTCACACAAATACATCAATGTAGATCAAGCATTTAAATGTTACAATTAATCTAAAATTAGACTGTTTTTGTGTGTGTGATAGTTTTATTAAGTTGACGATCTCATTGTTGTACGCCCATACTGTCAATAAAGTATTGGAGTGACATACACCCTTCTGCCGGAAAAAAAGAAAGAAAAAAGTAGTAGACGTAGACAATGGTATACATCACATCATTTTGCCAATAAACGCCACCTTTTCTTTTCCACCTCATGCCTTATAGCCTGTCCTAAACGCCACCTTTTCTATTCCACCACATGCTTTTTTATGGGCAAAAATGTTATTGTCAATACCTTTGTTGGCGCTAGTATCAATTACTTAGGTACCGCCTTATAGCCTGTCCTTGGCCTAATTTCATAGCGCTGCCTAACAGTATAGCGCCTTAGCCTGTACTGGGCCCAATTTCAGCACAAAAGCGTAGTAAGCACAGACAAATCTTGCTTAGCAGAAACAGGTTACCAGCCAACATTCAATAAAGTTCACACTGTTGCCACTTGTATCCCGCTCTGCTTAACGGCTGTATGAAATTTGGCCCAGGGCCCAATTTTACAAAACCTGTAAGCACAAAAATTTGCTGATCACTGAAAACAATTGCTTAGCAGAAACTGGTTACCGACCGAAATCTACAAAAAAAATACATTGTTGTGACTGGTGCCTCGTTCATTTATTGCTAAGTAAAGAAAATTGCTAAGCAGACTTTACTGCTAAACGGCTTCATAAAACCTGTAAGCACAAAAACTTGCTAAGCACAGAAAACAATTGCTTCGCAGAAACTGGTTACCAGCCAAAATTACATTGTTGTGACTGGTGCCTCGCTTATTTCTATGGGAGGCACTAGAGTAGTTGATCTTCGGCTCGAGCTGCAAGCTTTAAAACCAAATGCTTTTAAAAAATACCACACTGAAATCTGGGAAATGGTGAAATCTTTTATGCAAAGCTAGCGGGAAGATTGAACTTGGCTGGTACATTTTTAGATAACCCTTTAGAGCCATCGTTTGCGGTACTCAGGATTATTATAAAGAATTAATTCGTTACAGAAATCTGAACTTAACTACAACAAAGTGTTCTCCTGTGTTGACGAAACTCATGAACTCCCCCTCTGGAAAAATAGCACTAGTAAGTACTAATGACAAGGATAAAGAAGTAGACAGCAAAATACTTAAACCCGTGGGGATGAATCGTTTAAAACTTGTTTTCGAAAATGATAGCCTAATTAGTCACCAAACTCTGACTAAACTTTGTAAAATCTTGTCTTTAAAGCTTGTAGAATTAGTAATGTTCTAAAGAAAAATATAAATCACAGCTACGTCAACGAAAACAGGCAGGGTCCACCTAACCATTTTTTAAATAATGTTACCATTGGAGATAAACAGACCGGCAAAAATAGTAGACTTTTGGACAATAATGTTAAAGATATTTACAGGTGTTTTATTAATAATCAATTCATGTCTCCTGCGGGTTTGCAATACTGGGTTATTAATTAATAATTACTAATTATTTTCATATTACTACATACATCCAATGTTAATACTTGGGAAAATGGTTGGTGTCCCCTTATGGAAGCCGATGAAAAAGATTTGTGGTTCAAATTAAAACATAGAATTCTCCCTACTTAAGAGAAAATGTACAAATTTTGTACCACAGATGACACTGATCCTTGACACTGCAAAGGTTATGGGTCGAAGCTGAACGTCAATAAAACCAAAGGCCTCTGGCTAGGGAAATGGAAACATAGACAAGACAAACCTTGTAATTTTATTTGGTGCGATGATAAATTGAAAAAGCTGGGTATTATGTTTGGCAATCGTGTTACACCAGAGGAGAACTTGGGGGCCGAGAGTAAACAAAATTCATTGTGTCCTTGACAAAATGGTCAAAACGCCAGCTTAATCTAATGAAACGATTGAACAACAACAACAACAACAACAACAACAACAACAACAACAACAACAACAACAACAACAACAACAACAACGACGACGACGAAGACGACGACGACGACGACGACGACGACGACAACAACAACAACAACAACAACAACAACAACATCTTTTACAAAGGGTCTGGGGTATAACTCTAGGGTCTGGGCATGTAAAAAATGCTTCAATATAGTTCTATGGTTTATGCACAAATAAACGTTAAATATCAAAACAGTAACTGGTACTTGTTTGACATTCGAATGTCGAATATCGAACGTCAAACGAGAAACCAACTTCTCACCGGTGGCTAGTAAGACCAAACACGTCATACAAAACAGATAGGGCCTATGGATCAAGTCAGCGGTATGTTTACATTGACTTATCATGACATGATTGAGTCGAGTTAATCTGAACCTGCCTCCATGTCTGAACTAAACGTTAACCTCTGAACCTAACGAAAACCCGACAAATCTGCCTATCAATTTAAAACACGCACCTTTATAATATCCAGTGAGTCTCCTGCTTTTGATAAACAGTACTGTCAGTAGTAAGACCAAACACTACTACTAGTATTTTTTAGTAAGACCAAACACGGCCTACGGCCGCGGATCAACGGTATGTTTACATTGACATGCATGACACGATTGATAATCTAACGTTAACCTCTACTGGCATGGTACACAAATAGAAACCCGACACATCTGCCTATCTGCAATCTAAAACGTACCTTTATAATATCCAGTGAGTCTCCTGCCTTTTATGAACAGCCAGATAATCCATACAGCGTCATAGTTTGTGTCAAAAGAGACATTTCTAGGTAGAAATTAGGGAAACGAAATTGAAATCGAAACTCCCTCCATGTAAACTGTATTAATATGATCTAGAGAGGGCGCACTTCATAAACAATCCGAAATCATTAAAGGGGCTATGCGTGTTACTTTTTGGAAGAGAAAAAATTATAACAAGAAATAATAACTATCTACACCAGAAACAACAATCGATTTGATTGTCAAATATCTCATGATGTTGTAAATCAAACTATGAGAAGAAAATATGAAGACTAAAATGGCCTCGATGTTAAGGTTACGAAATTGCACTATATGACTTAACAAGCTATGTCATAATCTAAAGATGACCTGTAATGGAGAAACAGCCGGTGTAATAAAATACATCAACTATTGTAAAGGAAACAAAGTACACAAATAAAACAAAAGGGTCCAAAAATTCGTTCATCTTTATCGATAAAAAAAAGAAGGTTTCTGTTCGAGAAATATGAAAATATAACAATTTTGTTCACTCTCCGGCAACACTCAATAGTTCTGTATTTGAAAGCGGACTGTGCAACAAGCGACTCATTTTCGTAGAGCCCATCCATGTGAATCTACAATCTTACCTGAGGCTTCATGTACATGTAAGTAGGGTCAAACATACACATTTTTAGTAATTAACCGGAGGCGTCATCTAAGGTAAACGATGCGGATCAAGGTAAATGTATTGCAATTTTGACCGAAAAACTGAAAAAATAGGATCAACCCTTTCTGTATGGTCAAACCAAACGAAATAACATCAGTGATGCCTGCTTCATGTTAAACAGATACTTGAACGAAAACTTGATGATGGGAATGCTATTTGTTTATAATGTGTTTCTTTATCATTTTACTGTATAATTGCTATATTTTTACACTTCTGAATTGATCGTAAATATTGAAGAAAAAAATAGGGCCCAAGTTTTGTGAAAAACTAGCTACGTATGCACTTCTGCCGTTGACGGCGTGCGTCAAAATGACAATACTATGACTTCGTTTGTGGGATATTCCTTTGTTATACGTCCATGTTACACCAATTAGGTTTGATTGGTTGACTGGGGGGGGCGGTGTTCTCGCATTCCATCCACATTTCAATCACTTTTCAATGCATTCCCACCCTTTCATGTCACATGACATTCTCGGTCCATTGTTTTATTAGCTACTATTTAAGGTTGCATCTAAGTATGTCACTTCAGGTCTCGACACACGCTAATTGCACACACAAAAAAAATATTTTTAAAAATCTTGCCATGTCGCAACAAGAAGAACACTATCTCGATCCGACTGACATTTTCAGCAATTCAAGGATTATTTCGACGAAAAGTTTTTCCCTCCAATATCCAACGAAGGATTGAAGTTGAAGGAACTTATAAACAAACTCGAGTCGGAAGAGCTTCAAAAAATTAGGAAAAGTTGGACAAAATCAAGGTCGCATTACTGAAAAAGAACAACACTGGTATAGCAATAGAAAGAATTCAAGAGGCAGAGGAGCTCATCATGGAAAGAAAAAAGAAAATTAGCATCGCCGACAACAGTAGGCTGAATGCGTCACTGTTTCCCACTTCGAGAAGAGTTCTTCTGAGCATCTAGTCTTCCAAGCAGCAGAAGAAGGTTAAATCTTCAGAAGAAGACGCTCCCAAAGAAATAGAAAAAAAAAAATCGAAAAACGTCGCAGACGTTCGGTCTCCAAGATGGCATGTTCAAATCACCAACTAGTCCCACTGATCGTCTGCTTTTTCGAGGTACATGTACATAATTATTTATATAAGTTGACTTAGGTAATACCTCTGATTTCCTATCACCCAATATACTTTGGCGCAATTCCATCAGCGTCTACGTGCTTACCAAAATACCATGCTGTAAATTAAACAAATTGTTAATCATGAATTCAAAATTATTATGTTTCTTTTCGCTCCCTCATTTCCCCAGTCAGTCTCTAAAGTGAAACTGTTTGAGCGCAGCGAAGGAGCATGAAAACTCAGTTATACAAAATGGAGTTCCCCATGACGTAAAATGCAAGTGATGACGTAACAGGGCTTTTCGCGAATCTTTCTCAAAAGCACCAGAAAAGGGTATTCAAAAAGATTGGGATTTGTTTTATAATTAAAATTTGTCTATCTCTCATGTGAATTGAATGTTCTTATTGATAGAAAACATTTTAAAATTGAGAGAACAAAACAAAACCATAAGGGTCTTATAATATTTGGTCTAGCGTTTTTATCAATTTAAAAAAAAAAAAAATAATCTAATTTGTATATATAAATGTGAGTTGCAACAATTTATCTTGATTTCATATAATCATTATAAATTTGTAAATTGTAAATCTTTATTTACAATCAAGTTGGTTTTGTCAAAATACAGAATAAAATTATGTTATTATGTTAAGAACATAATGTGATCCTGGCTACGTGGCAGTTAAAGATTGTATGGCTTCTGACTGGCACCCGAGCAAAGATATTGACAAAAATAGGCAGACTGCCAACATAGAGCGCCGGCACGTAAATCCGGAGGAACCAAATCCCGCTCTAGTAAATCTTTCTTTGGTCAACCCCAGATTAACTTTTGTACAATTTACATGAATACATGTAGTATAGAATTAAAGTAAGGTATTTATTTCTTGTTACACATATTTTGTGGGGCTTTTTGTGTGTGTTGTATTTTTTTTATGGAAAACCTGCAAAACTGAAATCAAATCCGTAAAATGAAAACTTACTTGTAAAAACTTGATTATACCTTTTTTACAAACATAAAATAATAGCAAATACAAAAACGCTCTCAACCACAATTTAACAGTTATTTTCCATTCCATTTTATTAATTGAAAGTACTCTCATTATGTACATTCAGTTATCTACCACTAGTTTAATAAAATAATTTCCAGCATAAACATATAATTATTGCAAACCATTTCCTTCGATTTAAAGGTAGGGTCATCACCCCAAAAGAAAAATTTTCAATTTCTATCCAAAAACTTACTTGTTATAAAGATGGAAATGGTAATAATCATCATGTGCATAATATCTGAAATGCCCCATTGATTAGAAATCAATAACAAACATTTTAATCTGAGAAGCGGTTCATGCATGAATCACTTCTCAGATTTCTGAAGGTTGGTGTCTATTTACGAATGCTGCGGTTGGTACCCGCTGTAACCTCACTAAAAGTGGATGAATTGGTGTGAAAATACAGAAAATGTTTTTTTCTCAGCAGGTAGACACTGTATGTAGCAGAAACTTTTACCTGTGACTGTTAATATATTTCTATATAATGTTACCTATATTTAAGCATTACCCATGGGGGGGGGCGGCGGCAAATATGAATTGGGGGGAAATGACAGAAAAGGCAGAAAATGAAGGCCCAATTCAAGCAAATTCTGAGCAAATTTGTCCATTTCTGCACTTTTTTCCCCTGAAAATTGTTCTCCTTTTTGGGAAAAGCGCCATTTGTGCGAAATAATGGAGCGATGGAACATTAGCATGATGTCACAGGTGAAGGTTAATTGAAAATAACCAGTTTACGATAAAAGAAAACAACATTAGTAAAAGTACAAAATAAAATATAAATATCATTTAGATTCACTTCCCAGGAAAAAATATAGGCCTATTTAGACCTCCAAAATGTTGTATAAAGACTTTTAATAATAGTAGTACATGGCAAAAAAACACCCTGTTTTTCTCTGATAAATAAACATATTTTGCACACACATGTGCCTGATACATTGGTATTGCATTGAGCCTAAAATCATATAGATCGATCTACCACTACCTAGGAACATTTACCACTGCACTTGCAATAAAATAAAAAAATAGTCGCATTCCCTTAAGGTAATCCCTCTCCTGCCACTTCCCAGGTTGCATCCTAAATGTGTTTGTGATTCTTGGTTATACGGCAGTTACTGACTGGTACCCAGAAACAAGAGTAGGTAGGAGGGTGAAGAAAATAGAAATTGTTACAAATTGTTGCCATATTGAGTAAAAAACCGCCTCGATGTTAATTTCAACTCATTTATGTGCAACCTGTAGTACCATGGAAACCAGGAAAAGGTAGAGAAATACTTCTGATGATTTATACTCTTAGTTGTTTTGTTACTGTTCATCAGTTTCCAAGTAACGTTTTTCATTTTCCCACACATAAAAAAACGCCTTAAAATAATACAGCTATTAACAATTAAAATGCTATATGTTATAGAAAACAAAAACCCGTAACAATTACATATAAAGGTCTATATAGACAATACATTTACAAAATAATAAAAGAGGTATAATGTCATTAGTTAAAAAAGATGAGTTTTCACAATAAATAAGACCTTACGCATTGACGTCATTAAGACACCATCTTAGAGGTAAAATTATGAGGAAACAAGTGAAAACGTGCAGCTTTGTCTGCACGGCACACAGGATCAGCCAATGAGCTACCTTCTGTTGACCTCTAGCCAAGGGCACCCTACTTACAACAGCTTACCAGGAGAGGTTTTCGCCGAAAAATGTATTTTAATATCTTTTGGATTTGATGGTAGAAGATCAAAGCTACGATACACATACTTTACAATCGACCTTTATGCCTGTAAGATTAGTTTTAGAATAGACCTTAGTCCCATGAAATATGTACTTACGCACTAACACACTACTGGTTGGCAAAATGAGGGAACATCACGTCTTTTGTTATGGGGATGTGGCGTGACACATTACACAGCGTTTGCCAACCAATAGTGTATGTAGGCATGTGTGAATGTTACTAGCATAATTTCAGAGGAAAGGCTAATTTCATTAGCAATGAAAATCTGCTGGTAAGACGCTAGCCAATTTTATGTCTGGTGCATGATTCACAAAAGTGGTCTTGTGTGACCTGCAGAATCTTTTCTATTTGTTTTTATCTCTTATAATTTTGGATAGACGTCAGATCACCAACTATTTTTTTTTAAATAAATGAAGTAGTCTAAGTAATAGAAAAGGATTTGCATCTTTGAATAAGTGAGGTAAGATTATGAATTATTAAATGAGAAATTGGTTACCTGAAAATACAACAAGATGGGCAAAAATATAATATGGTGTTTCTCCCTCTTCGTCCAGAATATGAATGACTCCGGGAAAGCCCGCCACCAACGGTTAGTTGGTGGACTCACGACTTGATTCATACAAACTGTGAGGCAATGGAATAAAAAGAATAGAGATCAAGAGGGGGAGTATTCTCATCCCAGTGCATGTCATAAACATCCAGATCTATCCGTCAAATGTTTACTCAGTTCAGAGCTGTAGACTGCTCTCGTTAAATGTATTAAACAAGATTGGTAGAGCTGTCAAAATAGTCGTAGAGTGTTCATGTTATGGTGTGATCAACCTTATACAACCATATACAAATATTAAATAACAAACCTGTGAAAATTTGGGCTTCATCCGTTGTGTGAGTCAGGACAAAATAGTGAAAAACTATGCACAATTTTCAGCATGTAAAACCATTTCCTTAATTTTGGTTGAACAACTGAAATCAGCTGTTGCATTTAACAACAATTTTTATTTATATTTATTAACCTATTTATCTGTTTTGTTTGTTGTTGTTGTTGGTTTTTTTTTGGGTTTTTTTTTTGGGGGGGGTGGTTTCCAAATAAATTGTTTCGAATATAACTTTAAAAGTTTCTAGTATAAACTTCATAACCAGTAAGCTTTCTGACTAAAGTTAAAACCAATCCTGTATAATACATTTACTTTGCAAACTGAGTCAGCGATGTTGTTGATGACTCAGTATTTGAAGTGATCTCGACATCACTACCGGTATTCATAAAATCCCTTTTTGTCGAACATGATTTGGGCTTTCGGCTTAATCAGCCTGTTTGAAGCCCCGTACTGAAAGTGCCCATGTAAAAAATAACTGACGGGGCCTGAGCCAGAGCCCAAGCCATGGTTTCAAATGGGCCAAAGATGACATTAACAATTTATCTGAAGAAAAAACTTACTCTAAACCGATCTGAAGTTTGGCTTTGTCCTTGAGTTTGGTTCCACTGTCCGACTGAACTTGTTCCTCATCCTGCAGAGTTTTCTCTGCCTTCCTGAAATCTGTTTTTCAAGAATTCAAAGTTTTAGTATAGAAGTTTAAATCCTCAATTTTATTTTTCGGTTTGGGGTGTTTTGGGTGCTGAACACCTTCTGGGTTTCTTTCACATTCTTTTTGCTGAAACTTATCCAAAGAGATATCATATTTGCTCAGGTCAGAATGACTAGGTAGTCACATGTGAGCATGCATGTTATCCAAAGTCAGGGCTAGAATTTTACACTGGACCACAGGCCTGAGGCCAGTAGTTTTGGTGTCAGGCTAGTAAACATTGGACTGGACAAGTCTAAAGACTTGTGCTTTTTAATAACAATATTATTGAAGAATAATACCTCACTGTGTCACATCTTGAACACAAAATAATGTGTTCAAATGTTGACTTTGAGTCTGACAAAATACCTTTCAATTCTATTGAGTAATGACATAATGAAATAATTATACTTAACACCCATAAAGACAAATGAAATCAATCTTTTCTACATGTTTTAGCACTTGTTTAAATAAAACAATGAGAAATTATGAGAAATTGCATGTTAAACTGGGTCAGAAAGTTTTTCCTTATTTTGATTCTGGTATTTTTAAAAACAATTCTGGTCCAGTAAACATTTTGGGCTTCAAGCCCTGTGGTCTTGTGGATTGTCACCCCAAATTCAAGCCCTGAAAGTCACATCATCAGGAGTCATATCATTTACATTAATTTATTCAAGTTTAAAGTTGCATGGCTGTTTTTTTGCTGAAAGATTTGGGTTTGTTTTTACCCTTGAATTGAAACAAAAATACTGTAAACTCATCAAGAATAATAATGAACCAAAACACTAACAATCAATGACGTCATGATGAGGCCAAAAGGTATTGAATCACAATGGACTACTACAATATGCATTTATTAAAAAATGGTTTATGAGAAATTGCCTAATATCACGAGGCTGGACGGCAGCTTCAAGATGAGGTCACTTAACTGCTTTGGGCTGTCGACACCCCCTTCACAGCCCTACTACCTTCCCAACTATACAAAGCAGTTATGGTTAAGTGCCTTGCTCTAAGGGCACAAGTGTCATGACTGGGATTCGAAGCCCGTTCTGCTGATATTGAAAAAGATAAATGCAAACCCTGTAAATAGCTGGTCTTTCTATTGCAGACTTTGCACTTACAGGATTCCTGGGGAGCTGGTGAATTTCTGGGCCTACTGGAATGTTGCCTTCTTGAGTTGATCCCAGTCCAGATCCGAAGAGCAAACATGCCTTGATGCTGTTGAACCATGGGCATGTTTGCTGCTCCTACACCTACTAGGCACACATCTTCTGTGCTGGGTGGTCCACTGGCTGGAAAATGTTTCAGGAACTCTTCAGTGCTGAGCTTAATTGCTGATGATGTGGTGGAATGAAAAAATAGACAAGTAACCCCTTTTTTGTATTAAGTTCATACAAATGATCTCGCAAGATATACATCTTAGTTTGTAGACAGTAGATTAATTGTATGCTTGTATTTTAAATATACAAAGACCCTACTTTTAAGGTAAAATATAGGACAGGACTTGTGTTAAGTCCTCCATCCTTGACTCTTGTCGCAAAACTTTCGTTGTTTCAGTTAGAACTTGCCTGCATGATTTGATAAAATCATCACAGGTAGGTTGAGGACAGTTTGTGATGAGGAACTAAAAAATTGACATCATACCGCAGGACGGCATAGTTTATCTACCATTCAATACCACAGTGGATGATATTAGTCAGGCAGTAAGCGGGTTAACAAGGTGAACATCACTAACCACATGTACATATTGGACAAACATCAACCTAAATTAAGTCAAGTGATTGAGAAAGATGCAGATTGAAGTATGGTTCCTCACCTCCTTCATCAATGAGCTGTGCCCCCGTCTTTGCCGACGCTACCACTTGTGCCGTCGATGAAACCAAGCCTCGCGATGCAGCCTGCAACCCCTTGAGGTCGTCACTGTCTTTACTTGCATTGACTTTACTAGCGACAACAAGCTGGGCCGTACAGGCAGCGATCTCATGGGAGCAGACCTCAAGCTCTTCAAATTTACTTTTCCCTTGAATCAACTTATCTGATGCATCACTGCAAAAGGAAAGAAGACAAATTTGTAAATGCAAAAGAAAAAGGAAATGGCCAAGCAAACTTAGCTCTGTAAAGCGTTTTCCAGGTTTTTTTCCCAGCACTACTAAAGAGGAAAAAAGGGAAATCAGCTGATCGGTTGCATTCCTAGTGATAGGAGCTTCTTAAAAGTCCAAAATGAGTAGGACAGTCAAGTAGGAATGCTGGAACTTGTTATCCTAAAGAGTACAAACTGTTCTCTCCTGGAGTGTGTTGTGTGCAATCTGTGAATACTTGACATTCATAGGGAGTGTCCTGGTGGAGCAGTCTAGGCAAACTGGAACTCAAGCTCCAGGTAAAATTGAATGACACCAAAAAGACTTACACAAGATGTGTGGCGCCAACTCCAACAAGTTTAGCAGCTGAGATGAGTCCCTCTGTCCACCTGTGATGTCTCTTATAGAACTCACCGGCAGAGGCTGTACCCTACAAACAGCACAATGGGCAAATTATTCAAGAGTATGTTGTTCTGGAAGTGTTCTACCTGCAACAAGGCTACTTGAGGTTACTAGGAACATCAAATGAATGCACATCAATACTGAAAAGCACAAAAACATGCCGGTAAGTATTACTATAGAGAGGGTCTTAAAAGGTAGCACTCTAGTTCATCCTTCAAACTTTCCCTCCAAACCATCCTTATCTTTAGGTGTATTTGTAATCCATCCAAGATTCGGTAAAGCTTAGTTCCACAGTCTTCTACCCAAGATGGTTTTTAAAAAGCCAACATAAGTTTGTAAAATGGTGTGCAAAACTGGCGAGTAAAGCGATCTCCTTACCCTTCCATCAGCAACAATCTCTCTCTGCAGTGTTTTGGACTTCTCAATCAGCATCTTGATGCTATTCATCAAGTCATTGCAGGAGTCTAAGATCTTCTCATTCACCTCCAGTTTGATACCTGTGTCTGCTTAGCGGGACTTCTGCAACATGTCCTAGAGGGAATAGAAATGTTCAAGGTGTATTTCTTGGAAAGGCTTTGAAAAATGTTAGTGCTGTTTTGAAAAGGCGGTTGCTTGCAATACTTGGTGAGTTTAAGCAAATAGTGGTAGACTGTGAAGTCTCACATTACAGTGCACAATTGTTTTCCTTCCACATGTGTCGTGGCTGAGCAGTCTCGTGCATTAGACTCATTTCTGGGGTTGTCAGAGTGTGGGTTTTGAACTACATATTATTTTATGACAGAAATGTTCGCAGGAACCATTGTTCCAATACGTGTACATGTACGATGAGAGTAACTTTCCAGGAAAAATGTTGGCAGATCACAGGCCTGTCAAGAGACCATGTGACCTGTGATATCACGTTTACAAAAGAGCTACAGAGCCTGGACTTCCTGCAGGCAAAATTTGTACACAGCAGCCCAATGGAAGAAAACATCAAACATGCAACATACGATTCTTATCAACTTTTGATAACAAAAAAGGGGGCACATCTAAAAACTTGTACAGCTGCTGGTTTTATAATTCTTGATTTCATGTGGAAATTATGACACAGAATTAGAAATGTCCCATATGACCAGTGCAGTTTCTTGCCTGCCAGAAAAGCCCTGGAATGTACAATGTCACTCTTTTTAGAAACAAAAGTTACATGGTCTATAGGATACGGTGATTGGTAAACATGAGAGAGGAAGACCAGCAGCAAGTTGGCTAAATTGCCTCTATGTGAAAACTAATCATTTTCAAGGAGCTTTATTTATCACATCTTAGGATTAAAAACTTGGAGACAAAATTGTTGTCAATGAGAACACACATTAGTAACAACACTGATTTGCCAATATTCATACTTTTTGACACTTCATGAAAGCCTTGCCGCTGACTTCGCTCATTGGAAAGCTTTGTAAAAAAAACAAAAAAAAAACTAATAATTTTCAAGGTGTTTTATTTACCACATCTGAGGACTAGAAACTTAGGGAAAAAAGTGTTGTCAATGAAAACACACATTAGTAGCAACACAGATTTGCCAATATTTATGATTTTGACACTTCATGAAAACAGCCTTGCCGCTGACTTCGCTCACTGGAAAGCTTTGTACAGAAAAAAACCAACCTCAAGCATGTGTAATGTGACATGAGAGAACAGACAGGCACTTACTGCGATCCTTAAAGCAGCCCTATCAATTGTCGACTGCATCTCTTGGTCGACCAGGTCACCCAGCTCCTCTTGGACATCTGCCTCTTGGGGCAGCTGCATGATAAAATTATGCAAGCATTAGAATCAAAGTTTTATGACAGTTGTATACACCTGGCTTCTAAAAAAAAGCCTACTAGCAAAACAAGACCTTATAACGTAACCCTCACATGCTGTTTCTGGAATTATTATTAGTTACACAGACTCATGGACACAAAGACCTCTAAAATATTGAACAGTAGTAATGAGAGGGTAGGGGCCCTAGACATGCGAACACACGCAGGCATACAAGAATAAAGGGGGAATAGCTGTGCATTACAAACTGGCTACAGAATAAAGACAGGGGTGTATGGACGAGGATTGTAGACCCCTAATATTGTAATAATATTTCTAGTTGGCTTTTGGGGGTCAAGGAACTTTGACAAATTAAACAACAAATAAAAAAGAACGACAGGGCATCCAGACTAACATTCAATGCATTTGGCAGACTCGAAAACAGTTTTCGTTGTTGTTTTGACATAATCAAACACACTGGGGCTGCATGATGGGCGGTGGGCACTAATCTTTATTGGAATAGCGGAGAACATTGGTAGTAAACAAGTTCGCAAACTAACTTCCATATTCCCTTCAAAATAAAACACCCTTGTTATGCCCCTGATCAGGCCTGATGCTTTATTGTTTGAAAGGGCAAGGGCGCCAAGGCATTTTTGTTGGTAAAGGGCACCTCTATGAGGAAAATTGTAAATTCATATTGGAACATTTCAAGGGGCACCAAAGCAATGACGAGGGTCAATGGAGACAATTGCCTCCATGAGTGATAGGATCAGGTCTGCCAGATCAGCATGTAATATTCAGAGATTCGAAAATGAACACACAATCACACCAACAGTTTAAAACACAAATCATTAAAAGAAAAGAAATGCATAAAGGGGAAAAACGGCAAAAAATACAATTATTGGACAGAATGACATACAGAGATGACAGACACGTTGAATTTCATGAAATGTTCAAATCAGTCAATCAATCAATCAATCAGTCAAAGGTAATTTATAAAGCGCCAAAATCAAACCGTAAAAATAAACCGTTTCCAAGTCTACAGTTGGCTTGATTGAAAGCTTAACATCATTTTAGTTCTTATAGGGCCATTCAGAATAGTCAGTGGGTGGGTGGGGCACAAGAAATAACTGAAAATCGTTTTTATTGTTATTTAAAGTATATAAATTAACAAACGAAAAAGTACCCAGCTGGTCAAGATTGTCAGTTTAATTCCTGAGTTAACTACAAAGTTGTTTGTTTATGCCTGAAAAATAAACCCCATTGAAAACTACTGATGTTGGAGACCTTTAGTTTAAAACATCTGGTTCATTTGAGGCATTACTTTGTTCTTCAGTGTAAATATTATATTATGAAGCCATTCAATATTTAATAATCTAAATTTGGGGTGGGTGGGTGGATCAAAACAATTTTAAAAAAAGAGGTTTTTTTTACATTGACTATTTTGAATGGCCTTTGGGCATGAGTGCACTATTGTCTGGTTGCACTTGAGCGATGCAATGTTGCTTCAAGTTTCTTTTTAAAAGACAATAACTAGCATTTTTGTCACCAATACCAATTCCTCAGGAGGATTTCCAAAAAGGGAAATAAAGCCCCAAAACATCACTAATAAATTTGAAAAAAGTCCCTTAAAAGTGGCGTTGGATATTAAGATTTGTCCAGAAAAATTACAGAGATATACAATAAAACACACAGCTAATCAATAAATACAATTTTAATATGTCACTTCACAGAATGTTAAAGTACAGATCCTCTTTTATATAAGCTTGGAGACTTTCAAGTAATGTCGTACAGTGTGTGCAGAGCAAATAAATGGTGTCATGTTTGTGTGTACAGGAAAATGTATACTTCAGTTTTGCTCAGAAGTAAAAACATGTGTAGTACAAATAGTCCTAGAATACTGATTTTACTGCAGCAATCAGAAGGAAATATTAGCTGCTTTTGAAAAAGAAATCCCACGAATTGTTAACCGTTAAACGGCGCCCTCTTGTGTGACATGCGGTCACCACATTGTCTGAGTGTCTATCCCGCCACCTTGGACCTTGGCTTTCATCTTCTAATGTCTTCGATTTAACAGGCTGGGAATGCAAATTACTTTACTGATAGAGTATTAATGTTATGAAGAAGCTTAATTTAAACGAAATTTACCATACTTACCTCTCCAATTGCGTGAATTTTGCATCAGTAACACCGTAAAACCGCATGACTTTCCCGCGTGTATTTTATGAAAACCCGCTCACTTGCCGCAATGCACGCTGGTTAATCGTGCGCACCGTGCCCACCGATGTGCATATACCCTCCCCAAAAAACTGTTCTCAAAATCAGCATAGTATTATTGCACATGGGGATGAGCAGAGACCTCGAGCCCAACGTCTGGGTCGACCAGAAGTGACGCGTCACCGATTGCGGGGGCGGAACACAGAATTATGACTGTATGGGGTGGGGGGGTGGTCATAGGCAGAACACAACTTCAGTCCTTCGGGGCGACATTAACCCTATCATACACCTTTTAAAGTAATTAACTGCATTCCTCTATTACACATTTGCAAGTAATAAATTATTATGAGCAGAAGAAGTTCTTCTAGGGGCCTAAGGTCCAAGCCCTTAAAAAAACCCACTCACCCAGACTTTCAAAGTGAAAACTTCCTTTCAATAAAGTGACTTATTGTATTCTTCCTCTTTTGGCTGGTCCAGAAGGAAATGCACTGTACCCCATCCCCTGCATCTTTGCTTCCATTAAACAATTGCAGCAACATATATAGGGGCTAGAACTTCAAGGGTAAACATCATTTGCCCTTTGTGATAAAGTAATGTTCTGACATAGACTGGGGATATTATTAAGAGCCACACACAGTTACAACAAAAGACAACCACTCAAAACAATATAGTTCATTCATACATATACTTTCATATAACTCATTATTTATAATCATCATAATATTTTCACCAGAAAAGCCTCAAATATATGACAGGTAATTTATGTTGTACATTAGTTATAAAAAGTATTGCCTTATCAAAATCTCATTTTATTACGCATGCCCATTAATGTGAAGCTCATTTAAACAAAATAATTCTGTGGCTACATCTATTTTTTTTTTCTTTTCAAACTGCCACGTTGTTTGTCTCATTTCCTGTGCTTTGTTCTTGAAAGGAAAAGGGCACCTCTATGAAAAAAAAATGTAAATTTCTATTGGAACATTTCAAAGGGCACCAAGGCAATGGCCACAGGCATGCAGGGATGCAGATGTGCTAAATGCTCCCATAATCCACTCACCCTTGTGTGCTAACTAACATGATAAATGTTTCCTTCTTTTTAAATTACAGGTCTTTAAAAGTGATAACATAATCTGTAAATCTTTTTCGTAAAAGTATTTTCTATTTGTATATTTATATACATATTATACAATACGGCTTATTACATCATGGCAAAAAAATAGGCCTATGTTCAAATAACCACCACACAATATTCAGCTTATGGGTCCAAATGCTTTGGGCAAAGTTGAGTACACCCAAGGTAAATCACTTTTGTTTTAAATAAACATTTTCACTCAGATTGAAGTTACAATTACTACAGGAAAAAGCACTTTTAGGTTCCATGATTAGGCTTCAATTCTCTTTGGGGAATCCACAAGACCGCAGGGCTTGCAGCTGAACATTTTTACTTGACCAGAATTGTTTTTACAGACCAGAATCAAAATGAGAAAAAAAAAAAAAAACTTTCTACATATTAACATATAAACTGGTACCAGACTCAGAGTCAAGATTTGAACATAATTTGTTTTTGTTCTAGATACATACACAGTGAGGTATTGTTATTCAATTGAAAAACAAAACACCACCGGACTTGTCCAGTCATGAGTTTACTGGCCAGACGCTAAAATCACTGGCCTTTGGCTTGCTGTAAAGGGTTAATTTCAAGCCCTATGATTATTCTGGTGGATATCAATTACATCATGCCCTTTAAGACTGCTTAAATATTTACATATTGTGTTTGATTCCATTCTTTTCCAATTCCAATTCCAATTCCATTTCTTGATTTCTGAACCTTAAAGGTTCATATTTACAACTACACATAAACTAAGCAAACTTAACCAGGAGCCAAACTGTGCTTATTATAGCAGACACAGGTTAGCAAGAAAATTATGTGGCCAGCCTGCGTGTTCACAAAGGATTTGCATTGTTACGTCATTCATTTTCATACAGTAAGCACCAGAAGGTTAGCATGCCTTTTCGTGTGCTTACTATAAAATAGCTATAAAATGGAAACTCGCGCAGTAAGCACAAATCAGCCGTTAAGCTGCTTTATAAATTTGGGCCCATGCCAGATGCTTTGCTCTTATACAGTACATGCAAGGGACCTGTTTTCTTGGTAAACCCAATTAAGTACACATCTGGGCCCAATTTCATAGAACTGCTTAAGCACAAAAAGTAGCTAAGCACGACAAAATTATGCTTACCAGAGCAAGGTTACCAGCCAAACTACCATGTCACATGTACAATTTGTGACTGGTATCCTGCTCATTTCTGCTTAGCAGACAATTGTTAAAAGCAGCTCTATGATGAAATTGGGCTCTGCGAAGACAATGCCAATTTTTATAGCAAAATGTCAATTAAGGGCCACCAACAAGGGCAATATATGTAGAGACAATCACACTAATGCATTCATGAAGTATCCAGCATTAATCGACTGAACAGCTGTTAATTTTAGTAGTAACAAAACAGCTGGAAATACAGCTAAGAAGAGAGGGATGCCCATGAAGTATTTACAAACTCATCCTGTATTTATAATACTTTTACTTGCAAAATTGTATGTACAATACTTAGAAAATCACAACCACGGTGGCCAGGTGGTCTGACATTCACTGGGGATGTCAAATGGATACTGCTCTTGTTAAATAGCACAAATATGAAATAAATACAGCAATTAAAATACTCTGAATTGATAATCAAACACCTATAATCAAATAATAATTACCCTTCTTTGACCTGAAATTTGTTTACCATAAAAATTTAATGACATTTGTTTTAAACAAATATTACCACTTTTTAAAATAATTATTTACGGTACATTGTTGGATATCCACATTGTAAGTGATTAAGAGTTCTGGGGGCTTTAAAAACAAATTAAAAAGGAGAAAAAAGAGAGAAAGGTTTTCATCCATAGGGTATCAATTGCTAGAATTACAATTTATATATTATTGTAAAAACGCTCAAAACAATGCTTGAACAACTATCTGTTTGTGACTGGCAGTACAAACTTCTCTTTTAATTATAATGCTGTAACAAGATGATGAAATACTGACGGCTGGAAAAGCACTTTTAAAGTAGAAGTTATTTTAAAAAGTTAACAACCGCTGAGCTTGTTAAAAACAGGTATGTTTCAGCATTTATCTTGATCTTTCATAGTAAACACTTAAAGTAAAAACTATTTCTGTATAAACATAATCACAGGTAGGTTTCAGAGGCGGATGTGGGGGGGGCATGCAGGTGGGAGTGATGATATATGTGGCACAGGCCTCCAATTTATGAGTTGTACCTGACCCAAAGCAAGCACTAGCAGAGACATATCAATTTGTAAGTGCTCCTTGTTAAGTGCCACGCAGTCACCAATTTTACTGCTATCAAAAACTGTGACATTTTATGTACAGAACTGAAAAGAGGAGCAACTCGAATAGTAGGAAGACTACATCACAATGATGTAAAATATTTAGTTTTTATTCAAGGAAAAGCAGGTACTTTTTTAGGATGTTTGATGCTGTATTAGATGAAGTTATCACTATTTAAAAAAAATACTGTTGTTAAGGAAGGTTCTGGTCTAACTTGTTATCCAAAAAGTATTCTGATTGGACCTTGTTAAGGCTCATACTTTTAGGATAGAAGATGATTGCCAATCATAATCCTGCTTACATACGTTGTGAGCATCCAAGTTATGCATACAGTAATCACTCCCTTCCACACAGTCTGCATTCTTCTACTACATTTTGTTACAACCACAGAGGCTGATATTGCATTGAAGAGCATTTTCATCTTTAAAGCTGAAGGACAGAAACATCATGGCAAGCTAAGCTACATTTCATAACTAACATCTGACCGATAAGAACCCCCACAACTTGTGAATGATGCACAAGGCCACTGGATCAAAGGTCATAGGTCAAGATGTACTAATCCTAGCCTCAATCAGCATAGGAGGAGCGCTGGGTATCGATGCATCCTCAGAGAAATCGGAAGCAGCCGACTGACTGATGGGGGTTATCGAAGCACTCGGGAATTTGGCAGTGCCATAAACACGATAGGCCTGCTTTAATATTGGCTTCATGTCTTGTGGAGACTTGGCCATCCTGAAGCTGGTTCTAGTCCAGCCATAGACAATACAGTTGAGAAAGCCTTGACTCGGTGCCGTTACTCCCTGAAAACATCATCGGAAACAAAAAACAGTTAAAAAGAAACAAAAACCACTGAGATGGACCCTGGAAGACTATTTTGTCCCAGACACTGAACATTTCAGTGAAGAAGATACTCAAGAAAGCAAATGCGTAATGAGTTTTTTTTACCAGCCTGGACAATCCTTCTGATGTATTGAAAAACCTTTAAGTATATCAGAATGATTATGAGGGCATCAAGAACGGGGCAATGGCAGTCATTGCCTTTGAGCCATTAGTGACATTTTAAGACGAGGGGCTTTTTCCAAACCTCGGCTTAGGCTCCTGACAATTGGTTGTTAGAAACACCACGCAAAATGTACACTGTTCCAAAATTGATGATGGAGCCCAAGCCGGAGCTAGAGCCCAAGCCTAGAGCCCGGTTTTGGAAAATGCCCCTGTCATTACTACCCCAAGAACCACAAACCAGACAGTACGTGTACTTACCTGAAGGACATACAGCCAGTCATACTCTATCACAGACACTTCATTTTGCTTTAGGAGGTTCATAATATTGAGAGCTAACGCTACAATGAGAATGAGCAAGATGGATTGAGTTATATGATTGCACTGGGGATTTTTTGTAAACCAACACAAATTTGCTGGAGACTTGTGCCTTTTTTCACATACCCTGAAACTTGAAAAAGGGGGTACTATAAATTAGACTTGATACACGTCAGATTCGGAGTTACAATAATGCAGCTCATGTGTATTTTTATACCCAGTGCAGAAGCATGGGTTGTAAAAAACAAAGGCAGAGAAACACCAACAAATTTCAACTTGCTTTTTGAAACTATATTATTACAATCCAAAATTTAACACTGTAAATAAGACAATTTCAGTTTGGATGGCTTCTAGCCCTAATATTTGCGGTCGCTTTAATGGCTTCTGACTGGCACCCCCCTAAGTTATTGACGAAAAAGGGACACCATTAACATTAGGGCTACATAGCTCAGTTTGTAGAATGCTGCCAGCACATTAATCTGTAGGCCCCAGGTTCAAAATTTGTTCTATTGACCATATTTTTGACCGCATGAGGGCGCTGTCATCAGGGAATGTCTTGCATCACAATAGCAGATTTAGCTTATTATAATTGCCTATTTGTAGTTTTCTTGCACCAATGAAGAAATACATAAAAAATAGCGATAAAAAAGTGAAAAAACCCCTGTTTGTTTACTTGTTTTTCATCATGTGAAATTTATCCACATACGCCCTCACGTGGTCAAAACTATACGGCGAATTCAGCCTTTCTTTGTTCAACACAAAACTGTAAATTATTTTACAACTTGTTTTCAGTTCCATCTGGTTTTGCAAGAAAATATCAAATGTACATAAATGTCTCATTAATCATCAATCTGCAGAGTAGTAACTGCAAGTTTCCTCCAGGAGCTGTGATGCTCTGCTATACTTCTAGTTAGTAAATGTCAAGTAATGTCAAGGTGAAAAAGACTCTGGTGGATTGGACGGAAGGTCCGAATCCAAATGTCAAGAGGTCAAGGGGTCAATAATATATAGTCTTATATAGCGCAGTTATCTAACAATAAGGTACTTAAGGTGCGTGAACAAACAGAAACATTTTAAGACAGGTTTATGTAGCACCTTTTAAGGGTTTACAAGGTGCTGCGGCGCATTCAGCAGCCACTGCCAGAAACGCCAGGGCAAACCCCTTCTCTTAGCCATAAGTGAAAATGGGTTCTCTTACGTGCATTACAAAACACACGGGACCTACAGCTTTTTCGTCCCATCCTAGGGACGAAGCAATAATGGTTAAGTTGGTTATAATTGCTTAAGGACACAAGTGTCAAGACTGGGACTTGAACCCACATCCTGCTGATCAGAAACACCAGAGCTTGAGAGTAGTGTGCTTGACCACTCGGCCGTGACACACAAATCATCCCAGCAAGCCAACTACACAACATAGCAGAGGTAAATTTAGACCAAGTTACTGTATTTCCCTTCTCGGTTTGTTAATCTCTATTGGGTAATATTTTACAAACAAATTTACATTATATTAATATACAAAATGTCTGCTATTTATTCAAATAATTTGGGAAATCCCCATTCCACAGAACAATTGACACCTGTTAATTGTTACTAATTGCAATGTAGTTTTGTCATATTGCATTTGCCTGTGAGTCACGTACCGTATGGGGTAGTCTAGGCATCGAGCATGAACTCTCTTGGTACGAACGGCTGCATAATGCAACTCCAACCCAAAGAGCCACAGTAACGTTACATGGTCACTTGAATCTTACTCATACCTACACAACGTGGTGACTCATCTAGTCTCGGTCATGTTAAAAGGTGCACTCTTCACAACCCAACATGTCCCAAATCTTCATAAGTTGTAGCTTCAAAATGGTAGGATTGGATAATGGGGGTAGATCTACTATTATTAATTAAGTATGTTTCCTTTAAAGGGTTTTTGAAACTGAAGGATTGAAAAATATGAACTCTTCCAAACACTTATTTGTCTGATAGCTGTTGGAAACTATTTACTGACCAACATGACCAGTGGTATAAATGCACAAAGTAATAAGCCTCACAGTTTGATCCAAGCAGGGTCTTCCGCCCCTTTTTGCCCTAAAGACATTTCCAAAGATAAAGGAGAAAAGCCAGCAGTGTCAATACGGAATGTGAATCTTACCTGGAGTCCAGCAGACTAAAAAGACAGAAATGTAGAGGGAGATGCGTTTGCAGAGATCTATTAAGGCTCGGCGCTGCTTGTTTGTCCAAACTGTCAAGGAAACAAAACTAATTCTAGTAAGATTTGGAGCTTTCCTTGGTGTCGAGATGAAACAATTTAGAGCCTGTCTATTGCAAGGTACACCATTTAAAATGGAGGTACATGGTTTCAGCTCTGGTGCACAAATATGATAAAGGAAGTTAGCTTATAAAGGCAAAGTATACCTTTGGTTTTTGGAACCGTTGGAATGTTTTAATCCTATATAAATGTAGATAAAAATAACCTGTAACAATTTCATTTCAAAAGGTGGTAGCACTTTTGATATATCGCCGAAAATCTGGAGCGGTTATCTACGCAGGATGAATAATCCATAATTGGAATACACAATCTGAGAAAAATTTCATCCCAGACAGAAATTTAGTAGAATCCCTTTCTCTAAAACCACATTCCTTTGAAGAGAGTCATCTCAAAATGTCAAAAATTATTAACAGCTGCAGTGCTTCATACCAAGTAAGTTTTTATGGTCTTTAATTTGGGAGTAAGTATGAAAGGTATAACCTCCCTCAATATAAGGTAAAGGTTGAATTTCTATAAACCAGCTTGGCCGAGTGTTCTGCTGCATAAGCTTCGCTTCAACTGCAACGAATGCAAGTAACGATGACTTGGTCGTTGTGCTAAACACTATTAAAAGTTGTATTTGTTCCTCTTTACTTAGAAAAAACTTGGTGATAAAACTGCTGAAGGTTGTTTAAGTAACACTATTTAATATCAAACATTTTAACACATTAAGATACACTTTTCACAGTCTAGTATTAGCATGAATTATTTACAGACTGTAGCACTGATGTAAGTGTTCATTTCCATAGCCCGTGGTCATGCAGAACTAAACTAGTTCCATGTATATTGGAACGTTACCATTAAAATGTCTTACCATTTTTCTTTGTGAGCTTCCTGTACACTCTCGCTGATAAAGCATAAAACGTCTGCAAACAAATCATAACAAAAATCTCAATAACCATACAGAATGGTGGATAGGTGAGAGTTGTTTACCCAAAGCGAGGGCAGTTGATGAATTATTTCCTTTGACTAAATATTTGGCTGAAGATACACACAAAAAGGTGATTACAAAAACCAAGAAAAAAAAGTTCCAAACTTGTCTGACTCATAGTGCATTAACCTCGACCAGAACAACAATATTCAGTAAATGGTGTTTGAAGCTTTGCATGGTGTGGAGGATAAGAGTAACTATAAATATAAATATAAATAGTAAACTTGCGGGTACAACCATGTGTAAAAACTCTTTGAGGGAGTGTTGGCTCTGAAAAGAGCCGGTTTGGTCTCGACGTTTCGACAGTTTCGTCTCCTGAAGACGAGCAGAGTATACTGTTCGAAACGTCGAGACCAAACCGGCTCTTTTCAGAGCCAACACTCCCTCAAAGAGTTTTTACACATGGTTGTACCCGCAAGTTTACTATTTATATTTATATTTATAGTTACTCTTAACAATATTCAGGTTAAAAAGAAGGAAAACACATATTGCTTACCACAATAGCGACCATGCTGATTATTAATGACGACACAAAGAAGATGGCGCCATAATGTTCCCATGACCACGACTCAAACGACCCATTGGCCTGTGAAAAATCGGCAACAGACAATGTTTAAAGGGTGTGTACAACATTGGTTAGATTGAAAATGTACATCTAGTAATAAATCATTAAAATAACGAGTTTTTTTTTATAGCGCTTTATCTACGGGCGTCTCAAAGCACTTGTCATTGTTTATGTCCAGACAGGTTTTTTTATTTTTTTTTATTTCTCAGTCATGAGACCCATTTATGTTATACCTCATAATGGTTTACCAGGTGCTACTCAAGGGAATACGCCACAAGGGAAACTGATTGAGTTAAAAATAATTTTTTTATTTAAAGCACATTTTTTTTACTCCCTAGAAACAACAGCCACCCGCCCCTACTCCAATGATAATTACTCACCCCTCTGACTGATGGCTTGAAGAATAGCACTAAGCATCTATGAAAAAAAGGAAGAAAAAGAAAATAGCATTGGCAAGACGGACTTGTCCGGGGTCATGAGTTAATTGGCTCGACGCTGAAGCCACTGGCATAAATTTCAAGCCCTAATATTAACTCACATAAAAATGTGGGTTTATTTAAAACTGCATGAAGGGTGCTCTACACTGGTCAGCAATTAAACACCTCTACAGCAAGATTGGTTTTTAAATTCATGAACAAGACAACAGCAAAAACTTACTCTGTGCATGGGTCTTGTGATTTGAGACTGTTATAAACTACGACCACTGGAGTCATAACAGCAATCGGCATCAACCTGCACAAGGACAACAGTTGAAAACTCTTCAAAGCCAAGTCCGAAAGAGGCAAGTCCGGCATGTTCCTGGGCTCAATTTCATAAAGTTGCTTAAGCCCAAAACGTAGCTATATAAGCACAGGACAATTTTGCTTGCCAGAATAAGGTTAGCAGCCAAAATGTCATGTGTACTGTTTGTGACTGGTTTCCTTCTTAGTCTTTCCCAGCAGCTCTAAGAAATTGACCCCTGGTCTTTACATTGGCTATTAGAATGTTCCTTCAAAAGTAAAATTTTCTCGTAAAGATCATCGTTACAAGCCTGCCGCCCCTGATATGATTAATAATCTCTCAACTACACCACAACAAAATTCTCTAAGGGCTGTAATTTTTACACAAGGAAATAGAAAATTCTTTAACACTGTGTTATCGCATGAGGTATCCACATGGTAAAAACTGCATTGAATGCAGTAACATGGTTAAATCAGAAAAACTATGACCAAAAAATCACACGGCTGGTCATAATTTATCGCATGGCACTTCATAACATGCATGCACAGTAAAACATTTTTAATTCAATTTTGAGTTGAACAAAGAAAATTTGACTAGAGCTGAATTTGAACCTGTGATCTGAACCTGTTGATCTGAACCTGTTGATCTGAACCTGTTGATCTGAACCTGTTGATCTGAACCTGTTGATCTGAACCTGTTGATCTGAACCTGTTGATCTGAACCTGTGATCTGAACCTGTTGGCGGTCTGCGCTCCTAACAACACTGAGAGGGGGAGCGGAGGAAGGGGGGAGGATAAGTGTCACCTGTCCCAAGCATTTTGGCCTGGATTGTAGCCTTAATGTTGGCAGTTTCCCTATCTTGTCAATTTATCTTTATTCGGGGGTGCCAGTCAGAAGCCATTCAACCTGTAACTGTCGTATAACCAGAGATCACACCCCAGTTTACAATACAACCTGGGAAGTGGCAGGACAGGGATCACCTTAAGGGGATGTGACTTTTTTATTACATTTTCAATTACTTACCATGAAACAATGTAAAATAGCCGCATGATGCACTTCATTGAAGTCATTGTCTGCAAAGAAAAACCACGATATTATTCCTGGTTTCCATTTGAAACAAACATTTTAGGAGCACTTTTCAAAGGTGTATAAAATTACTGCTGTTTCTTCATTGTATTACAAGTCACCAAATAGCACTTTGCACTAATGATGTCACAACACCCGGATGTAAGACAAACATTCCACCACTCCATGATCACCTCATCAGTTCACTTCAGAGCTGTGGTCTTGGTTTTAGTTCAAATGTTGACTTTCAGTTGGATGAATCTCTTTCAGTTTTGTTGAGTATTAAGGAATTCTTACCAATAACACAAATGAGATCAAGCTTCTCTTAGTGCTCGTTCAAATTAAAACAGTTCAAGTAATCAACTGTGCATTTTTGATATATATTTTTTCTCATTTCAATTCTGGTCTTGTAACGAAATATCCAGTAAACAATTGAGCTACAAACCATTCAGACTTGTGGATTTCCCTACCCCACCCCCTAAATTTGAGCCCTGGCACGTTAGTGAAATGTGACACATTGTCTGAGATCCGGGTACTGATCTTCTATTTTTAGCATAATTTCCTAAATAACCTTTCCAAAACCAGAAAGCAAAGACTGGGAGACAATTCTTAACTGTTTTCAGAAATGGAAAGGCATGTCAAAATCATGTTTTTAAAACATTTTTCATACTCTTTTTCACTTTTTGCCAGATAACATCATTGTAAGCCAGCCGGAACTAATACTTAATCAAAATTGTGATTAATCTCTTCATCCACTTGTAATTTACATTTTGCGTTTTCATGAAGAAATGGGCATGTTTGTCTCATAATTGTGTTAATTAACCAACGTTTTGGTAATATTTTGTGCATTATTGATCAGGTTTAACTCTTTTGAGAAAAACACACTGCACATGAAAGTTTTATTACTGCAGAGTTTTCAGTTTCAAATGAAGCACCTCTGAAAATGTGAATACTTCAAATTGTTCTTTTAACGCGTTTTGACCCTTTGTGAAAAACAGTTACAAATAAAGCAGCGAGAAAAGAAGGGTACGCCTTCATGTACTGGAACCCAAGAGGGTGATGTACCCTCCTCACTTAAGGCAATAGGTGCTCCTGAGAGGGTGAGAGCTAATTGGAAACAGCAGCTACGGATACCTCCTTATCTAACTTAGTGCGCTACCTTTTACTGAGTGATATACCCCTTATACACTGTACCTATTTATACAAGGAGGGCGGGCATTCATGAAAGGGTAAAGTTAATTGACAATTATAGGTGCACCACTATGTACCATGCAATGTGCGTGTATACCTGATTACAATGTTGTTCCTCAGTACACAAGTATCTATACCAGATTTCCATGAGTTTAATTTCAGTTGTCAACAAACCTTCATTTTTGCAATCAAGTACCGAGTTTATCCGTTTATTGAAACACATTGAAAGCACAACAGTTATTGACATTTCACAGTGACCAGAAAATACCTTGTGAGTTTTCCTTATCATGTCACCTGAAAATCCCCTGTAAATTGATGTTTGTTTTTCTCAAACACCGTAGATTAAAATTGTCCTGTGCATTGTTCAAAAAATGTCCTTGATCAAGTACAAACACGTAAATATGAACAGTAGCCTAATTCTTTGTAACTTTGCAATTTACTTTTTGATTCAAAATTTCCCTGAAAATGAGTTGTTGGATCATCAATTGGCCCCTTGCCCTGCTTCTTGCTCTAACCATTAACACTGCCTCATTTTTTAGTTCCTGAAATGTCTCCCGATTCACAGCTACGTAATCTGTACCTATAGCTACGTTTGAATTCATCTTTCTCTTTGTCCCCTCCCCCCCTCCCCCCGACTCTATTTCAGCCTTAAGTCTCCTGAGTCTTATGGTGAGTGACTTCCATAAGAATACCCTGAGATTCTTGTTTCTTGAACATCAAACTGAATCAAATGAAATCGTCCACAAACTATTATAAGAAAGACATTATCTCTGGCAAGGTTGTGCGTCTACATTCATTTGTCTAGATGGTTATATGGAACTTGTGACCTTTCATTTAACTGTTTAAACTGTTTCTACCGAGTACAATCCAAGATGAGATTTGGAACTATGGTGCAGGATACCCATGATCAGCCAGCTCTCTATTTTCTGTGTGCATTTTGAGCCGACCTACAAAGGGGGAGCAGATGTCAACAAACTTTCTAGGATTAAAAAATAGAACGCAACCCAGTCGTGATAGTCACAAAACCATAGTGTGAGGTACATACTTTGTGCTAATGTAGTGTTTTTCAGCTGCAATGCAGACTGGGATTGAAAAGAATGAATTACAAAATGTAGGGGATTAAGATTAAGATTAAGATTAAATTAAGACACATTCCAAGAAAAGAGGAGTCAATCCTTCTTCCTGGATAGTGTCTGGGACTAATATTTTAAAGAAACTGCAAAGCTCAGTTTGTATTAACTGTCGGCTTTGGTTAAATATTATGGATATTTGGAAATGGATTTCAAAGTAAAAATAAAAAATTAATCGGTTAATTGGTTAAATGTCCCAACCCTAATCTCTGAACAGGTAGTTGGTGTCTTACGTGTAACAGGGTCAGCTTCTGTACTCTATTTAGCCTGTCCTTTAACCTCAGATACACGTTCAGTGCATAGTTGATGGTCAGGAGAAAACTGATGACATTGAACATCTATATGCATGGAAACAAAACAAAAATACCAAAGTCTGAAATTGCTGCAAAGTTTGTTGAGTCAATTTGCCTGAAAGTAGGCCTAGTAGTGAGGCAAAATTCATAAAATTGAGACTAAAGATTACCAAGTCATGATGATATTGGGAACAGCAGTATTTCAAGTTGAATGCTCATCTAAGAGCTTAGGTTAAACCATTCCTTCATGAGTTAGGCTGGAAATCCATATTTCCATCATGCGTTGTGCAAATACACACCAAGTAATTTACACAGAATTTGTATAGATAACGCAGGACGCAATACGGACACATGGGACTATGTGAGTTGCTTGTCATTTTTACGCATTGCGCATTACGCATTAAGCATAGCGCATCACAGACACATGGCATTCCGGCCTTTACATGCATGTAGCAGAAAGCCTCACCTCTGTAACTGCCTGGAGTATTGTACAGATTTGGAAGCCCTGTGAGCCTGCTCCTTCAAATGGAATATTCCAGAGAATGGCCCCAATAAGCCAGCACATTGCCAGACATAAATCAGCAGCAGCGAGGTGAAACAGTGGACGGATCTGTCGATAGAAATCATGAAAATGTTCAGAAATAATACCAAATAAATAAAACACACTTTTATTTTGGCTAGAGGAAAATGTTTACTGGCCCAGTGATGGAAGTGTTTTGACCCGCCTGCTCACTCAGATTTGGGGAGCAGGTGACAGCTAAGGTCCAACTCTGCAATGTACATCAACTAGCAAATGGTCCACGTACTTATACTCGCAATGGTCAACGAGCTTTCCCCCATGGAACAATCTCCCTCTCAATATCCGTCAAGCTACCTCTACTGACTCATACAAATCTCTATTAAAGACCCATCTTTTTGTAATTTAAGGTCCATGCGCGTACAAACGCCAGTATTAAGCACTATTTTGCTTTATATATAATAGTAGTAGTAGTCATTCAGTTTGTGGTAACACCATTTGTATAATCTAGTTTGCTGTGTAAATCTGTGAAGTAGATACAAATACACATGGTGCTATACCGCAAACTGAACATACATTACCACAACACACAATGCCTCAAAACCTATATAAGTTCATTAACCTTATTATAGTCCAAATTCCTTGATATCCAATTGTCAAAGTGCCTGTTTCAGAAGGACTGTGGCCTATAAGCCCAAACAACAATGGCTTATCACTAGATCAGGCATTCCAAACAATTTGATGTGGAGTGACACATGAAGGGGACATTGGAGGAATTAGGCTACCTGCTAGCCAACTAGGCTGTAACGGTTGCGTTTGCATCGTCTAATCTTGTTCATGTAATGTTCTCTGTCATGTTTAAATGACATTCATGAAACCAATCTAATCTCCAGTAGAACTTCGCTGTTAAGATCTAGAAAACTATGAAACCTGATCGAGCAAAATTTTTTTTAAAATGCCTGAAAACAACGCCTTAAAACTGGTTTGCAATAAACATGTCACAATTGTTCCTCAAAATTGTGAACGCACATTTTGATGAAACTAAACCAAGATGTCAACCTCATTCATGTTTTGTTGGAAACTCCTGAGCTGTCCACATTCTGCCCCAAACCACTTTCCCTCTAAGTATTGACACCTAAAACATGAAAGTTTTTAAAAACTTGTTGTTATGCGTACTCTACATGATCTCATAAAACAAGATCAATGTCATGCAGTTTATCTCCTGAATAACCAATGTGTGACAAACTGTTGTTTTAGTTTGAAAAGTTTATTTTTGGGGGTGCATAACATGTAGTAATTTTCCAACAAAATAGCTACTGACCAAATGCATAAAAACATTTGAAACCAATATAAATGAACTCAGCTTTCAACTGGAGACACAGTTTGAAGGTAAGGTCATACCTTGGTAATGGGACTGCAAATAAAGTGCAATCTATCCAAATGATTACTGGTTATAAAGATGGTAATGGTAGTAAGCATCCTGCGAAACTATTTTGTCTGAAGTGCCTCCGTTGATTAGAAATCAATAAAAACATTTGAATCTGAGAAACAATTCATGCATGAATTGTTTTTGGAGATGTTTGAGGGTTGGTGTTCGTTTGCGAAATACTGCGGCCAGAGATGTGGTTGGTACCCGGTATCACCTTACTAAACGTGGATAGATTTGAGGTGCTTCTGAAAATACCATGACAGTTGTTTTGCCGTTTTCTTAAGTAATAGACTGTTTTCAGCTGAAAATTTCACATGTGACTTTGTATGTACCTTTCTTGATAATTTTGCCAATTAATCAGCATTATGATGTCAAAAACCCAATATAGAAGTATTACCCCACCTATAAAACAGCTGTATTTAAGCCCATCCCACAAAATGGAATATTGCACACGTACGTCACAGAAGTGCAACACATAGTTATTTCAGGAACATATTCAACTTGGTCAACAGGAAATAACCACAGACTGTAGTGACTTTTCCCAGTTGTGAGTTGATTTTACCAAGCCTTAACGCTTAAATCACTAGACCTTGGCCACTGGGTTAGTGCCAAGGCCCGACTTCATAAAGCTGTCGAGCAGAAGAAACAATTCTTGGCACTTGATTCAATTGCTAAGCAAAACAAATGAGTGGGGCACCAGTTGCAACAATGTATACTTTATGGAATATTGGCTGGTTACCATGGTTCTTCTCAGCAAGATTTTTCTGTGCTTAGCAAGTTTTTGTTCTTACAGGCTTATGAAATTTTGCACAGACCTCATTCTCAAGCTACGTATCAAAGCTTACGCTCAGCATGAAAATTTGTTTAAATCGGTAAACATCTTCATATGACATTTTTAACAGCTTTATGAAATGTTGTGGCTTATACAGGATTTTACTATAGTCAACCAACAGTTCTGGGGTTTTTAACCAGTCGCAATTTGACCTCAGGCTTTTTCCTTCTATTATTAAACTTACACCCCAATCGTCATCCCCTAGAAGCGACATCTCAGTTACCTACATAGTGTCAAATATGACTCAGAACTTTCACATGACTTCTGATCAAAATCTAAAATTATCCATTTTTGTTCTATTAAAAGAGTATGAACTATTGGCTGCCTAGCGCATTTGGAAGCTCAAAGGGTGTGTACATAATTGGTTAGACCTTTGAAAACAAAATGGTCACAGATTTTCACATACAGTAGATGTGTCAGCAACCATTTTACAAGGTGAAAAGATGGTCAGGGGGTCTTGGTGGGACATTTTCTTTGAAATATTTCAGCCTAAAATTCTGTAGTTTTTGAGAAACGGGTACATGTACATGTAAATCAACTTGTTTTGATCTTGCAAGATGAAAACTTGATGTTTGAAAACAATAAAAACATATACACATATAAGAATGTTTTCTCCTCTATTTTCTTGTGACTTCGATGACAGACTAAGATTAAACTTTCACAGGTTTGTTATTTCCTATAAAAGTTGGGTCACATAAAGTGTTGACACTGGTCTTTGACAAAAGACTATGCAATTCTTGAGCGTACTCAAACTTCCGGGCCCAAGTTGGTCCCAACCATATCGGCATGATTCTCTTTCTTCAACTACTTTAGTTTAACAAAGTTTTAGGGCTACATACACTTAGCCATGAAATACATGTATTTGGAAGTAATTTTTTTTAAAAACAATTTAACAAAGAAAACCTGAAAATAAGACTTGACCTCTGTTTCTGGTTACTTCTAAACAGTAAAAAAAAAAATTGCCAGACTGACAATCATGTTATCATTAAACCTATGTAACGATCCCACAAATTTGGGTGTGATTGCAAACGGGGTTTCTAAAAAATATGCATCGTCGCCCCAAGTTTAAATTTCGAATCAATGTTGATTTTAACAAATTATACAAGTAATTTGTATATTTAAAAATTGAAATTGTATTTTTAACAGATGGGTAGGGATATTTTTATTTGTAAGAACTTTGTAACTTAAGTAGAATTTACGCCTTTACTCAGTGAACCGCCCAAAACCGCCTGGCAACTAAATACAAATTTTTGCCAATTTTTCTGAAGGCCCCAAAATCAAAAATCAGATTAGGAGAAAGAAAGTTAGGAAGAATTAGGATGCCTGCTTTCAGTTTACTGGTATAACTTATGTGGTCATGGAAATGTGCAAATCTGTGAACATTTATATTTTCAATCTTACCAATGTTAGCACACCCTTTAAAGGCAGGGTATACTTTGTGTAATTGCTCCAAAAATGAATGACCATAAAAAACTTACCTGGTAAAGAGTACAGTTGAAAATTGATATTAGAAACATTGTTTGAAACGACCCGCTTTGAAGTAATGTAGTTTTGGAGAAAGGGGTGATTGTCCACCCAAACGTTTGAATCTGAGAAAGGCTTCAGGTGAAGCCTTTCTCAGCCATGTGAAAGCACTAAATTCTATGCAACAAGTTATGTTTTTTTCCGTCATTACTTTCTTGCAACTTAGAAGACCAATTGGGCCAACATTTTCACAGGTTTGTTATTTTATGCATGTGTTGGGGTACACCAAGTGAGGATACTGGTCTTTGACAATTACCAAAAGTATACCCAGCCTTTAAGTAAGATAAAACTCTTCTTAAGAAAACTTACTTCTGATGTTTTGATGACTTTCCTGCAGAGTGCATAGATGATTATTGATAGAGCTCCAATGATACTCAAGGAGGAGAAGAAGGCATGAACATAATGAAGCATGTCAAGCTGTACACATGGAGAAGAAAAAGAACAGACAAGATCATAATCCTGCGAGGTCCAATTTGATGGCACTGTTTACCGCTGCATGTTGCGCTTCAATTCAACTACACTGTAAAGAGTTACCAGTGAATTTCTGCACTAACTTTGCAAGCAAGAATGCATAATATAACTTAGCAGTGCAAAATTTGTCCACAAGTAAACAGTTTCTTATTATACAGAATTAAAATCTTGATCCTAAATTACTGAACACTGATGAACAGCAAAGATGTAACAGGGGGAGGGGGGCAGCCCCCCCCCCCCCCCCCGCTCAGAACTCTAGCCTCCCCCTCTTGCCGCTCCCAAATGAGATTACAAATATGCACAAATGAATTATTTGATACACTTAGCCACCCCCTCCCCCCAAGTACGTCTTTGTTTCAACCCCAATGAAAATTTCAGGTTACGCCACTGGTGAACAGGGTATCAAAATAGCTCTCTTGCAATGCCTTTGCCCATCAATGTCTCACAAATATTCAAATATAGGCTTGAATTTGTTTTTAAACAAAGCAACCCATAATGGGATGTTTATTTAAAATTTGCAGAAATGCCCAATTTGGTCACAAAATCTGTTTTTAAACAAGATTGAATGTTTTGCTAACACTCGGCCGTCCATGCCAACAAGCCCGGTTTGTTTATCAACAAAAGAAAGGTCAATACAAATAAAAGATAAAAAGAAGGTCTCAATAATACCCTGTAAAACAAATGTACTATATTTTCAGAGAATGATTCACAGTGTAAGCACTGATGTATTATTCTAAGTAAACCATGCTTTTAGTACCTTAAACATGTACCTTTTGCTTGGTGCATTAGCCTTCAGGAAAGCTAGTGTTCTTCTCTGAAGCTGCAGCAGCAAAAGCCCGAACTATTACATAACATTAATTTTGTGCATCCTTCTACATAAGCCTATTCCAAGGCACTTCGCAACAGTTCCAGGGATCAGCTGATAACATTTTACTCCAATATTTTTCCGCCAGTCGGCCAATGCCAGATGTGTTTTACCCGTCTGCTTCATCTCTTTTATCATGGTGAGCCTTTCCCAAGCCCGAGAGGGTGGCTCTTTACTAATTAGGGCTGTACAGCCTTTCCACTGACTCGCGAGTCAAACTTCACAATGTCTCGTTCTAACTTGTTATGGTTCCCCCAACTAAATTTTCACACTCAGTGATTCAAAACTTCACTTTAATAATTTACTCTCTTCAATTGCACAAAATTTACCCATAGGGACCATTCATTTCTGTCTAAGCATCACCATACGCCCAGACATTGCGAATCTTGTTGATTTTTTGCATTAGTAGGTGTTCGTGCAATACGTGCACGAACACCTCTTGTTATTGTTCTGGGTTTTTTTTCGTCTCCATCTTCTTCTTCTTCTTCTTCTTCTTCTTCTTCTTCTTCTTCTTCTTCTTCTTCTTCCGGAGAACTCTTCTCTTCAACTCAAGATTGAAACTGAAATGAACCTTAAAACTCATCAGACAATTGAACCTTAATATGAGGACGGCACAGAATTGATGACACATCGATGACGTCATCAGGTGTCGAATTACAAGGTTTTCAAAGTTGAAAAATTACAATTTGCTATTTGCTGTATCTTCGTGAATTTTTAAGCTATGATGCTCATAATTGGGCATCTGATAGATCAATACTTCAGCAACATTTAAAAAATTAACGCCAAAATCGTATGACCTTTACTTCCGGGTCGTTACCCTAGGTCGAAGTTTGCCATCGATTTTTTCCTTAAAAAAGTCATATATTGGGCTTTTCTACAGCATAACTCAAGATTGAAAGTTAACTGAACATTGAAACTCATAAGACGTTTAAACCTCAGCATCAAGACGACACAAACTTAAGGATGTCATGATGACGCCATCAGGTATCAAATTACATTAAATCAAAGTTAAATATTTGTAAAAAACCATAACTCATGAAACACACGTTGGATTTTTACAATCTACACATCATCGGATAGGTCGTGAAAAGTTCAACAAACGCTGCTCACAACGTGACCCCATTTGACCTTGACTTCCGGTTCAAACCGGAAGTTGACAATTTCAATAATTCATATCTCAAAAACTACGTACTATTTTAACATAAATTTTGCATCAGGTTATAGTTGAGTCATCCTGCCCAAACTTTTGCACAGAAATGATAACATTTTTACCTATGCATCGGGTCACAACTGGACGTCAAAGCGCACATGTTTGTTGACCCACGGTGTATTTCAACACACGATAGTATAGGCCTACACGTACATACATGTAAGTCGAACTTGTAGGCGTTAGACTATTACAGCCAGCCAAGTGTACAATACACGTGAAGTTATAGTTAACATGTACAATACAGTATTGAGAACTGTGCAGCTACATGTGCCATTACATTTGGCGTTGCTCGCTGTTTTGCAGTATAATGCACATCCAAATAATGATAGTCCGTGTGATATTTTAAAAACATCATAACTCCCTTACCATACATCGCCTGAAAAGTCTTGATAAATTCATTACGAGCTACACAAAATTTGACCCGATTGACAATGTTTGAACTCAACTTCCTGTACAAACTGGAAGTTGAAAATTAATGTTTCAAAAATTCATAATTTCTGAACCACACGTTTGATTTTTACAATCTATGCATCATTTGGAAGGTGTGTACCAAGTTAAAATACGGTACACAGAATGTGACCAATTTTGACCTTGACTTCCGGTTCAAACCGGAAGATCAAATCCAATACTTGAAATATTCATAACTCCTGAACCACATATTGGATATTAATCAACTACACGGCATCACAAAGGGCTCCTAGGACTTACCTAGCGCTACACAGTATTACCTCATTTGACCTTAACTTCTGGTTCAAACCAGAATCTGAAGTTTTATTTTGGAAACAAATCTTACTCCTGAACCACAAAGTGGGTTGATAAAGTGAAATGTCATTCAATCATAATTTGATGACTTCATTCAGGAACACCTTGTTTTTGTAGTAAACAAAAACTGAAAGTCTAGTTATTTTTTTTTCAGGAAAAATGGCAGGGAAATTATTAAGAAACAGAAATACATGATCCCATGATAACTTGGGAAACATTGGTAAATGTCAATAAGGTCCGATACCTTTTCTTTGCCCCTTTTTGCTGGAGGAGAAGTAAGTAAAATCTTGCGGCAATTTTTGCGGCTGTTTTGGGCATATTTGTACAAGCCGCTTCTGGCTGCTAATAGCCCCTAAAAAATTAACAAAAATATGAATGATTTTAATAAAGAAGTCACTTGCTACTGCAGCTGCAGCACACATTCTGACCTCCTGGATATTTTGGGGGGCAATGTCCCTGGGGGTTTTAAACTATCTGCAGACATTTGAATCCAAGCCTGAACACTGGCGAAATCTAACCCAAGATTCTACAGAAACACTCACCACTTGTTCTTCCCGTGACGTATTGTAGCACGGCATAATGATCAATTCCTCAGTCACCAAGGGTGCCGAGCTTGTACGCAGTTGATTCATCATGGCGATGCTGGGTAGATTAAAACACCTTCATCAGATCATCTCATCACTGATTTACATCCTTGACAAAATATGCTCATCAGCGTTCAGCAATCCATGAGAAAAAAACCTTATGAGGAAGGACAAAAAGACACCAACAAATAAATCTTTTTGTAATGGCAAACGTGACCCTGTAAGGGTCGAGGCATTTGTTCCTTGGTAAAAGGCACCCCCATGAGGGAAGTTGCAATTTCTACTCTCATGGGCATGAATCATTTTCTCAGATTCATATTTTGTGGGTGAAAAATTTTCCAAACCATACTACTTTGAAGGGAATCCTTCCTAAAAAATAGTTTATTCTATCAACAGCTGCATCGCTCAACACCAAGTATTAAGGTTTTATGGTCATTAGTTTGTGGAATATTGCCAATCTACAACCCTATATGTACCTTTAAGGGAGAATTTAAATCTTAATGATTGAAAGATGGAATTAACATTGGTGTAGCATTGACCCCAAACCAACAAGAAACACATATTGTCCATATCCTGTGTTACACATGTACATACAGGTACTCGTCAGCGTCAATTTTAGCTTTTCGTACACTGGGGGGAAGTGGGCTGGGTTGGCTGTGCCTTAGATTCACACTGTAACCTGTGGTATGGTGAGGTCGGACTCTACAGTTGACTGTAATGCTACTCAACACCCATCTTACATGAACTCCACTGACTCCCAATTAGAATGTGTATCGCGTAAAGATAAATCTCCTCACTTTCAAAGTTCTTCGTGGCCTCCAGACTATATATCTGATCTTCTGCATAAATTTATTCCTGTTCCTCCTCTTTGTTCTGCCAGCCAATCCTTACTGACGCAAACTACTGTTTCCATGAAGTTCTATGGTCAACTCAAAGAACCTAGTTCATGCATGTACCACATATTCGCCCAGCATCATGGACTCTGATCTGATTTTCACAGGACTTTTAAACACTCAATTGTTTGAATCTACATTTTTGTAACAAATTGCTTCACATATTTTATTGTTTTGTTATGTGTTGCGCATATAGAGGCTCCTGCATTATGCATAATATAATGTCTTGTAATGTTATTATTATTATTATTATTATTATTTTATCTAATCACAGCATGCAAATGGAAAGATCACATTTTCCTTTGTGCCGGTAACTCCTTGAGTCGGGCTATGTTCAATAGCCTTAGATCTCAAGGGTCTTTCTTAGAATCCTCGCTGTTCCCAAAAGCGCCGCCTTCTGTAATAGATCTACCCTCACTTGTCCCTATTTCCTCTAGATGTTTCCCCAGTGCGTTCGGAATGGTGCTCCAACCAATTATTATTATTCTTATTGTTATTATATTATTATTTAGTACTCTTTGTCTCTTTTCACAGCCTCCATTACATCATTCTCTCAACTCAAAAGATGTTCATGCTTCTACAAAATTCCCACCTTCTTATTCTCCACCAAGTATTAAAACATAAAGTTCTCCTATATCTTAATGCTATAAACTTTGTATTTAGTTACAAAAAAGTGTACCTTTACACTGTAAAACTTGGTGCAGATTTATGAGATCACGTAAAGGTAACACGACACAGTCAAATTCTACATCCTGTGGTGAGCTCAACATAAATTCTGCTGGTCTTTCTTAGTTTCAAATGATTGAAATTTCCGGATGTAAATGTGTCATGTTTCCGAATGTCACATTTGTAAACCTGTGTCCATAATATCAAACTATCATCAATGTACAGGTAAGATATATACATGTAGGTGCAGGAAAACATCATGGAGGTGTGTAAAACTTGTATTTTTTTGTGTTACCAGTTTTGTTTTAGTGAGATGGCCAGCAGGACCAGTTAGCTTCCCATTTCACCAGTCCCTCGGCTTTTGCAATTGTCCATATTTCAAATGAAGGGATGCTTTTTAGCCCTGAACTAGCTAGCCGGACCACTTGGAGTGCAGTTTGACTGGTCAAAACAAACATCAGCCAGCGGGCCAGTGTTAAGATGAAACGCTGGTTACAAATCTGGAAAATAGGTCTTGTGTTTGTAAGATAAGTATTAATTATCAGACAGTGACAAGTTTATCTTAATTGAATGATTATTTTTACTTGGGTCAAATGAGAATTAGCTGTTGCAAACTGCTTACAAACCAAAAGGACCTAAATAACTGCAAAAATTAGTTAGTGGCCTTTTCAAGTTTCAAGTTACATGTAACTGCTTCAAGTTTCCAACTTGAAGATTCCAATGGTATGTAATTCAACTGTGCATACAATCCTCCGTTTTCAAAAAATACCATTGATGACAGTTATAAACTGCTTTTCTAAATTACTGAGGAGAGTTCTTTGCACTCCTAAGAAGTCAACTTTACACATTAGTCTAAAAAAGTGAAAGTAACATCTGATTTTTATAAAATCTGATTGTTGATGATGTTTTGTAAGTACCTCAGATGATTCATGCTCATACAAGGTTTCAGGATTTACCTGATCAAAGTAACCATGGTACACTGTCAATGGATTTCTTTACACCTCTCTGATGTCTATACGTTGATCACAATTCATGACTGAACTGTCCCACTAGTAGCATTAACACTGACAACTTTGAAAGGGAACGATCAAGGCAGAATTTTACTGCCTGGCCAACCCTAACGGCCAGGCATCAGTGGGTCATAATGATGATTTTGAAAAAAAAATGTACAATGTAAATATTACAACACAACTTTGGGCACTGAACTGCCCATTTTGCATCACAATAAAAAACCAGTAGGCGAGGATGGAATTTTGTCTGCTGCAATAACATCTTTGACTTTGAGCATGTTGAGCAATGCAGCCACGATTAGTCGATGGAGCGTGAAACCAGGCTTTCTGCTTGTTCTCACTCATACACTCTTGCTTTGCTGAGATTTACAACAAATAACCACTCCAACAGCTTTATTCCGCATACTAGCATCTCTTTGGAACTACTTGCCTGGTGCACGTTTCCTTCAATCACTACACTACACTGTTTTATTAAGAATACCAATTCCTACCGATCAGCTCCCCAAAGTTATTTTCATCTTAAATGGGGTTTTTTCTTCTAGCCTCAGAAAAAAAGCTATTGTTAGAGTGTCTCCAGCGCGGGAGACAAGGTTCACACAAAGTCTTTCATGGGTCAACACATAATAATAGTTTATTTTTCACAGAGCTGGCAATTTGTCCCTTGGGGTACAGGTTGACCCACGACCGCAGATGGTGTGAGAGGAAGGTGATGCGTTTAAGCATGGGAAACTTTCCAATGTAGTGCACACCCTGTACTGTGCAATGTACCATGGGAGATTTGGAGGCAAAAAGCATTATGAGCAACAATGAATGTTTGAAAAACAGATTTCATCGAAAAGTACAAGTGCACAGGCCTACCGTGCTCTGACCAATCTATGATTTACAGGCTAAGTGTCCCGAGTTTGATGAAGGAGAGGTTAGTAATGACTGTAGCAGTTTACACTCAAGAAACAAAATCCAGCCCCCCCCCCCACAACAAAATTATAATTATAATAACAATAACAATAATAATAGAAACAATAATAAAACAAAAAGTATATAAATAAATAATAATAATAATGATTAAAAAAAATTGAGAATAGTAACACATCATTAAATCAAAAAAAATTGACAAAATTTTCCAAACTGCACAATCAATTAAAGTGGGCCTATCATACTGTCAATATAAAAAGTGTATTTATTTTTGCAATCCAGGGTGTCATACTAAGCCCAAGGTTCCACCCGTTACGCAATACAATATACAAACAAGCACAGTTGGGGCTCTATGGATTACGAACAATGACCTTAAAAAAGATTCATTGGCCACTGATTCCAATTTCCCCTCACATAACTGCACCAGAAATGGCCAATTATTACAAACTCCTTACAAACATTGTTTAAGGTTCATGCTGTACATGTACACATGTAGAGTCCTGGCCTTGAGGTCTACAGTACCTCTCTTCAGAGGTATGAAATTCATTTTCAATTCAATTCTTTTCATTTTACAAAGGGGCACTTCCACTACAACATTGTAAAGTCCATGGGAGTGTTTTGAAGGGGGGTACCAAGGCCAAGACCAAGGCAACAGGTCAGGAATTTTATCTTTGAGAGGAGGGCAATATGCCATTTCTCATTTTGCAAAGGGCACTTTTAATGATTTTAAAGTCTATGGGAATTTGCTGAAGGGGCACCAAGTCCCAAACCAGGGGAACAGAGGCTATTGCCTTCGTGGCTTTCCTGTAATTCCAAGGCCTGGAGTACATGTCCGATGAATGCACATCACATTGAATATATACTGTAGAGGGTGTATTTTGCATACTGGAACTGATGTGCAACAATTTGACAAAATATACAGGAATTTGTTACCCAGCCATGAGTAAATTTTTTGGGGCATCCCTTCGCAGAGTTTTTTTGCAGCGTCCCATGCTAGATATCACTTCAATAATAATTCTAATTTGGGAGGCCTATCATCTTTATTAGCAGGTTAGAAGCTGAAGCGCGAAAAGGGCGGCTACAAGTGCAAGGTGTTCAAGACACAGGCCAGGCAAGCAAGGGTGCCTTTGGCAGCCAGCAACATCTATCCATATACACTGTATGACCATGGAGCACAGCCAGAGATTGCAAAGTGTGTTTTTATCTTATGTATAGTTTTTTTTTTCATAACTGTTACCTCAGTTGGCAGCCATTTTGACACTTGGACCAAATCTTTCAGTAGGGTTGCATTATTTTAAACTTTAATACCACATAATCTCATTCTAATACATAAAAGAAAAATAGTTCATTTAGTTTTCTGATCCTAGTCGCAATACCTACAATGTAAGCCAACAACATGTTTTTGTAATAAGCAACCTTGATAGGCTGAGGATCACTTCCTGTGTTTGTAAACTACAAATTGACCTGCAGTCATCCCAGTTACCCCACTTCGTAGGGACAAACAACTCCATAAAGGAAGTCACATCATTTAGATGAAATGTCTATGGCTCACTGCTTCCTTAGGGTATGACGCACCCTAGGGTACGCAGCGTGACCTTTGATCCTTGGGTTCAAAACAATTGTACAGCGCATCCCATTGTATGCATTATGTTACTGTTGGTTATTAACTGTACTGTGTCTGGGTGCCTTTTGAACTTCCAAGTGTATGTAGACTTTGAGTCAAGGTACACACCTTATGTTTTTCTATTAAGTGCTCTCTTTTTTTGTGCGACAATCAAACAATAATAACAGAATATCCCTAATGGAACCTAACTTTGGTAATGACCCAGAAAAAGACATTATGTAGTTTTTATCCGAAAGCTGTAAATTAGTAATGGCATGAATGAATTGGTAGTAAACATCCAGTGAAAATATTTGTTTCTGAAAATATTTGTTTCAAGGGGCGTTGATTAGAAATCCATAAAGATATGTCCAAAAATGTGAATCTCCAAAGATCGCCGGCAGGCAACTTTTGCGCAACCTTGATAGCCGTTAATGTTGGAACTCGTCCATTATAGCAGAGGGTTGTTCTTTCGCAAAACAAAAATTCACAATTTTTCTTGAATTTCTTAATTGTGTGCCTAATGTTTTATCTGTAATTAATTTTACATCTAGTTTACATCACTTATTTTTGATGTCACTCTTTGTAAACTTAATATTTTTAGTCCCCGGACTTGTCGCTTGAAGTTTTTAATAAAACCGAAATGAAATGAAAAATCTACACATTTGTGTACTAAATTTGTGATACTTTTTAAGTTCAATTTCTATCAATGTACACAACAAATGTTCTTGAAAATGAGTCCATGGACTACCAAATCTATCTTCAAAAAACAAGAAAAAAAAGAAAGAGAGAAAGCAACAACAAGACAATGATTACAATGATTACAATGTAGTGCGAACCCTGCTGGTAGCTGCATCTGCAACTAAAAGGGCATGTCAAGGGTCCAAGAAAGTCACTTGGAATTATGACGGAACTGTTTCCCTTCTTTATAACAAGCTGATATATTCAGTGCATGAGAAATGATTTCACCTTAGCGAGGGTTCTTTGATCTATGGCCAATTTGGTCAGCTGCCAAGTGTCAAACCACGGTTTGCCCTTAATTCTTTCAACGACTAGCCTGCTGGACCAGTAAGGTTGTCTTTTGGCTAGACTGTTAGCTTTTTACACTCGCCAATATTTCATATAATGGGGATGCTTTCCAACACTGAACTAGCCATGCAGCTGGACCACATGGAGACAACTTTGACTGGCCAGCAAACCATTGTTTTAAAATGGAGAACACTGCAAATTGGGAACTGCAACCTGGTCTTGCTGCCCTCCAGATGAAAGCGTCTGGTCCTCCATTTAATTCAATTCAATTCAATTCAATCTTGTATTTGTCATGCCAGCATGAAAATCATTTCCTCGGTTTGCACATTAAAGTATGACAAATACAAATTGATAAATTACAACCAAGTGTACAATAATAATCAATACATCAACAACAACAAAAGGCACACTTTTTTTAAAAGACAACAAATAAAAACATCCATCAAAAGCAGCAAAGAGGCAATGAATGACTTGGGAAGGTAAAAGGGGAGGGGGCTTAAGTGTAAGTCATTAACAAACTAAGGGCAAACCCTGATTGCTATTGTTACTACTTTGTACAGGAGTGGCGTAGCAACCAAGGTTTGCTCTGATTTTTTTAATGACTTATTGACTAGCCAGCAGGACTAGTTAGCATGCCATTTCACTGGTCCATCACCCTTTTTTACTGGTCCATATTTCAAATGAAATATGGAAGTTTTTCAACACTGAACTAGCCAGTCGGAACACTTGGTATGAATTTTGACTGGTCCTCTGGTGTATGAGATGAGATTTGGCCAGCGGACCACTGTTTTTGGAAGAACGCTAGCAGCTTTGAATGGAGTCCACTCTCGATTGAGGCATTATATAAAACATTGATGATCATGTACAATGTAATAATCTACGAAGACTCAAGTAAGACTAAGAGAGGGCATTAAATTCGGAGTGATCATGAATGGATGACATTGGGTGGTGGTACTCTTCCCTCAATTGCATTCTATAGTTGTAGAGAAGGTGAGACATTCAACCCAAGGGCTACACTATGGTTAGGACGTCAGTATCTGTTGCACAGTATGCAACGGAGAAGTCCAACCTGGGGCTAGGAAGGGCTACGCTGACTGCTAGGCACATGATGGAGAGTGGACGGTGAATTGTTAAACACCACAGCGCAGTCATGAGTCAGTGCAAATCACTGTTGTAAGCTCACTCAGTGAAAGTAACTATACAATAACTTGAAAAGAATAAACATGTGAATGTCTAATACTTACCTACACCCTAGTATTTCCCAAACTTGATCGTGGGTACGGTTTGCATCCACACTTCAGTAAAACAACAGCATTTGTTGGTTATTAATCCAAACTGCGTTACTGTTTCTCAACTCTGCCAAGAACACTTCACAATCCACTCGTGCACAATACCGCAAACTTTTTCTCGGGTTCAAATGGGGGCGCCGTTTCGAAAAGTCAAGAAACGGTTTGAAGAAAAAGAAGGCGCTGGTACAGTTTACTGTGTGTTCTTTTTTTTTGCACACTCGTATGTTGGAATTTTCGGCAGTGGTCACCAAAGGTGACGACTTCGACGGCTCTATTACTTGTGAAAATAATTGTTAAAAGATCATACTCTTTGTTGTTGCGGACTCTCTTTTTTACCGTGAAACTCTCTCATATATGGGTTTGTCTTTCTGTGGAGTTCAACGTCACTGAGAAACATTTTTTGATACGTGCTAAACATCTCACTCATCCCAATTGTAGTGACATAACTCAATATGTAAAACCTTCAAACGCTGCCTGCTCTAGTGCCTAATAACCTCAAATCTAAAGTGGTTCAATTGATTAATGCCAACCATGAATAATTATTGAATAGGCACACAGTTGGGTAAACCAGTTGTTATCTGTTTATTTTTATTTTAGAAATTTCCGGGAGAAGGAAAAATATTGATTACTATTATACGTAAAAGTGGCAGTGATTATATTAATTAGTCCTTAGCCCAAGTTTACAGAAATTTATAAATAAAACGAAAATAAAACAAAAACAAGTACACAAATACAATCGGACCAACACGTAATTCAGTGAAACAAGATATTGTTACTTGTTTGTTTACTTTTTACTAATTGTGCCCTCCCTTATTTACATATTCTGAACTCGGGTGTAGGCCTACTTAAGTGAAAGGCAAAACCTAAGACGCCCGGAGAAACCTCGCGGCACAAACACTTTTCAATCACCAAAAAGTAACATGATCCACCATGCCAAAGTTTGTCCTTACCCTAACAATAAAAAAAACCCAACAACAACAAACAAACAAACAAAAACAAAAAACACAAAAACAGGAAAAGTATATTTTGGTATTTCGTTTCCACGAAAATACATTTTGGTCCCTCGAAATAATAGTTGAGGAACGCAATAATGTTTCGAGGGGAAAAATTAATTGTTTAGAATGAACAAAATATTTTTATGGGGAAATGAAATATTATTTCAGGGGAACAAAATACATTATTTCGGGAACGAAATAGCATTTTGAGGGAACGAGATAGTACCGAGCCCTCGAAATGCCAATTACTTTTTCGGGATATGCAAACTATTATAAGATTACTTTTTCGAAATCTCTTTAAACAAAGCTAAGTTGTATTTCACTGGCTCTCTTGGGTGAAACAAAATAATAACATTGCCTAGAAGAATCTAAAGCGATAAGCCAACTCGAGAAATGTGAACAATACAGATTGGCAGTGTTTGAATAATTATAATAATCTAGTACACAATAAACGATAAGGCATTACTAAGTTCACTTTTTATTTTTTCACATTATTTTTCACCAGATGTGGTCTTGCCATCAAATTTGAACTGATTCTGAAACTGATATGTCCCATAGAATATGAGATGTGTTTATATATATACATGTTCGTGAATTTTTATCTGAAATTTGTATTTAAAAAAAAAAACCCTGTCGTGTAACTCAGTGCTTAGTCACTATTGTAGGAATTTGACCAATTACTTTTGCACAAAACCTAAAGAAGTACCCCCAAGAAACCACAAAAGTAAAGAGGTACGTTCAATGGCCGATCTAGGGCAGAGGGGGACACTACAGTTGTGTGTCGTTTCATGAAACACACCCTCCACTGAACTGATTTGACAAACCTCACCCCAATTCCAAGATTAATTATTTAACCACACGATCCAATTAAAGACAGGGTGTGCTTTTGATAATTTAACTCCACAAGTTAATGACCATAAACACTTATTTTGTATAACAAAATTGGAGAGCTGTCGATATTACAAAACATTGTTAGAAATGACACCTTTAGAAGTGTCGAAATTTTTTTCACCCCTAAATTTTAATATGAGAAAGGCTTCAGGCGTGAAGCCTTTCTCAAGCATCTGAAAGCACACAATTCTATACACCAAGGGTGTTTTTCTTTCATTATTTTGTTGCAACTTCGATGACCAATGGAGCCCAGATTTTCACAGGTTTGTTATTGTATGCGTATGTTGGGATTCACCAAGTGAGAATACTGGTCTTTGACAATTACCAAAAGTATACCCTGCCTTTTACACAAGCGACTACAATCCCCCTGCGGCTACTGTGTGTTGTTAGCCATCGTCTCCTGCAGCCACTGCACATAGGGAGCAATTCGAGTATAGACGCCTGGGCGGTTCACCCCGGCACAGGATACTCCCCAACTCGTCGCCCCAACTAGGTAAAACCGAGCCCCTCCAGCAGGCGAATCGGCCGCTGTGCAAGCTAAAGGTCCTCCAGAATCACCCTGTAGTTGGTTGAAAAACGTAATTTTTTTTTACTTTTCTTAACTTAATGTTGTAAAAATAAAACTCAATTCATAAATAAACCAATCAATAATAATAAAATAGAAAGAAGAAGACAATAACCTACAAAAGCTAACCGCTGATGTTTATGCGATACAGATATCTCTTCTCCAGTAATTTGTATTGGGATATCGGTGAATACGTTAACAGAATGAACGACACCAATCAAGACTAACAAATCCAACAAATATATCGACTCATATCTTCACCAGGTTTTAGACGAGACAGTGTGACTGATATAAGGTAAAACAAATGCATGCGAAACATACAGCAATCACCACTATTTTTTGTATGGTACAAGAAAACAGTAATTTTGAATAGATTTTCAAAAGCATTTACCTGACACGAGTCGACTCCACCTGCTAAATACCCGGCACACTGCATTGAAGGCAACACCATGTCACCATAGACTTCATCTTTCGAGCATTCGTCATGTGGTACGAGAGGCACGTTAGCTTCCTGTAGCGTACTGGCAGTGAAGCCTTGATCTACAATATCAGCAAAACATTCAAAATATTTTGATAAAATAAATGAGTTATATCTACCCTTCAATTATGGTTGATTGAATGTGTACCAGACACGAGGATTAAAGTCAGAATGTCCATTACAGACTAAACATGTTTCTTAGGAATTTACTGCCCAAGCAAGTTGTCTGGGTGTCTTCTAAGAACTGACTAAGCGCTGCCACCTTCAGCTAATCACCCGTCCCCAAACAAAGTACTAAATAACTTCTTTCTATGCATTGAATTTGTCTGCACACCTGCGTATTTTGCATTCCAACCAATGCGCGAGTATAATACGGAGGAGGTTTCTGCACAGACCAGGAAGATGATGATGATGGTGATGATGCACAATACAGGCTAACTGTAAGGCCTTAACTTAATGTTAAAGTTTGTATTTTGATGGTTCAAGTATTAAGTAAATTCGGAGCGTGAGCTTTTGTTTCAAACTTCCACAATAGACCTCATGACATCGTAACCGTCTAGATCTGATTCTAGTGAGTCCCACCTGAATTTGAATATGCTACAGGCCTCATACACTTCGGACGCATGGAGGGAAAATGGTTCACACTCACAAGCTGTATGTCCCCATCCAGTGATGAAACAATTAGACTCATTCCCGAAGCTCCTCTCTGGTGCTGGTTCGACCTCGGAGGGCGGGAGGCACACCAGGTTGACGGTCCTGGTTAACTGCGCTGGTTTGCTCAGCACCAGAAGGGCCAAATCGTTATGGGAGGTGCCGCTGTTGTAGTCCTCGTGGAGAACGATACTTGTGACGTCAAACTCTGTACCTCCTGCATGCTGTTGATGGCGACCGAGGACGACCTTCCAGTCTGAAGGGTGGCTTGTTCTAGGTTGAATAAAGTTGGTCGGGAAGTAAATTCATATCTCATGAACAGCAAAAAATTGTTACACAGCTGTTCAGTCCAACTTGTGTAGAAACCTAAGAGTAAGATATTTACTTATCTATACACAATGCACGAGTAAAAACAGCGACGAGGATCCTATGCCATAGAGCTCCTCATATTATGCACTCAGTTTTGCTGAGCTTAACCCAGTTTTGCTCACCAGCAAAGGTTTACGAACCCAAATGCCATGCCATGTGAACAGCTATGACTCACTGGTTTCCCTGTTCTTCTTTTTTTCTAGCATAAAATGCCGTCAGCGTTTTGTTGTTGTTGTTGTTTTTTTAAAATTATTAATAAAGCAGCTCTGCGAAGTTTGTTCCACAGTAGGCGCATGGGTGCATCCCTTTAACAAAACGCTTGTCTGACGGAACAATACAAAAAGATGACAACAGTCAGAAATGATTAAGACTGCTTAAAATTGATGAATGTTCAGTCCCGGTATTAAACCTTTTAAACAACAACAAAAAACCAACCCAATGAAGCAGTGAGCCGCTGACACCACAAACCTCCAGTCAACCAAAGATCCTCCGCATGCAAACTGGAATTCCCCATCGCCGTCACGAACACGTAGCTGTGCCTGCCAGGGCCACTCTCCTGGATCGGCAGCCTCACCACCCACGATTCGAGCCGCTGAAAAGGAACCCATCGTGGTGTGAGTGCCGCACCCGGAAGCTGAAAAGGAGCAAGATATAAAGTGCTTGTTTTGGGTCGAGGGTTTGGGCAAAAAGGAAACGGTACTTTTACTGTTATAATATTTAAAAGTGTACAGTTTAGGTTGGCGTCAATCAATAATGTGCGAACGAATTCACCTTATTGGTTGAGTCTACGATCCTGACGTTTTGGAGGGAGGATGCGGGACTTTAGGAAGAAATGCCAGGACCAATGTGAACCTTGTGTCAGCCCTTAGGTCTTTCCACTTGCAAAGCCAAACCCTGTACACTAGAGCTACCTCTACACATCGTGTATAATATGCATCTAACCAATGCAGCATTGAAATGAGAACTAATTCTTCAGGCCCCACGGGACCCAGATCCTAGTCAATTCTGACCCGGGAGTTTTTAGGGTGTAGCTAATTCGGAACCTGCCTATAATTTTATTTTATATAATAAATAAATATATATTTTATTATGAGAAATCGCTTAACATCACAAGGCCAGGCAATTCAAGGTGAGGGCTACACTTAACTGATTTGGGCTGTCGACCCAAATCAACTACTCCACATGCTGAATCAGGGTTACCCCCCTTTTATTTAAGGATGTGGACATGGGTATCCACTAGGAGCCTGGCTGGTAGAGCAGAATGCGCTACCTTCCCAACTTTTCACGAAACAATTATGGTCAAGTGCCTTGCTCAAGGGCACAAGGGGTGTCATGATTGGTGAACCCACACTCTGCTGCCGACAACACCAGAGCTTGGGTCCGGTGAACTAGACCGCTCGGCCATAAAACTTACTTGCAGGGGATGGACAGTTCTGCAGCGGGCACATCTTGTATTGGACATCGGAGTTAACCGCACCGTCATAAGGTTGATTACAGTTCCCGGTTCCGCACGGGCAGGAACGTATGCGGTGTCTCCGTTCTGCGTAGCAGATGTTTGGTGTGCATTGGGTCCATGCATTCCAAGGAGACCACTCACAGGATACTGGAAGAAATAACATTCATCGCTCAACCAAAAGAAAAGCCTATTTTATGAGTAAGATGACTTTTGCCTCATTGCCTGACAGATTGTGAACGTTCCTTGTGTACCATGGCAACTCACGGCTGTTTTGTAGCGGGTCAATTTACTTTCAAGTAATATTCACGCTTTTTTTGTTGAACAAAATTGAAAAGTTGCATCCACTTTATTGTTTGTTATTTTATTTATCTATTTATTCATTAATCAATTGATTAATTAATATATTAATTTAGTGATTATTTTGCTAGTTGAATCTTTCGGTTCCTACTAATTTTCACTGAAGCATGCAGGGAGTCAAGCTACAGAGCAGTTCAATCCGTATCCAAATTCGCGGCAACGGCTACATATACGATTGTTGCTGTAAGGGTGTTGCAAATGACGGCCTATACTTCAACGGATGATGACTCAGCGATCTAGCCGTAGCCATAGCCATTGTCACTGATAAGGACACATGGCTTTCATATAAATCCCTGAATAAGGCACGTTAGCCCTCATGCACTGCAAAAAACTGGGGTGTCAAAATTTACACCATGGGTGTTTTCACATAATAGATACCGAAAAAAATAATCAAACTTTACACCATACGGTGTTAAAATAACACTAACTTCCGCCAGCACAATTACATTGGTGTTATGTTAACACCCTATGGTGTTAACTTTGATTCTCTCTTGGGTATCTATTTATGTGGCAACACCCATGGTGTCAATTTTAACCCCCAGTTTTTGTAGTGTGGGTCGTGATGTGTCCAACAAAGATTAGAGAAGAGTAGCAAACTACAGTCAGACTTAACCACATGGTATACTATTGCAAATTTGATGATTAAAATCATGACTGGCGAACACATCCATTTATGTATTGCCTGGGCCCACCGAGGCTGAAATGATTTCTAATAATGCAGTTGGCATCCAGCTCTTGCAAACAAAACAAAACTTCTCCATCAGTGCAAACCTGAAGTAGTGGGTGCATTTGTAGTTGTGGTGACTTCTGTTTGAGTTGTGGTGGGCACAGTGGTTGCCTGCGTAGCGTTCTCAACCTCTGTACTGTCGGTGTTACTTCCACCGTCATAGATCCCGCTGTACTCACCGTTTGTGCCTGTGGGGCAAGACAAAAAGATCAGGTTTTAAAATTATTATTCCAGGCGTGATGATTCTGTCAAGGTAGCCATTTTTTTCATTTGTTTTGAGAAATCCTATTTTAAAAATTGTTCGCCCCCAAACAGGCTAAAAGACACTCGTAATAAGGGGCACAAGAAGAAAGCATAAAGATGAAAATAACACAGGGCCGGGAGCTGAAGGTACATAAATTGGCATTCCTCTTAAAAACAGTCGTGAAAGTAGGATGAAGGGAAACATTTACCAAGCAAGGAGTTCCAAGGAGACAATAAGGTAACAATGACAAGGGGCAGTTGGAGGAAATTGCCTGTATGGAGCTTTATCCTTAAAATGTATTTTGTGAGACAATTACTTCGAAATTGTTTTGTTTACTTTGAAAAAGAGAAGTAAATGAATTTTCAAAATAAAAACCATTATATATATATTTTTTTTTTACAATATAATTCATCACTCTGATCCAGGCAGTCGATGTAACTGTCACATGCCCAGTCACGCGGTATGCATCTTCCATTGATCTTGCAGGCAAACTCATTCTCTGCGTCGCATGGGCCACCTGAAATGTAAAAACAGAAGAGCTATCATTGGCTGCCCAGTCGTGTGCAGGGCAATACACGACGTGTGCACGTTTCCATAACAGCAAGTCTCTCGCGTATTCGAACATTAGGGGCCCGTTAAGAGTGCGCGAGTTTGTCTCCTTCATACGTTAAAGCAATGTACGTGGGACCAAAGTGGTCCCCAAAATGTTCGAATACGCGCGAGACTTGCACGGTTTATAGAGGTCAATGATCTATTGTAACGGACTTTTTACAAGACCTTTAAAAAAGTATCTTTCTCAGCTTACACTGTAAGAAGTTTTCGTCACTTTCGTCTCCGCAATCATTATAGCCGTCGCACCGATGCCTCGCAAGAATACAACCACCGTTGTCACATTCAAACTCATGAGAGTGACATAGGCTACCTGCAAAGAAAGTCACAAGCAATCGGCGATGATTCTTAAAACTAGGGCATGTAGAATTTGTGCACATGACGTCATCGACCAGTGAAGTCCTTTTGGTGACCTCCAGGGCCTAATTTCATAGCGCTGCTTAACGGTAAGCAAACTTTCGTGCTAACTGTAGCAACAAAATTTGCTTAAGCGTAAGCGTATTTCACGTGCAGGTTAGCAAGAAAATTATAGGCGGTCACCTTGCGCGTTCACCATGATTTGCATTGTTACGACATTCATTTTCACACAGTGAAAATTGAAATGGAAACTTGCACAGTAAGCACAAAATCGACCGTTAAGCAGCTCTATGAAATTTGGCCCAGTGCTTATGTGTAACTGTTACAAATAGCTGACGCGCTACCAAATGTGCAGTATTGAGCCAATCGCTGCAAGACATTATCTTACGCGTTACGCTTTGTGCGTAATGTAGTTGTACATCGGGCTGACACACGTGTTGAGAATGGACATTATCATTGATTTCCGTTCTCAATACAAAAATATTCATTATGAAGGTAAGCTTGGTACATGCATTCATAAGACATATAGCCTATGTCCCTATAATAGTTTTCACTTTCCGGAATGATAACAAAAAATCACGCTGAAATCTCTGAAATATTATGGTAAACATCAACCTCGTGCACTCTACGTGGACTTGATCACCAAAATGGCAGTTTAAAAAGCACGTGTGCGATCTGTGACGTAGATGAACACTATCGACTGACCCGTTGCATTGGCCGCCATCTTTGATGTCAAACAATGGAAACGGCTACGGCTACGACTGTTGCTAACAGTGTTGCTAATGACGTCCCGTACTTCAAAGCATGATGACACGGCGATCCAGCCGTAGACGTAGCCGTAGCCGCCAATTCGGACACAGCCTAACGGTGCACTGCCAGGGTTATAATCCAGGCACTACATGACGTCACAAAGTTGCTTAAACGCAGTGCCCAGATAAAGGATAACTGGACAACTCATGAATATTTATCAAGACCTACAGAATTTGCACTTAAAACAAACATACCATGACATCTTGCATAAAAACTACCAAGTCAGCAGCAGCATTCATAGTGACGAGTTCCCTTGACGAATTAGGAATCCTTAATGGGCACTGTGAAAATGAACTATTACGTTATGCAGGGATTGTCTACTCGCGGGTAGACCAAGCCAATACTTACACTGGAACTCGTCAGATCCGTCCCCGCAGTCATTGTAGCCATCACAACGCCAGGACTTACTGATGCACAGATGGGAAACGGTACAGGTAAAAAAGCGATAACTTGGGCATTTGGCTTCCAGCTGACTGCTTGAACTGATCGCTGAAAAATAGAAACGAAATCTCCAAATGAGTGAACCTTCATGTATGCCGAGTGGATCATCCACACATGCTTGTGTGTCGTGTTAACACACTCTGTTTTGATATTAAATTTGACTTTACATCTGCAAATATTTTTGCAGTTCGGTTTTGGGGCATAGTCTTTTTTTGGCAAAAAGATGTTGAGCCTGACCTAAACTAAGTCTTTGCGAACCCCAAGCAACCTCCTATCCCTACCCAGGAGAAAGACGGTTGAATGATTGTCCCACAGCTTAAATGCACTACAGAAACTCCAGGGTGAGAATTGACCCGAGTCCTAACTCATCAGGGTCAGGCTGGGCCGGACACTGGCTTAAAAAAAATGGATTTTAGCTCAGATTCTGCGTCAGTTTGACCAATTTCTGTGTCATTTTCACACAGATTCAGGGATACACTGACCTAGAAACGGGTCAGGCCCACTGGGACTCGAAACCAGGTCATTTCTGACCTTTGAGATTTTAGAGTGTTACCGTGGTTACGGGTATTGCGTATTTTATTTATTTATTTATTTTTAAGCATTGGGTGAATTGTATTTGACGTGTACTTTAGTGAAAAAGGATACAAGATTGAGGTACGAGATTGCCAATTGTCTTCGAAATCTTTGCTGTTGCGGCATATGGTTTTAAACGTGGCAATAGAATCTTCTTTTTCACATGAAGATGTGTCCCCCCCCCCCCCCCAACACTATGTCCGATATGTGGCAGAGGGTGGCCCCGAAATGTTCCCATACTTCAACACACTTTTTCCCTCGTGTACAAAAGTACCTCACCCATAAAATCCTCTAAAGAATTGCTGAGATTCCAAGAACACAATGAAGACACAATAGGAGGGAGTACACCATGGGTATCGCGCACCAAATTACCCCCCCCCCCCCCCCCCACCCTGGACACACATTGTACAACTGAGAGTGTATACTCATAATGGCGTATATACTGTGGGTGTTTCAAAACCAATAGTATATACGACGAGGGGGTTCTGGCTCCATCACAGAAACCCGATGTCGATTTTATCGTAAATGTATGTCTGGCGAGCATATGAATAAAAAAGACAAACCGAAAACATACAAACAACCAACAAAGAAACAAACACCCCAACACCCCCAACAAAGAAACAAACACCCCAACACCCCAACAAACAAAGAAACAGACATCCCAACACCCCAACACACAAACAAACAATATGAAGCTTCTGAAATAACAATTGTTTCGCGACAACACAACTAGAGCATACCCATTTCAATGCGGGGAGGCTTCTTTTCGCAAACACAAGCCCAGTGTTTCGTGAGTTTGGCAACGAAGTTATTGCTTATTTATCTTTCACCATAGCATACCCTTTTGTTAAACCCTCAACCCTACAATACAGGTAAAACATAAAACCGAAATGGAAAAACCACGCACGAATTGCACCCCATTGTAATGTGACCTTTTTAGCAGTTAATAATTAAACAGGTAGTAAATAAATGAGCTGTAAGACAATGTTTGGCAGAAAGACCTGTCAAGTCCTGTCGGCGGACTTTTGTTATCAACCCATATTATCTGTTTGAGATAGCCGTACACATAGAACTCGATGGATCTGGAATGATGTTTTAAACGTTCTGACTATCTCTCTCAACTGGGGTGATGGATCGTTCATTGTAGATACAATAATTGTATCGTTATTGTTCGGTTCAAATTTCAACTTGTTGCTCACATGAAACAGCGGTGGCGCTGGGGTGGGGGTGGGGTTGGGCACGGGACACTTATCCCCTGGTTACTTTATTTCCCCCCTCCCAATTTTGCCCCTTCCAAACTCCAACCTGTTCTTCCCGATGGCCGAAATTGAATTTAACCCCAAACCATTGCACCCACAAACCCATACACGTTTTGTGAATCCCGTAAAACGAGGACTTCTCTTTGTTCTCCCATTGTTTGGATTTCGTTTTTTAACGACGTTCAAAATATGTCAGGCAATTGTTACTGGTTTTGTTGCAAAGGGTTAGCATTGAGGTCTGTTGCTCGATGTGAGGCACGGTGTACCCCCTATTGTGTGTTCATTTTATAGTGCTTGAAAACGTAGGGATTCTTTAGATTTTTTCGGTTTTGTTTGGTTTGTTGTTGTTGTGTTGTTGTTGTTGTTGTTGCTGTTGCTGCTGCTGTTGTTATTGTTGTTGTTGTTGTTGTTGTTGTTGTTGTTGTTGTTGTTGTTGTTGTTGTTGTTGTTGTTGTTGTTGTTGTTGTTGTTGTTGTTGTTGTTGTTGTTGTTGTTGTTGTTGTTGTTGTTGTTGTTGTTGCTGCTGCTGCTGCTGCTGCTGCTGCTGCTGCTGCTGCTGCTGCTGCTGCTGCTGTTGCTGTTGTTGTTGTTGTTATTGTTGGTGGTGGTGGTGGTGGTGTTTTTTTTAAAGGGGTACTTATGTATTAGAGGAAACGAGGGTGTTGAAATATTGGGGGAAAATTGGGGGACACCCTCTGCCACATATCGGGCATGGTACAGGTATTTTTTATGCTCTTTGCAGTTTTTCAAATGGAAATACTTCAAGGACCATTGTTACTAGTTTTTTTGAGGAGGGTACGCATTGAGGCATGTTTATACTCACGGTTAGAACGGCCATTTAAGTTCACGTCCCCGTGTGGACGGGCATAGCTTGACCTAGCCTTGTGCGAACTGGCGTATTCCTTTCTACCCCGCTGAAACCTGGCACTGCTTATTTTAGACCCGTGGAAACGCTCAATGCCACGTCCTCTACCGTTGAATGTCCTCCCCACTGTGCGTGTGACAGTCTTTAATGATGTTTTTTGTTGTACATATAAAGAAAAGGGGGGAAATTAATATTGGAGGCTCTTTCGTTTTATTATAATAATTTGTACTGAAGGAAACATCTACGATGTTATCTGTTCTTCACATGACATGATCATGCTTCCACTCGAAAATATTAATAATTCACTTCAGAGTGCCACCTATCGCTCGCACTCACCTCTGAGACGAAACTGTCTGGATTACAAATAAAGTGCTATTTACAAGAAAACAGATGATTCGATTATAAAGTAGAAATTGAATCCATAACTGAAACCGAAACCAGCACCCACCTTTTTTAACAATTTCCGGCGTGGAAACTTCCTCGCCGCGACTCCGTTCACTAAACTCAGCAGCGCCACGCAGGCGACCATTGCCAAAATTAAGTTTCCCCGAAGCTCCATAATAAAACTTTGTTTGGCGGCAGTTCCTGGACTTTCAATTCCCCTGTATTCACACAGCGAATGTGTTGTCTCTGGAGATTTAGACACACAAAATGGAGATTTGGATTTGGACTTCACGGCATGAAGTACCGTACAATAATACCCAGTACTAATTAAAGAAGGGTCTTTTTATTATCATATACTTGTCACCAACAATGACACAATGACCTTGTTGCCGTCCTACTTTTCAAAACAAAGGAAGCCATAGCGAGAAAATGAGAATGACTTTAATTAAGCACATGCTTATATTACTGCGGAATAGTCCCCACAATGGCCAATTTCAACAAGGCTATTCCAAGCGCATGGCATTATATTATGCTAGTATACACAACGTGTTTTGGATGAGGATGGTTCAACATAGAGCAATTAGATGTACGGTTGGAGTGATCACAGACCAACATATAAAGGTACAGGTCCTGCTGTTTAATTATTTGTGTTCATATAATAAATATGAACATTAAATCACTTTCTATAAGGCTTAACACGACCACACGGCGTCTCAGATGCAATTTCCTGAGTTGGAGGGCCAAAGGGCACCATAAAAGGGATTCCCCGCCCCCATGCACTAATACAAATGATTGATTTAGATCTGATATCCGGTGAAATGCTTTGTCCAAATGTAAAGCTTTTTCATATTTTAGAAGTTCCCAGAAAAATTATTTGGCTCACCGTCAAATATCACCACCGTGTCAAAGTGCAGACATTGACAGACATCTGTGGTCAACCAAACGCCAAACCATTGGAGGCTGGTTTAGTGTCCATTTTTTGGTTGGTTTAGTGTCCAACTTAAGTGTATGTAATCTGCAGTTCATTTACATAATACACCAATGATCTTGTCCTATCTTCCGTTAATAATGAAAAAAAAAACAAGGTTTGTAAATGGTGTAAACCGAGGACACCACTTTGTTCTCCCATTGTTTGTGCCATTTCCCCAGATCCCTTTTGTTAAAGTCCTCGGTTTGAATGCGTAGACATTCCCATATGTACACAAAGTGGCACTGTATACATTGCGGATGTTGTCTTCCACGAACCAAGCATCCCCATTTATGTCATTGACATTTTCATTGGCTTTTGTGGAGGATAAAATTCAGACATGAATTATTTCAGGAGTAGACTTTTGTCTTTTCCCAACTCGAGGGGTCACACATCACCTAGCTTGGGCAAACGCGGCAGTGCAGGATTATGGTGTCAATAGACTGCCGTGAAAACAACACCCAATCGTGCCCGTAAATGGTACAATGGCGCACGTGACTGTCGCCGACGGGTTTGTTTTCCCCCAAAAGTATTGAATGCCTTTGGCCTTCAGTAAGTCGAGACTGAAGGCACCCTATAATCAGTATTGCAATAACTGTTTGGGAAAAGGTCGAGCTCATTCATTCGAGTCATCTACCGGTACCGGTCTAAAGCTTTCAAAAAACAACAAGAGAGATTGTGCCGGTGCCATAGCCTTGGTTGATTGGTTTCATTTAATGATTTATTTCCACATAGCCAGCGTAAAAAACAATGGTCTTGTAGAAAATAATAACATGAATAATGGAGGGCCATCTAGACACCCTTATTGATGACCTGCTTTTCGAAGAAAGCAAAAGGACAAATGAAAAGTGGTTAAACTTGAGGAACATAAGCCGACTGGGTCCACACCATTGAAAAGTACAGGGTAAAATATTTGAAGGCAATTTCGAGAACAGACACACAACAAATGCACACAACCCCCGCACTCGACGTGTGTGGAGTTACAAGGCCGAAGACACAGAAAAACACAATGTAATTTGTATAGGCAATTCAATTCCTTCATTGAATACCGTAATAATGGGATCGAGGGTGCCCGGGGACAAGTGCCATTCTCACAAAATGTTCAGATTAAACAACTCGAAACAAGACAATCACTTGTGTTTACCAAGGAGGAATTTTTCGACAGAATGCTTTAAAGACAGACGGAGAGGCAATGTTAATGCTTGGAGGGAAGTTATTCCAAATATGTGGACCCAAGGAACAAAATAGTACGTTGAGCAACAAAAGTGCGGAGCAATGTGTATATGAATATCACTGGCTGAGCGAGTATTATAATTACACAATTCTTATATGGATAGCAATCAACTTAAGTGATATGATACAAAGTTAGAGAATGAAATAATAATTTGGGTATCGCTCTATAAGATGACTTTATGAGAATACGAACAAGTCGTTTTTGAAGGTAGTACAAGCAATTGTCTAGATGAGATACTTGTTTATTTATTTAAATACTTGTTTATTTTTAAATTTACTATTTTTAATTAAGGGGATTTAGTGGTCGGTCTGTATCCCTTCAAAAGCATCGCACCATTGGTTTACCGATTCCTATACACAGTGAAACTAAGCAAATTATATCTTATCAACCATAGCTGTTTATTATCGCCCGGTACGCTACAACTTTGAAAGTACAACACTGTAATGTTATCTTCATAAGTGTGCAGGGTTCTCTGAAGAGGTTTAGGGATAAGAGTAATAGGGTTAGGGTTGAAAAATGATGGAAAATCTTCAATAAATTATACTGACGTGTGCAGTTGTTCGACTGTTTATAAAACTTTCTTCCTCAAAAAAATCATTCAAATAGGTCGATAAATCCTCCAAACTCACAAAGCAACCATAATAACCCGTAACCAATGGTCTTTCTACAACCATTTTAAAATATATATACAATTCAGCGTTATAAGATAAAAAGACAAAATAGCACAGCAGTGACTTCAAAATACAATAAAATCCATTACGTACCGCACACACAAATCCTTGTCATTTGATTGGTGGAACACGCGTCACGTGTCACGCTCCAAAGTACATTATACTCGGCGTATATGGAAAATTCTAGGACATTCTCCCGGATGTTTCACAAGGTAAAATCTGGTTTTTTTTCATTTCACTCGGCTTCGCGTATTACCTTGGGATTATGTCCAGCGACAATGCACTCATATTATGTATGCAGTCCAATGTGCATGTAAGCATATAAACCCTTAATAAAGTGTTCTAAGAATAACAGATTTGAACCCAAATACCAATGATATAATTTTGTACAACTATTTTGAATAAGTTTAATATAAATTCGTATAATGTACTAAAACCTTAAGATATTCTGTAGAATTATATAAGGTATCATTTTACCAACTTGGCTATTATCACTGCCCATTTAGAAAATGTTTTTTTGTTTACGTAGGTGACCACTGCAATGAGCAAAGTACATGTAGTTCTCGAAAGATTACACAGGCAGTTCTTGATATATATAAATATCAAAACAAACAATAGTTTATCAAAATAAATCCTGGCCATTTCCCTATTTTCCAAAATCAGTCTCGAAGTAGCGCACACGTATCAAATGATACTGGGTAGCGAGTCAACCCGACCTTTGCATCAAACGTCAGCGGTGGGGAGTCGTCTGGCTTCCTGAAGGTGAATTGATGCATGAAATACGTGAAGAAAATGAAGAGTTCCATCTTGGCAAGGTGCTCGCCGATGCAACTCCGTCGACCTTTGGATTTACAACGGAGAGAATAAAAAAGGCATTAGCAATTACAGTTACGCAGTATTGGTTTCCCATAATGTCCATCACGCTCATGTTCACGCTCGAAACCAGACTTGATTGGTGGTATAGGCATGACCAGCCCTTTATGCACTAAGCAGCACGGTTGCGGTATCCGTAAAACTTTCAGGAAAAATTAGGTGAAGGTTTTGGAGGATCTAAGCATAATGGTTTGGGAGTATATTAGCACGAGATTGTGCATGTCACGGTTGGTTTGGCTATGACATCAACCCAAGTCTGGGAAAGGTTGGAGGGAAGAATTCCAAGACTTGGGCGAGGGAGTTGAGAAGAGGCCAGCAAAGTTTGTTAGCTATGTACATGTAATACTGATTCTACCCAACTCTGTTAAAGCTAGGGGAAGGATGTTGGTGATCTGGTTTGGGGAGGTGTGAAAATAGGCCTACCTATACTAAATGGAATCAACTCCTCGGGCTTCTGAGCTCTGCCGTTCGTGTCCAGAAACCTCTCCGGTTTGAACTTCGCCGGTTCAGGCCACACTTTCTCGTCTCGAAACAATGCCCACAGGTTTGCGATGACAATCATCCCTCTATGAATTGCAAATCCCCGTACTTCAGTATCTGCCGAGGCGGCGTGAGGCATGCCAAGTGGGACAACAACAGAGATCCTCTGGATTTCCCACAGGACAGCCTGGGTGAAGTTCAGCTCGGGATTGTCGGCCAGTCTAGGCAGGCGGTTGCGACCGACCACGGTATCGATCTCGTCCTGAACTCTCCTCTGGATGTCCGGGTATGCCATCATGTAGACAATCGCCCATAACAGCGTCGTGGCTGTAGTCTCCATCCCAGCCGCAAAAAGGTTTCCGAGAGTGCCGACGATGTTGTTATCGTTAAGATGAGGGTGTTTTAATGTTCCGGAGTGTTCTGTTACGGACGCCTGTGAGAGCGATTCATTCGCCTCCTCGTTGTGGATAATTTCCATCAAGTACGCATCAGTGAAGTCGCGTAGATTTTCCAGATCGAACTTTAATCGGTGTGACACAACGACATCCAGCAGGAAGCTTCGGAACTCGCCGAAAGAGGCGAAAACGTCAGCTTTGTTCCGGGTAAAAACACGCATGGCCGGTATGGCGTTTTTGAGCCCGCCGGATCCGATGTGATTCACAATGCGGTGTATGACCCGCATCAGGTTGGAAAACGTCGGGTCAGAGTACTCGTAACGCTGGCCCACGACCACGGAACAGATGACGTTGGCTACGGCGTTGCCGAATAAGAACTTGGGGTTGAATCCCTTCCCCTTATGACTTGATATCTCCTGAATGAGAGCTCTGGCCTCGGTGCCGATCTGGTGCTCAAAGGTGGCCTTGCCGACCCCGAGACTGCGAAGCACGGTGAGTGAAAACTGCCGGAGATCTTTCCATTTCTTCCCGGATGACATGGCGACGCCTGTAGGACGAATTCAAAACAAAATTCCCGTTGAACATATCATTTTTAACTTGTGTAAAAGACAACACATTTAAAATGGATATAAAACAAAAAAACACAAACAAGTATTTATAAAGAACATTAAAATGACGCTTGAAACTGCGTTTGGTTTCGGGAACTGTGCACTATACGGAATAACACCTAAAATTCCCTTTTTTCTCTCTCTCTCAAACAATTAAGCCTGTACGATTTCCTTCCTTTCCTCAGAAATCCTGCATCTTTCATCTATGATGAATATTTATGATAATGTTTTCAAACCTGCATTGTAATTGAATATCAAGTTTGATTTCCAATCATTCTCGCCCGTTACCTCCGCGAGAATTTGAGATCCCTGGCACATGCCTTTCCCATGTGGTTCGGTGGGGGGGGGGGGGGGAGTGAAGGGAAACACACTACCCAATTTGATTCTTTGCTTCGCTGGACAGAGCGGGAGATATGCGGTGAATTAATAAATAAATATCCTAGCATTGTTTTCCTCTCGACCGGAAACTTCAATGACACTCCATGGGTACACCAGTTTCCTCCTTTACGATTATACTATGTGCTTGTCATAATACCCGACAGATGAGATTTGCTTTACGGGGAGCCAGGATGAACCTGGGTGAGCCATGTGTGAACGAACCGAAGATGTAAATTAACCGAGGAAGGAGGCGCTTACGTGAGTTCAAAAGAGAGAACGAACTCTGAGCCCCAAGCCGCCAATCACAGGAACAAACACTTACACAATCACCCCCACCAAACACTTGCTGTTATTCATGATTGGGGCAGCCACGTGACCACAAATACGCGCATTTGATTGGTTAAACTCTTTGCCATTAATAAACTTTGCTGCAGAAAAAAAATTCGCGAGCCGTCACCCCCCCCCCCAACATAACAACAACGCGTACAATATTCTCAACCAATAAGAACACGTTTGCCATGTTTGCACCTGCATGACGAAGGAAGGAAGCCAAATTGAAATAACGGCCGATTCCGAATTGGCGGCTAAGGCTGCAGCCTCAGCTGGATCAACACATCATCGTGAAGTGTACAATCCCCTTAGCAATACGCTTAGCAACAGCCGTAGCAACTGATGTAGCCGTAGCCGTAGCCACCAATTCGCATACGGCTTTTAGTAAACTGTAAACTGTTCTTGTAAACTGTTGCAGGTCACGAACTGTAAACTAAGAGAAAGACCAACCGTTTGCTAACTCCCCGGGTACTCCCATTTGGAATCTTGACTTTTGAGATTAAACTTATCAGAGTCAAATATTATAAATTATAAGATATAAAGTGATCATTTTAATATTTTAAAAACTATTTTGTTGATTTACACGCAGACACAGTCACGTCAGATTGTCTTAAATTGCAAAATAGGAGGCCTAAATGGCGTAATAAGAACGCTGAAAAGGGGCTTGTTTTTTGTTTTGTTTTTAATGCAAACGAAAACTATAGTTTTAATTTGCCAGAATAGCCCCCTAGAAACAAATGGTGCACCCCTTTCTGCCCCTCGAAAAGCATTCTAGTTGCAGTGCTTTAACAATGTTGTTAGTAAATGTCACTCTTTCGGTTGCTTGTTGTAGCTTTAATCTTAGTATCTTCGTACGAAACTCGCTTCGGTTCGACTGGGCATGCCGCTATTAATGTAGAACGTATTTTGGCATTGGTCTACCATTTCTTCCTCCGGGCGATAACTAAAAATGAAAGCTCGAGAGACAGAAGCTGTAAACCACCCTGATGAAAGTGGGCCAACCGTAGAGCAAGGACCTATGGTCCAACCATCTAGAGATAGGTCAAGTTCTCTATGGTCCAACCATGGAGAAAGTTGTTATGGTCCAATAATAAAGTAAAGTCCTTTGTGCGTGGGCAATAAACCTTGGATTAAAATGGGGCACACCCTTATGATGTTTACTCAGCGTGTTTCCTTTCACCATGGAGATTCGACATAGAGGCACGTCCTTGCCCTTAGGTTAACTCCTAAACCGCCTACAGCCCAACCTTTTTCCCGTTGAATTGGTTAAATTGTTTACAAAGGAGGTATCTCATTCTCTTTCCCTGACAGCAATATATCACTAATTAGTTGATAACTTAAAATATGAAATTAAGACCCCTTTTCCGGTGCAAAGTTCGTGAGGTTAAATGCATAAATCGGAGAGGAGATCCAATAACTACAGACAAACAAACACCACAGACAGACACCATTCGGCAGCTGAGGTTATAAAAAATACAGATGTCAAGTAGAGTTCATAACAATACATGATACATACACACAAAAAACATGAATTTTCCTACCTTCGCTTTTCATTGCCTGGGCTATCAGCGTGTTCGGTGGTCGGTCGCTTAAGTGGGGATTCTGGAACGCTTGTTTAACAGAAGTGTAATCGTTCAGGATCACAAGTGTCTTATTCGCTACATTAAAGCGGAAGATCGTGCCGAATTTCCGCGTAAGCTTGGCGAAGAGAAGATGCGGGTGCGACCCGCTGCGTATCTCGTAGAGGATACGGGGTAGGAGTCCGAGCAGTGGCCAACCCCACGGTCCCGGTGGGAGCTTCTTGGACTGACGGTACCACCAGAATGTGAGGGTTGCTAGTAAAACTGCAATGCAGAAACTGAGGTTGAGATGTGACGCTAAAACTAAAAGGGCCCGCAGACTTCCCATTATCAGAGTCATTGTTAAGTGGATACACACGCTCTGCAGTTTGAAAATGCTTAACTTGGTGGGCAAAGTACATGAACTTGTAAAAATGCCCTCTTCAGCGCTTCAACGATACAGTTACCACTGATGTGATGAACATACTGAAGATCTCCAGAGTAGGTCAGCTTCATATACCTCTAAAATGATAGGCTCCACCGCAGTATCGTTTGTATCTGGTGAATGACTATTTTTGCATGGCTGCACACGAACCGACTTGCGAGCGCTCCAGTACTGGGTCAAAGTACGGGGCCAAAAAGGTCTTAAGAGAAAGCGGACGCAATCCGAACTAAAAGGGAACTAAAAATAGACCACGGGGTGAAACCACTTTCACTGTTGATAAGTATGCCACACTGTAGTGTACGCAAGTATCTCCGAAGGGCAAACAGACAAATAGTACTATGTATCAACGATGCAAAATTAACATCTATATATTTGTAATTGTTAAAGGATTTGTAAATTCAAACTTCAGTTGAGGCTAAATCGAACCTAGTCTTGGCAGAAGTCGATGATGCAGCACCCCTGTTTATGGTAAAAGCTATATAGATGCCCATCGAGTACAATTAATTATTGCTGTTTTTTGTTTTGTTTTGTTTTTTTCTAGCAAAAATTTTATTTATACTAAGGGGTTTATTACACCGGCAAAAACTGAGGGTAAACTGACTGGGCAAATTCTAATAATTTGGGGTTAGAACAAAGATAAGTTTTTTAGTAAATTTGTCTATGTTCAACCGCAAATGATAATGAAGTTCATACTAAAACGTTTTTTTCCTCTGAAATGAAGTCATTCGAGAAAACTGTATCTGAAAACCTAACACCGAAACCGAAACATCTGATTTTGTTTGATACAACCCAAATTAAGGACGTGTTTCTCATCATGCGGAAAAATGTGCGCGTTTTTTTCACTTGTTTCTCCTTTGCGGTTTATAGTTTCTCCTGACTCAGTCACGCAACGGATTAAGCCCACATTTTCACAGGTTTGTTATTTCACGTATGATTGGTTACACAAAACACGAACATTGTCCGTAACTAGGTCGTCAGCTCTACCAATCCTGTAAAAAAAACTTTAAAAGTTGATGCCAACCCTTCCTTTAAGTCTTGTCAGACATGGGTAAATAAACTAAATAGAAGGCTCTTGACATTGAAAGATCGATCATATTATAGCAAGAAGAAAACCTTTAACCTGAGTGGCACTGAGACCAAGTAACGTGTTGTCTAACGTTGTATGGGGAACAGGATTCCACGAATCTGCTGCAAGTGTTCTTGCACACAGTAAAACCATGGTAATACTAAATAGTACAACCTATACCAAGGACGCTGTTATATTCAGAATTCAACACAATGGTAGCTCAGTGTTCAGCCGATCCTGACACCGAATCCAAAGAGTTCCACGACCTATACCTTCAGCTCACGAAGACATGAGCCCAATTTATTAAAACTTAGTGTTAGCATTGATATCATTGCCCACAAAATAAATGAAAATATCTTTGTCCTACGCGAACCGCGTCCTAATTAGTTGGACGTGTCAATGATAAAAAGGCCTTGTTTGTGAGGTCAATAAACCTTTAAAAGTTCAAAGTCTGTTCCAGAATCAATTCTACATAAAATATCCCTGTTTTGTCAATATCTTTGTTCGGGGAGCTAGTCAAAAGCCATTCGACCTATAACTGCCATAGCCAGGGATCGCACCCAAGTTTACGACACAACCAGGGAAGCGGCAGGAGAGGGGTCACTTTTAGGGGATGCAACCTTTTTTTGTTCCAAATATCAAGTAATAACAAACCACAAGGAAAACTGTTTGGGAAAATTTTGTATTAACTTTTGGGTTGAAATATAAAAAATGCTTTGTTCAACCCAAAGGTCTAGAGCTTGAAAACCACGCTGCTTGTAAATTTATCATTTCTAATTTCTGTTCCAGGGTATAAAATTATTACAATCTCGCGGAAAATTCCTCTACCGTCGTGACTTTGTGTTCAGATTGCTTTTCAACCTGTCAAGTTCTTAAATGATGTAGTGGAATCCGGCAATAGGCAAACCATTTGCCACACAGCCTCGGTTTGAGCTCTGAATTGATGGTTGAATGAGAGACGAGAACAATGTCCTCACTCTTTGGGTTCTAGAAGCTGATAGGGCCATATATTGGTGGATAATTTGGTTTACTCGTTGCTATAGCCAACAGTAATGCCAATGTAGGCTTACATGTTGGTTTGACTAAACTGAACTGAACTGAACTGACTGTATAAAGACAAACATGAGTATACTGTATTAGAACGTCAAGTTTTTTTATTTTTTTATTTTTAGATAACGGTTTTGATTATCATAAACTATTTTTCTAAAACGCTGTTATTTTCGAGAAAAATAGGTTGAATCTTTACTTTACTAACTTCAGCCTATAAGAATCATGACGTATGCAAATAGTCTTCTCGAAAACGCCCTGTGATAGCACAATGACGTGTGTCGCATTCCTGCACAAGTTGCAATGTGTTCGGTTCAGTTGGGGTTGTAACGAAGATAAACTAAGGCATTTTCTTAGACGCAATCAGTGGACTGTTCTACCAGTGTACAAGGGTGCACCACATTGAATTTGTCAAAAATGATTCGCCAAACTGCCATAAATTGAAAACCCACAATTTCGTTTCAATCATCATTAATTGTGCGTGGGGAGGGGAAGTTGGGGGTAATGCAGCGAATTGATTGTGTAGTCATGATCATTTTTCACAGCCTGAGGCTTCTGTGCTTCAACTTTTGAGGAGACACAATACATTTTGGCGTTAAAGTTGGTCCTGTTTGACAAGTGGAGGGGTGTTTTGTGAACACTGGCAGTAAGCCTGTTTAGTGAAAAATGGAAGGGGAGGAGTGTACTTTCTGAGTAAAATTAGAGAGAAGAAAACATTTCAATGGCTGCCCTGTCAACATTTGTCAAGAAAACTGACATATTGATATTCTACAATTTGTCACAAAAATGAGAGACTGCTGGAGAAAGTTTTTCTTTACACTCAGAAATTAACGGATTTTTCACTGAGCCAATGGAATAATATTTAGTGTCGTGCAACCACAACCTCGACCACTACCGTTATTGCGCCCTCATTGACACGATGGTACGTGGTGCACTACACTAAAAAGGGCAAAATTCATGCGCTAAACTGATTATCAAAATTGTGTAGGACCTCAAAATCTTGTGAATACTAACATTTTAAGGGGCATGCAATTAATAGAGTGTGTAAATGTACAAATCCATCCGAGCCTGGAGGTTATGTGCTTCAACTTTTGAGGAGATTTGATAAATTTAGGCGATAAAGTCGGTCCCATTTGGCTTGGGAGTATCAGTTTGAGGAGTGCCCCATATGAAAACTAACAGCAATTCGGTTTGGGAAAAAGCACATTTTCGGGGTGTTTTTTCAGTTCTCAAGAAAGTGCTATTGATGAGTCATGTGATGTGTTAAATGCGTTGTGGGAATTCAAAATGGGCGGCGGCCATCTTGGACTCTCTGTTTTCAGTCCGTATTTACGACTGTTTTATTAAATAATCAATGGAATGTTTCTCACATACTAATTTCCAACATTTCCCACCAAGAAATACTATAGAATCATCAATCAGGCATGCATCTTTGTAGTCTTGATTGGCGACGCTGTTTTTTGTATTAGTCACCGGTAGAGGGCGCGACATCGACTGTTTTGGAGGCTGACGGGTGCACCACACTATAAGTAGGCCAACATTCATGCGCCAAGGTAATTATCACAATTTGTAAACCAACAGAATCTTTTTAATTATAAGGTGCCTGATGAAAACTGGCAGCGAGTCGGTTTGGAAAAAGCACATTTACGGGGGTGATTTTTTTCTAGGGTAATTAACACAAATTTCAAACGGCTGACCTACCATAATTTGCAAAGAAGTCTGAAGTTTAGTTGTCTGAAATATATCTGATTGGTTACCAAGAGGCTGAGAGACTTTAAATATTTTTTGAGTATTTTCGAATATTTAGCATTTAGCGTTGGTTACTATGGGAGTTTATTTAGTGTGGTGCACTCTGACGCAGAAGGACTGGGCAAATCTGGAACGAAACAGTTCGTTTTTATCCAGATGTTCGCGTGATACAGATATCTCCAGTAATTCGTGTTGCGACATCGGCAACTACATTAACAAAATGAACGTCGCCAATCAAGACTAGCATCATTGTACCCTGCGCCCCCAAAGTGGGCAGGTATGTAGATTCTTAGTAGAAAAACAGTTTCTACAAAATACAACTTTCCCCAATGGAATTAACAGCCGATTATAGCGCCCCTAATGGTGACCCAAGTATAAAATAGAATATCAAGTTAACAAAATGTGCAAGTTTTATAGCATTTTACAAACATACGGATATTATGGAAATAATGCGATTTTTGACCTCAATTGGCAAAACAAAAATTTAAAAAAAATAAATAAATAAATACAATTAAAATTGAGTTTGTTTTTCGTCATCAAGTACAACTTGGTCACAATTAGCATTTTGTGGTAAGTTTCATTAAAATCACTCGAGAACTTTAAAATGTGCAACCCCCCCCCCCGTAATGAGTCCCCCTTACCCTTTCCCCTGGTCCTGATATAGAGTTAAACAGCAGTGAAAATGGGCCATGGGGTCGATTTAACAAAGTACTAAGATTCACTCTTTAAATCGAGCCCTAGTTTGAAACCGAGCCTCACAAGCCTTTTAATGCAGTTCTTATTGGCAAGTAACTCATTGCAATTGGTGTGTGACGACAAAAGAAAACGAAACGCGACCTTCAATCTTTGATGTGCAGGAATTCGGTACGGGTCACGATCTCAGTGTTTGAAGCTGCAGCTCGGCTGTGGCGTAGTACAAATACAACACATGTACACGTACGACGGTGTCTAAGCCCCATTTTTGTTTGACAAGACCGCAAACAGTCTCAGGCCCGCTCGTGTTTTTCCTTTTTGTGATACACATCAGTAGTTGAAGCCATGTCCTTTCTGCAGATCTCCTTCTTGTCTCTGGACATTCAGACAGCTCTATTAGGTGTGTTGGTCCTCCTCGTACTTGCCTGGATGACAAGGAAGCCGAAAAACCTGCCACCCGGGCCCCTCCGAGTGCCCATCATCGGGTCGGTCGTGGCTGTTGTATGGGAGGCATTACGACGGGGCACTGATCCGTACCGTGTCTTCGCCAGGCTTGCCGAGAAGTACGGGCCAGTTTTCCATGTGAAGATATTCAACAAAACCATTGTTGTCCTCAACGACTACGCGTCTGTGAGAGAGGCATTTGTGAACCCAAAGCTGAGCGACCGACCCAAGTTACTTCTGAATGACCTTTTAAAGAGTGAAGGTAAAATGTAGGCTTATTTAAAACTATATTATTTTAAGATACATTTTAGTTCACGATTTAAATGTTTCACAGTTCCATGTTATTTGCAAAAGTAATCAACAGGCTCCACCAATGAAGATGAAGTGGGTTAAGGTTCGATAACTCAAACTTCACGTATTACACATCACACGTGACCTAAGGCTTCAAGTCCCTTGAGAAGGACTAAGCGCAAATTAGTGTTCCAAAATAATGGACAAAGCATGTCAACACCTGGTACTCGAACCCACACGCCGCTTGTCATCGAAACAACTTAGCTGGTATCCGGTTGGCTAGAGTAGAGATTGGTTCCTTTTTTGGTAGATAACTGTGTCGCCCATTGAAGAAAGACTTCAGTACAGTTAAGTACACAAAATACAATTAAACATTCCCTTTGTTGTAATGTATTTGCTTTTCGTATATATGATAACTTTCTTTATCATGTTAAGGTTTTGATCAACATTTTCTTCATCATGCACTCGGTCCGCTAAACGATGTTTAATACCATTTTGGTTTTACACTCTTTTAAATTTCTGAATTACCGGTATTTGCACGTACTTTTTACCAGATTTGTTTGATAACTGCATTAACCAGTTGTGATTTTGCAACTGTATTTTCCTCGTACATAGGGGTAGCTGCTGCGTCCGGGGAGCGATGGGTGGAACTTCGCCGTTTCTGTCTGACTGTTCTACGGAGTTTCGGGGTGGGCAGGTCAAGCTTCGAGGATCAGATCGGCACCGAGGCTGAAGCATTGATGGATGAGATGGTCAAGTTTGACGGGAAGTCTTTCAACCCCAAGCCGTTCCTCAGCAACGCTGTGTCCAACGTAATCTGCGCCGTCGTCTTAGGACAACGCTACGAGTACTCCGACCGCAGATTCCAAGAGTTGCTCTCCCTCCTGAGCCGCAACATTCAACTCCTTGGGCCAGCTGGGTTCTTGAAAGTGACATTTTTCTCGCGCCACATTCGTCATGTTCCTTTCTCTGGGATTGATGAGCTGACAAACAATGTTGAAAGTCTCGCTAGGTTTTTAAAGAATATCATCGATACTCATCGTGAGAATTTCGATGCTGACAATGTGAACGATTTCACCGACGCGTACCTAGTGGAGATCCAAGGTTCATCTGAAGAGAAGGCGAGTGATGGTGCAATCAATGGGACTGCCACTCACAAATCAACAAAGCAATGGCATCTCAGCGAACGCAACATGATTGGAACAATAGTGAATCTGTTCGCTGCCGGCACGGAGACAACAGCCACGACACTCCAGTGGAGCATCTTGTACATGATGGCTTACCCGGACATCCAGAAGCGGGTCCATGCAGAGATTGACGCCACAGTCGGTCGAAACCGGTTGCCTCGACTAACCGACAAGCCCGAGCTAAACTTCACCCATGCTGTCGTTTTAGAGGTGCAGCGCATGGCCTCTATTACACCCATTGGCGTCCCACACTGTGCCAGCGAAGACACCAAGATCCACGGTTTCAATATACCAAAGGGCGCCCTTCTGATTCCAAATCTGTGGAACATCTTCCGAGACCCGAGTCTTTGGCCCGAACCAGAGAAGTTCAAACCTGAGAGATTTTTGAACGCTGAAGGCAAGGCCGTGAAACCCGAGGAGTTGATACCATTCAGTACCGGTGAGTGAGCTGTTTCACAAACTAGGCATTTTCATTGTCTTTGTCCACGATGAACTTTCTCAGTAGAAGTATTTTTACATTACTTATAGGGACTATTGTGCTGTTATGATGCCGTCATCACACACTACATTGTAATTTGTATGAAGAACTTAGGTCTAACACAAACACAGGCGGGCTCGAAGAAAGAGCCCTAGCCAGGAGGATGATAATACGACAAGTTGGGGGAAATGGTGTGCAATATGGATAATGAAGAAGTTACCAACTACTTATTTATTAATTTTAATATATTTATGCATTGATGATCTAGGTCGGCGTAGCTGCATCGGCGAGCATCTGGCCAAGATGGAGATTTTCGTCTTCTTCTCTTACTTCATGCATCGGTTTGAGTTCAAGACACCAGACAACTCACCACCTCTGAACCTCAAGGCCCGACCCGGATTAACCCACTCTCCATTCCCCTTTGATACGTGTGCCATCAAACGTGACTGAGGATGTGTCCGATTTAACGGCTTCCTGAAGTGGCCGGAATTCTCAGAAATCCCTTTTCTTTAACAATGTTGCCATAAAGCGAGCGCCAAAGCAGTAGCAATAGCCGAAGTCGCTTTGGATGCGTATTACTTAGCTTCTTTTTTAAAGGGAAACATAACAGAAACAGACTGAACACCAACAACTACCGTCTCCGACTTTGGCTACGTCTAAGGCTAGACCACTGCAATACCTGTGCATCTACAGCCAACAGTCATGGTCATTTTAGCCACAGTCACATCCTTCTGACAATGGTTCACATCTCACACTGATTAGGCCACATGAAGAAAGTTTCATTTCTTCATAAATATGTTCATGTTTCACAGAAATGGACGGTTGTAAACAATGGATACGTTGCACTTAGGGTAGTTACACCTGGGTAGAGAATGACAATTGTGCTTTGACGCTTATAAAACTTTATTTTATAATAATAATAATAATAATAATAGTGGCTTGACGTTTCGACCCCAGAAAAGATGGAGAAAGACTATAATGCCAGAGTCGAAACGTCAGACCACTAACTAAAGTTTGCATTTATCTGGTTCTTTTGATTGGTAAGCAGTTTGCAACAGCTAATTCTATTTTCTCAATAATAATAGTAATAATGTATCTTTACAAAAATAAATAATAAACAACAACATTCTCTTGGAATAACATTTCGAACTGATTTCAATGGAACGAGATAATATTTCGAACGAACGATAACATATTTCAATGAAACAAACTGATTTCAACGGTGCGAAATATTTTGATTTTCGAAACACAATATTTTGAGCTAAAGACATAATTTCGAGAAAACGAAGTATTATTTCAGGGGAACAAACCACCTTCACTATTTTTTTTAAACATTTGTTTATTTAATTTGTTTACACGTTTTTACCTGGCTGTGCCAATTTCCGACAAAAATGTAAATTCATACAAGTTTTGCACATTATGTAGAGAGCGTTATGAAAATAAACTGTTGGGTTTACTTGGGGAAGGGGAGCTTTCCTTCACGTTGAATATAAAAAGTGTAAAAGTACAGCGAATCCAGAGTGCAGAGTTTGAAATTGACACTTTCCCCATGGTACCGGCAGGGCCTAAAAAGTATCCGTCTATATACCACGTTTGACCATTAGACTTTAATATGGTTCATCAAGCGACGGGGTAAAACAAACTTATATTTAAAGTCCAATGTGAACACGGCTTGCTTTACTGTGCAATGGCTTGTAGAATAAAGACTGTATCTTTGGCTTGGTTACAACCCACAAATTGTAAGAATTCAGAAGGAGGAAATGGAAGTTAAATTCTTTCACTGTTATCTTTGTTTTCTTAATTTCCTATCACTGTTTAGGCCGTTAGCATCCAGACCTTGTGTGTAACACTTGTCTTCTTAGAGTGTGTTAAAACCATAGAGTTATATATAGGAACTAGAGGGCGCAGTAGCCTATTTACGCGGCCCGACAAGGGCAGCGCGGCGGCCATTTCGTAAGTACTGAAGTAGTCCAAAACAACGTCTAAACCATTTGTGCATGTTGCAAAAGAGCAATGGTTAACAATGAAAGGGTTTACTGTGAAATTTATGAACGCCAGTGAAGACCGTTTATACCACTAAATAATCCCCGAATAAATATAATAATTTAGAATTATATTCCTTCACTTTGGGCAATAAATCATGACATAGTGTGTTCATCCTCTTTTGAAACGAATAACCTAAACCCCACGAAACAACTTTAATACAGCCACTCGTTTTTTAATTTTTTTTTAAAGACTGCATAACGTGTATTTAATTAGCACACCGCGTATTTTGTATTCAATGTTGCCCTCGTACAAAATGGCGCGCGTGCCTCCTTGCGGTTCCGTAGCCCGAACATCTGACGTCACACTTCGAGGCTCGTGAATAAGCCAGATACCTGCCAGACCGGATGTTGGCAAATGCACCTTTGACCTCCCATTCATTCACACGTCGCGACTATTCGCTTACGTCTCTGCACGTCTATCCAATGAAACTATTGTATCCAATGAAATCGCTGGGCCAGTGCCTGTCCTTATCCTTGCGGATAAGGACAGGGTAACAGTCTAGCGGTTCCGTAGCGTTTGTGCACGTAGCATTACCAGTGCGCCCTCTAGTTCCTATATATAACTCTATGGTTAAAACACACCCGCTCTCTACAGCGGGTACGCTATGCGCAGTAAAAACACCATCCAAACATTATTCAAACCACCCACATACCCAAGGCTTTGCTACATCCTATAGAAGGGGTAGAATGTCAGGATACAAATATTATGATGGAACAATTTAAGCGTCTTGGTTTAGTTGTAAAGGCACAGCGCAGAGAATTAAATAAACTTTGTAAAAATCAAACAGCCCAATCTCTCAGAAGAGTTTTAGTGGTTCAGATCTAGCTACACCTCTTCTTTCCAGTATGTAGGCCTGCCTAAGTATGTCACGTATTACAAAATCGCTAACCATGTCACCTTATGGTTGACGCCAGACCATACTGATATTATGATGATAAGGCATATTATGATGATAAGGCAACTCAGGTAATTATCACACACACCAATAACACAAATGGGGTGCTCGATAGGGGGCATAGTGTACCCCCTTCCTGTTGTGTCTTCATTTTAAGCTTGGAATCTCCGAAATTCTTTAGAGGATTGATGAAAATATACGGATACTATGGAGATCATTACACAATTTTTTACATCAAAATGGCCGGGGGAGCCCTTCACGGTTATTATAAACAAAAAAGTTGACCTCAAAATGTAGATTTTGGTGAAATGAACATTTGCGGCAAGTTTCAATAAAATCACTCGTGAACTTCGGAAAATGGGGCCGGATGTGCCTCCCCGGTCCCCAGTCCCCGTTATTAAGTCCCGCCCCCTCCTCCCAAAAAAGCTTAGTCATGGTAGGGTTAGTACGTGCCCCATAAGCCTTTAATGCAGTTCTTGGTGAATAACTCTAGTGTGACAACAAAAGCAAATAAAGTTCAACCTTCAATCTTGCAGCAGAGCTTCGGTACGGGTCGCGATTTCAGTGTTTGGAGCTTAAGTTCGGCTGTGGCGTAGTACAAATACAACACGTGTACGTTTACGGTGTCCCGGCCCATTTTCAATTTTAGACGAGACAGCAAACAGTCCCAGGTCCGCTCGTGTTTTTTTCTCTTTGCGAGACACGTCAATAATTGAAGCCATGTCCTTTCTGCAGATCTCATTTTTGTCTCTGGACATTCAGACAGCTCTATTAGGTGTGTTGGTCCTCCTCGTACTTGTCTGGATGACAAGGAAGCCGAAAAACCTGCCACCTGGGCCCCTCCGAGTGCCCATCATCGGGTCGGTCGTGGCTGTTGTATGGGAGGCATTACGACGGGGCACTGATCCATACCGTGTCTTCGCCAGGCTTGCCGAGAAGTACGGGCCAGTTTTCCATGTGAAGATATTCAACAAAACCATTGTTGTCCTCAACGACTACGCGTCTGTGAGAGAGGCATTTGTGAACCCAAAGCTGAGCGACCGACCCAAGTTACTTCTGAATGACCTTTTAAAGAGTGAAGGTAAAATGTAGGCTCATTTAAAACTATATTATTTTAAAATAAATTTTACGTTCACGATTTAAATGCTTCACAGTTCCATGTTATTTGCAAAAGGAATCAGCAGGCTCCCCACCAATGAAGATGAACTGGGTTAAGGTTTGATAACTCAAATATGGTTCTTTCACGTATTACACATCACTGGTGACCTAAGGCTTCAAGTCCCATGAGAAGGACTAAGCTCAAATTAGTGTTCCAAAATAATGGACAAAGTATGTCAACACCTGGTACTCGAACCCACACGCCGCTTGTCATCGAAACAACTTAGCTGGTATCCGGTTCGCTAGAGTAGATATCAGTTCCTTTTTGAGGTAGATAACTGTGTCGGCCCATTCAAGAAAGACTTCAAGAGTAGTTACGTACACAAAATACAATTAAACCTTACCTTTGTTGTAAATGTATATGCCTTTCGTATATGATAACTTTCTTTATCATGTTAAGGTTTTGATCAACATTTTCTTCATCATGCACTCAGTCAGCTGAACGATGTTTAATACCATTTTGGTTTTACACTCTTTTAAATTTCTGAACCGGTGTTTGCACGTTCTTTGATACAACTGACTTTGAATGGCTCTCATTACCAGATCTGTTTGATAACCCCATTAACCAGTTGTGATTTTCCAACTGTATTTTCCTCGTATACAGGGGTAGGTACTGCGTCCGGGGAGCGATGGGTGGAACTTCGCCGTTTCTGCCTGACTGTTCTTAGGAGTTTCGGGGTGGGAAGGTCGAGCTTCGAGGAACAGATTGGCACCGAGGCTGAAGCGTTGATGGATGAGATGGTCAAGTTTGACGGGAAGTCTTTCAACCCCAAGCTGTTCCTCAGTAACGCCGTGTCCAACGTAATCTGCGCCGTCGTCTTAGGACAACGCTACGAGTACTCCGACCGCAGATTCCAAGAGTTGCTCTCCCTCCTGAGCCGCAACATTCAACTCCTTGGGCCAGCCGGGTTTTTGAAAATGACATTTTTCTCGCGCCACATTCGTCATGTTCCTTTCTCTGGGATTGATGAGCTGACAAACAATGTTGAAAGTCTCACAAGGTTTATAAAGAATATAATCGATTCTCATCGTGAGAATTTCGATGCTGACAATGTGAACGATTTCACCGACGCGTACCTACTGGAGATCCAAGGTTCACCTGAAGAGAAGGCGAGTGACGGTGCAACCAATGGGACTGCCACTCACAAGTCAACAAAGCAATGGCATCTCAGCGAACGCAACATGATTGGAACAATAGTGAATCTGTTCGCTGCCGGCACGGAGACAACAGCCACGACACTCCAGTGGAGCATCTTGTACATGATGGCTTACCCGGACATCCAGAAGCGGGTCCATGCCGAGATTGACGCCACAGTCGGTCGAAACCGGTTGCCACGACTGACCGACAAACCCGAGCTAAACTTCACCCATGCTGTCGTTTTAGAGGTGCAGCGCATGGCCTCTATTACACCCATTGGCCCCCCACATTGTGCCAGCGAAGACACCAAGATCCACGGATTCATTATACCAAAGGGCGCCCTTCTGATTCCAAATCTGTGGAACGTCTTCCGAGACCCGAGTCTTTGGCCCGAACCAGAGAAGTTCAAACCTGAGAGATTTTTGAACGCTGAAGGCAAGGCCGTGAAACCCGAGGAGTTGATACCATTCAGTACCGGTGAGTAAGCTGTTTCACAAACTAGGCATTTTTATTGTTTTTGTCCACAATGAACCACTACATTGCAATTTGTATGAAGAACTTAGGTCTAACACAAACACAGGCGGGCTCAGGAAAGAGCCCTGGACAGGAGGATGATAATACGACAAATTTGGGGAAATGTTGTGCGTTATGAATAATGAAGAAGTTACTAACAAAGAGGTTTTTTTATCTATTAATTTATATTTATGCATTGAATTGATGATCTAGGTCGGCGTAGCTGCATCGGCGAGCATCTGGCCAAGATGGAGATTTTCGTCTTCTTCTCTTACTTCATGCATCGGTTTGAGTTCAAGACACCGGACAACTCACCACCGCTGAACCTCAAGGCCCGACCCGGATTAACCCACTCTCCATTCCCCTTTGATACGTGTGCCATCAAACGTGACTGAGGATGTGTCCAATTTAACGGCTTCCTGAAGTGGCCGGAATTCTCAGAAATCCCTTTTCTTTAACAATGTTGCCATAAAGCGAGCGCCAAAGCAGTAGCAATAGCCGAAGTCGCTTTGGATGCGTATTACTTAGCTTCTTTTTTAAAGGGAAACATAACAGAAACAGACTGAACACCAACAACTACTGTCTCCGACTTCACGGCTTTGGCTACGTCTAAGGCTAGACCACTGCATTACCTGTGCATCTACAGCCAACAGCCACGGTCATTTTACCCACAGTCACATCCTTCTGACAATGGTTCACATCTCACACTGATTAGGCCACTTGAAGAAAGTTTCATGTCTTCATAAAAATGTTCATGTTTCACAGAAATGGACGGTTGTAAACAATGGATACGTTGCACTTAGGGTAGTTACACCTGGGTAGAGAATGACAATTGTGCTTTGACGCTTATAAAACTTTATTTTATAATAATAATAATAATAGTGGCTTGACGTTTCGACCCTAGCAAAGATGGAGAAAGACTATGCCAGAGTCGAAACGTCAGACCACTAACTAAAGTTTGAATTTATATAGGTTCTTTTGATTGGTAAGCAGTTTGCAACAACTAATTCTATTTTCTCAATAATAATGATAATAATGTATTTAAAAAAAAACCTAAAAAAAAAACCCCCCAAACATTCTCTTGGAATAACATTTCGAACTAATTTCAAACGAAGTATTATTTCAAGGGAACAAACCACCTTCACTATTTTTTTACATTTGTGTATTTAATTTGTTTACACGTTTTTACCTGGCTGTGCCAATTTTCGAAAAAAATGTAAATTCATACAACTTTCTGCACATTATGTAGAGAGCATTATGAAAATAGGAAAATAGGAAATGAAAGTTAAATTCCTGCACCTTGATACCTTTGTTGTCTAATTTCCCTATCACTGCTTAGGCCGTTAGTAGTACACCGTATCACAGCTAAGTATTGTGGACAGCAGACCTTGTGTGTGTAAAACTTTTCTTCTTAGAGTGTGTTAAAACACACCCGCTCACTACAGCGTGTACGCTATGCGCAGTAAAAACACCATCCAATTATTCGAACCACCCACATACCCAAGGCTTTGCTACATCCTATAGAAGGGGTAGAATGTCAGGATAATATGATGGAACAATTAAGTGTCTTGGTTTAGTTGTAAAGTTGAAAAATTAATTCATGCCTTTATATCAAGTCGTTTGGACTATTGCAACAGCCTCCTCTATGGTTTGCCAGACAATCTCATCAATCAACTTCAACGGGTCCAAAACTCATGTGCTAGGCTTGTTTGTAATGAAAATAAATATTGCCATATCACGCCTTTGTTAGTTGATTTACATTGGCTACCTGTCAGTTTTAGGATCAATTTTAAAATTTTGCTGATTGTGTATAAAGCCCTAAATGGGCAAGCGCCTTCATATTTGTGTAATCTTTTAACTAGAAGGTCTTTGTCTAAATATTGTCTTCGTAGTTTTAACGACACTTCCATTCTCAGATACCCACTTTGTAAAACTAAAAGTACTCTGGGAGATCGCGCTTTTCAGTGTGTTGCCCCTAAACTTTGGAATTCTCTCCCACATGCCACCAGGATCGCCAATAATACAGCTACCTTCAAAACATTGCTCAAGACCCATTTATTTCGACAGGCTTTTTATTACTTTTTGTATGTGGTCTTTGGCTGGCTGGTGTATTTTCTGTTGATAGTTTATAACTATTTTTTGTACTTTACAGTGTATTCCATTTAAAAAAAAATATTCTTAAATAACTGTTAACATAATAAATGTAGTTTTTTACTATTGTAATGCACATCTGAACATTTTTTTAATGAAACTTGCGCATAATAAATGAATAAATTATTAATTATAAATTATAAAGGCACAGCACAGAGAATTTAATAAACTTTGTAAAACTCCAACAGCCCAATCTCTCAGGAGAGTTTTAGTGGTTCAGATCTAGCTACACCTCTTCTTTCCAGTATGTAGGCCTGCCTAAGTATGTCACGTATTACAAAATCGCTAACCATGTCACCTTATGGTTGACGCCAGACCATACTGATATTATGATGATAAGGCATATTATGATGATAAGGCAACTCAGGTAATTATCACACATGAGGTGCTCTATAGAGGGGCATGGTGTACCCCCTTCCTATTGTGGCTTCTTTGTGCGCTTGGAATCTCAGGAATTCTTTAGAGGATTGAGGAAAATATACGGATATTATGGAGACCATTACACGATTTTTAACCCCAAAATGGCCGGGGGAAGCCCTTCACGGTAATTAAAAAAAACATGTTGCCCTCAACATGTAGATTTTGGTGAAACATTTGCGGCAAGTTTCATAAAAATCACTCGTGAACTTCGGAAAATGGGGCCGGATGTGCCTCCCCGGTCCCCAGTCCCCGTTATTAAGTCCCGCCCCCCCAAGTCTAGTCCTGATAGGGTTAGTACGTGGCCCACTGTGACGGCAAATGTAAATAAAGTTCGGCCTTCAATATTGCAGCAGAGCTTCGGTACGGGTCATGATCTCAGTGTTTGAAGTTCAGCTGTGGCGTACTACAAATACAACACATGTACACGTACGACGGTGTCTAAGCCCCATTTTTGTTTGACAAGACCGCAAACAGTCCCAGGTCCGCTCGTGTTTTTTTCTCTTTGCGAGACACGTCAATAATTGAAGCCATGTCCTTTCTGCAGATCTCCTTTTTGTCTCTGGACATTCAGACAGCACTATTAGGTGTGTTGGTCCTCCTCGTACTTGTCTGGATGACAAGGAAGCCGAAAAACCTTCCACCCGGGCCTCTCCGAGTGCCCATCATCGGGTCGGTCGTGGCTGTTGTATGGGAGGCATTACGACGGGGCACTGATCCGCACCGCGTCTTCGCCAGGCTTGCCGAGAAGTACGGGCCAGTTTTCCATGTGAAGATATTCAACAAAACCATTGTTGTCCTCAACGACTACGCGTCTGTGAGAGAGGCATTTGTGAACCCAAAGCTGAGCGACCGACCCAAGTTACTTCTGAATGACTTTTTAAAGAGTGAAGGTAAAACGTGGGCCTATTGCGAAGTAGGGCCTATGTTCTTTTCAGTACAATTTTATGACCAAGATTTAAATACTGTCGAATTTCATGCTGCTGAGGCAGAAAGTGTTGCATATTAATTCTCTGTTAATTAAGCACAAATAACCGGGACACTAGTCAGAGACGGTACGTATGATTAGTTTTCTTTGCAGCTCTTTGAAATTCGGCCCCGGTGGACAAAGGAATTCCCTGTTTCGGAAGTGAAGAGGAAGGGAGAGGGGCCGAGCTCTGGCGTCAAGTGCCATGAAAATAATTATTCTCATAAAAAGTCATAGTTATAATAATAATAATAACATACAGTACGCGCCATCTATGCATGTATTGAATAAACTATTCTGAGGCGAAAAAAATGTTTAAAACAGTTATGCTAAGTTTCAGATTATTAGGTTGGTTTTTATAGGATTGAGGAAGGTAGAGATCCTACATTCAAATTATCAGGTTGATTTTAGAGGATTTCGAAAAGTACGAATCAGACACTCAGATTAACAGGTTGGTTTTAGAGGATTGAGGAAGGTAGGATCAGACATTCAGATTAACAGGTTGGTTTTTAGAGGATTGAGAAAGGTAGGGATCCTACATTCAGATTAACATGTTGGTTTTAGAGGATTGAGGAAGGTAGGATCAGACCTTCAGATTAACAGGTTGGTTTTTAGAGGATTGAGAAAGGTAGGGATCCTACATTCAGATTAACAGGTTGGTTTTAGAGGATTGAGGAAGGAAGGATCAGACATTCAGATTAAAAGGCTGGTTTTTATAGGTTTGGGGAAGGTAGGATCAGACATTCAGATTAACAGGTTGGCTTTAGAGGATTGAGGAAGGTAGGATCAGACATTCAGATTAAAAGGCTGGTTTTTATAGGATTGGGGAAGGTAGGATCAGACTTTCAGATTAACAGGTTGGTTTTTATAGGATCGAGGAAGGTAAGGATCAGACAATCAGACTAACAGGCTGGTTTTTAGGGGATTTGAGAAAGGTAGGGATCAGACATTCAGATAACAGGCTGGTTTTTAGAGGATTTAGAAAAGTACGATTCAGACACTCAGATTAACAGGTTGGTTTTAGAGGGTTGAGGAAGGTAGGATCAGACTTTCAGATTAACAGGTTAGTTTTTAGAGGATTGAGGAAGGTAGGGAGTCCGGCTCACTGGTTCCTTTGATTTCGAGCCAAGTTTAATGTAGGTCATTGCAATAACCTTTCCTGATGTTCCTTGAAGGCGGACTTCAAGAGTAGTTCAACACAAAAAACTATTAAGCCTTCCTTGCGTTGTAAAGTACAGACCAAATGTTATGGCTTGTCATCAATATGTTCTTCATTGGCCCTTGGTCAAGTCTGCTAGACGGGCTTTGAATAATGTTAACTTTGATACAATTTTGGGAACAAAGTAAACGGCTCTTATTACCAGATTTTTGAGATCAGCTCTTTAACTGATTGAGATTTTTCAACTGTATTTTTCTCGTATACAGGGGTAGTTACTGCGTCCGGGGAGCGATGGGTGGAACTTCGCCGTTTCTGCCTGACTGTTCTTAGGAGTTTCGGGGTGGGAAGGTCGAGCTTCGAGGAACAGATTGGCACCGAGGCTGAAGCGTTGATGGATGAGATGGTCAAGTTTGGCGGGAAGTCTTTCAACCCCAAGCCGTTCCTCAGCAACGCTGTGTCCAACGTAATCTGCGCCGTAGTCTTAGGACAACGCTACGAGTACTCCGACCGCAGATTCCAAGAGTTGCTCTCCCTCCTGAGCCGCAACATTCAACTCCTTGGGCCAGCCGGGTTTTTGAAAATGACATTTTTCTCGCGCCACATTCGTCATGTTCCTTTCTCTGGGATTGATGAAGTGTCAAAAAATTTTGAAAGTCTCACAAGGTTTATAAAGAACATCATCAATACTCATCGTGAAAATTTCGATGCTGACAATGTGAACGATTTCACCGACGCGTACCTACTGGAGATCCAAGGTTCATCTGAAGAGAAGGCGGCTGACGGGACAATCAATGGGACTGCCACTCACAAGTCAACAAAGCAATGGCATCTCAGCGAACGCAACATGATTGGAACGATATCGAATCTGTTCGCTGCCGGCACGGAGACAACAGCCACGACACTCCAGTGGAGCATCTTGTACATGATGGCTTACCCGGACATCCAGAAGCGGGTCCATGCCGAGATTGACGCCACAGTCGGTCGAAACCGGTTGCCTCGACTGACTGACAAGCCCGAGCTAATCTTCACCTATGCTGTCGTTTTAGAGGTGCAGCGCATGGCCTCTATTACACCCATTGGCGTCCCACATTGTGCCAGCGAAGACACCAAGATCCACGGTTTTAATATACCAAAGGGCGCCATTCTGATTCCAAATCTGTGGAACATCTTCCGAGACCCGAGTCTTTGGCCAGAACCAGAGAAGTTCAAACCTGAGAGATTTTTGAACGCTGAAGGCAAGGCCGTGAAACCCGAGGAGTTGATACCATTCAGTACCGGTGAGTAAGCTGTTTCACAAACTAGGCATTTTCATGGTCTTTGTCCACGATAAACTTTCTCAGTAGAAGTATTTTTACATTACTTATAGGGACTATTGTGCTGTTATGATGCCGTCATCAAACACTACATTGTGATTTGTATGAAGATCATAAGTCTAACACAAACACAGGCGGGCTCGAAGAAAGAGCCCTGGACAGGAGGATGATAATACGACAAGTTGGGGGAAATGGTGTGCAATATGGATAATGAAGAAGTTACCAACTACTTATTTATTAATTTTAATATTTTTATGCATTGATGATCTAGGTCGGCGTAGCTGCATCGGCGAGCATCTGGCCAAGATGGAGATTTTCGTCTTCTTCTCTTACTTCATGCATCGGTTTGAGTTCAAGACACCGGACAACTCACCACCGCTGAACCTCAAGGCCCGACCCGGATTAACCCACTCTCCATTCCCCTTTGATACGTGTGCCATCAAACGTGACTGAACCTCCCCCCCCAAAAAAAAAAAAAAAAACCAAACAAACAAAAAAAACCCGCTGCTTCCTAGGGCGGTTTATCATTAGGGAATACAGCATAGTGATTTTGCAAATTCATGTTATATAACTTGACAATGACAACCTCCCGTAGAAAATCCTTTGCGCAGATGAACAAAATAGATACACAACTTTGTATGAACAGGGAGCAGTCTGAATTGGATTGGGACATCTTCGGTCCAGCACTACATGACTATTGATGTAGGGCTATTTTGGTGCCCACACATCATCGTAGTGCACTTACAGCGTGGCAAGTTTTACGGTTATTTAATTCGACTTAAATCAGAAAAACAAACAACCCTGCTCATTGCTCCCAGTGACTATAACCATTTGTTTAAACATTATTTTTGTATAAATAAAAGACTAATACATAATCGTCTGTGTTTGCTAGTGGTCTATTATGGGGAGGGGTGCGCACTTAGCCGCATTTCAAAATATCGGCTAGAGGGCGCGGTGGAGTTTTTGCTTTTAATCCATTTGTGAAAAAAATAATGACCGGTCCGGTAATACTTGGTTTGACTTTTCGTTTAGATTTGGCTTATATTCTGTTCACTGTCTGTCGTGCCATTGCCGGTTGAATTGTGTGGATTTTAACAACTGAATCGTTCCCACAGCAATCAGAACAATTTAATCAAAAATTTATCGGCAACTTTGTACATAGTTCAAAACATTTGTTCTAAGCGCTTGCTTGTTATTGTTAAGACAATATATCTTAAAATAATTATACTTTGTGTTTGATCATAAACACGGCACATACTGTGATATGTTACCATAAATAACGTGGAAGAAAGAAGATGATCCATCCAATGTTCACCAAATGAACTGGTATCAATAAACAGTTGACTTTGGTTTTAACAAGATCGCTGGGACTGGTCAAATAAGCTCTTTATATCAGTAGTGTTGTTATAACAGGACAGAAAAACAAAAGAACACAAAGAAGAAATGAGTTTCAGGACTTCTGAATGTACTCGTTAAAAGCAGAACCTCTTTATAACGAGAGTTGACTGTATTTTGAATTTTAATAGATGTACTTGATGCTGTGTTAGGTAAACTGGAAAGTTTCCCTTTATTGACCCCTGTCCACGAGTGTGGACAAATACATTAGCTAAATTCTTAACCGATGAATCTTCATTTGTTATGTTCTTGTACGATGTATAACTCTTAGAGAAAAACCATATATGGTACTGTTTATAAAAGCAAAGCAGAATTTAGCATATTATCGGAACTTATTACTTCTTTTGAATGACTGCTTAGGAAAAAAGTCTTTAGCATTGTTGCTAAGTACATTTGTGGATCAGATATTAAGTTGAAGGAAATTAATTATACAAATAACTGGTTTAAAATAAATGCTTCTCGCTAACTCTTGATGTACACTTCATTTGTATTTTTTAAAACATCTTTGGAACCCCTCCCCAAGTTGATGGGGCTATGTCCCTTTTGGAATAAAAAAAGAAATCATTTAGTCAATAAAACGCTCGTCCTGATTCTTAGTTCTTGAAAGGGTAAGGGCACCAAGGCGCTTTCTCCTTAATAAAGGGCACCTCTATGAGGAAATTGTAAATTTGTACTGGAACATTTCAAGGGGCACCGAGACAATGACCAGGAGCATGGAGGCAATTGTTGCCTCTGTTGCCTCTGTGAAGTATCAAGCCAGAAACGCTGTTCCATGCCTCTGGAAAAAAAAAAAGGGTCTACATCCGGGCATAGTAAGTTGAATGCAGCTACTTCTGAAACTTATGCCTTCAATTGACATGTCCATTAAACTCCTCCTCTTAACCCATTGCTCAAATGGATCGGTTTATTGTTATGAAAAACCCCGATGAGAGAGTATCTTTCACCCTAAAAACTATTAACCACACAAAATATTCATAATTATGACGCTCAATGCTGCGCATGCAGACAACATTGGTAAATTGTCAAAGACTAGAATCTACACTTAATGTGACCCTTATTATTAAACAACCCTATCATGGGGTCACGATATTGGTGAAAAACCCTGTGAAATGTTTTCACTATTTTCAAACACCGGGTTTAGGCGTCTATTCAAAACAAAATGTTTCACTTAATTTGATAAAAAAAAAAAAAAGCATTTCAGGTAAAACTACATCAAGGGAAATTGTCCACCGTGACGATCTTTACACACATGTACCATATCTAGATCTGTGAACAGTTGTATTTCCAATCTCACTCATGCTGTGTACACCCTTAAAATAGCGATAATTTAAATGAAAACAAAAAAGAAGGAAAGAGTAGTTGAACTTTACTGCGGTGCTCATGTTCGCTCTCTCATTCAACTCATTAAGGCGGGCCCATTGCACTGGCCTCCATCGCTGAGGTCAACCAATGGAACCGTGCACACATGCACACATCGAGTACAACTCTCAGCCTATGTCAGGCATGCAACTGCCCGATGAAAAAAAAAGAGGAAATTTTCAAAGGCACAACGCAAGCGCGGAGCGAGGCAGCCAAAACGCCAAGGGACATGAGATCCACAATGGTACCCTAGAAAATTTTGAGGTTTATTATGCTCTTAGGTGCATTCTTAGCATGTACTAGGCTTATTTCACATTATTGTGGTTGTACATTGTTGTTGCCAAGCATATATAAGGCTTTTTTTTTTTCGATTTTTTATTTATTTTAGCACTGATCATTTAAAAAAACGCGGAAATCCGCGGAAACGCGGAAGAGTTGCATGCCTGCTATGTGAGGGCGCTGTTTGGGCTACGTGACGTCTACGCAAAGGGTCTATGGATCCAGATTGAGAAAAGCGATCTGTTGCTTCTGTTTTGGTGCTAACACACACCTTTGCGGAGCTATTATATGACAGAGGATGATGACACCAAAATGAAAATAAATAAATGTATTAAAACTTTAAACATTACTACTATTATTAATTTTTTTTTTAAAGCAGTCTGACTTTTCAATCCCGTAACGAGAGCAGAACTGTATACTCCATCTTAGAACCACTGTATGATGAGGGACGTGGAACCATCCCGCCACCACGGACTGTCCGACACTTTGGCTCGACACATTGGGCATGTCCTCTCTCTATCAAACCACATGGCCACACACTCCTCACAGAAAATATGCTGCAAGAGATCAAAAATAGTAACCAAATAAAAACATGTATACTAAAGCAACTGACATCTGCACTTACATTCTTAGTTTTGCTTTAATTGACTCATTTTTTTTTCAAGGTCAGATAAATGAATGTCACTACAGCTTTCACTAGGTCTAACTAAGCATCAGTGAAAACAAAATAAATATCTTAAAGGCATGTCATCCACCTTCCCAAAACAATTTCCGAGCATTTTTATCTAGAACCTTTTGTTATTTTTTATAAACTCTTTATTTATTCATCGCAAAATTATTCAACCCTTACTTTGGTTTTCAATAGGCTATATCATTTTGTTGAGTACAAGGGCTGACCTATATATATATACAATTTGCAGTACCAATACAATCTGATAAATGACAAATTGCAAAAACAGACCATGAATAATGTCATTGAAATAGGCACATATGAAACATATGAAACATCAAGCAAAGGATATCATCAACGAATTAAAATGAAAAGATAGCACAAATAACAAATGATACACAATTTTAGATAAAACACAGTAAAAATGTAAAAAACAACACTAAGCAAGTACAGAAATAGATGAAGAGAGAGAGCAATAATGGTAAAGTGTCTTGCTCAAGGACACAAATGTCAAGACCGGAACTCAAACGCACACTCTGCTCATCACAAACACCAGAGCTTGAGACATGGAAATGGTTTAAGGGTCACTACTGTACCTTGCAGTGCAGCTCAACAGGGTTAGTGAAACTATCTTGGCATATGGGGCATGCCTCTCCAACAGTGTTCATCTGATCCATGGATGGCCGACTGCCGTATAGCTGCGGGCAAAGCGAATGAATAAAACCGTATCTATTATTAAAACCCATCCATAAATCCCCCAGAAAGTTTCAATTACTGATGGTGGCCATAAAGTAATAAGCATAAATTTATTTAAGTCAATTCTCAACTCTCAAGTCATTTTCCATCAAGTCAAGTCAAGTCACAAGTCGTTTTTTGCCCAAGTCAAGTCGAGTCGCAAGTCAATCAACACCCCCTCCACCCTAAACTACCCCCATTCAATCAACTTACCGAATCTTTAAAGACATTTTTCATTGTTGCGTAGCACTCGCGTACTTTTGAATACGTCATGTATGCCTGTGGTGAACACAAAAACAGACAAAACCCAAAATATAAATTTTATTGAAAGATTTGCTTAAAGAGTAACAAATTTGAATTCTGGCCGTGGCTGGTCATGATGACTGTGTCCTTAACCTAAAAACCTGTGGAGTCAAGTCACTTAAACAAAATTTTTTTACCTTCGGATGGATCGTTAAGTGGTAAGATCCCCTGTGTTGTGTAATGTACATAAAGGATCCAAAGACAGTTATGGTGAAAAACACTGGATTTCCAGACACATTTGAACTGCTGAAATAGTGTACAATATGTATCTTGCTAAAAAACAAACACTTGCGAAAGAAACAACATTTTACACAGAGCCTCTTTTGAGCAAGATATGTTTCTTCACTGGCAGGATGAATGAATAAATTCCTCCCATTTTATTGCTCCCTGCTATTGGATGTGACATACGGAAGGAGACCCTCTGAGTGCAACACACCCCTTGGCCTTGCACAACGTGGCACTCACCCCCGTACAATGCGCGTCTACCGTTTCCACCATTTTGGTAGACAATTCCTTTGTGCACATTTTGACTCCCAATAACCATTTGTGTGCAGAGCCTCGAACTGGGGACAGCAGTGAATAGAAGCGTTATATAACTCTGTGTAGACCCCTTGCATAAATCGAAATGCTGCAGGGACACTGAAGTCACACGCACGTTTTTACGCACAAAGAACAGCTATCGTTCAATGATTTGCCTCCTTTGGCCTCAGTGAGGGCGCTTTTTGGCCTCAGTGAGGGCGCTTTTTGGCCTCAGTGAGGGCGCTTTTTGATAGTAAGACGTCATTTGCAAGGGGTCTATTGTCACGGTAATGTAATGGCACTTTCATCCAAACAGTTACATTACATAAATACAATACAAATAAAGCATGAAGTCGAGGCTCTACACGCAAATGGGGGATCCGTGCAAATAGCGAATAGGCACGTGCAAGTGCACTGGGCATTGTGCAAGGGGTCAATATGGACTGATGGCAAATCTCTCACCTTAACCATGATATAAATGAACGTCAATGCATAACTGAACATCCAATGTGCATTGCTATCATCTGACAGGAAGGCCATCCATATAGGAACAGGTGTAAGGAATCGATAAAGCTGGGAGGTACTCTCAATGCACAGGAACACTCGACCCTGACACAGACAAGATGAAGATAACAAAAGTTAGTTTTCATTCATAAATACCTGGATCAAGATGATGGTTAAAGATTAGTTTATCCATTCTGATTAGTTCTTATCCATTGTTTCATGTGCACCAAAGCTATGGAATGATCTCCCCTATCAACTTCGCACACTTGACTCTATTACTGATTTTCAAAAGCCAGCTTAAGACTCATCTCTTCAAAGCTGCGTACATTTAGTCCATTGCACTTGTCATCTCCACATGAAATGCTGTAAACTCTTATGCCTTAAATTTGTCCTTCACTTTGCTATTAAGCCCCTTGGAATAAGCAACTAGATTGATGGGGCTCTACAAATGCCTGATGATTGATTGATTGGTTGGTTGGTTGGTTGAGAGGAGATCACGTGGCCATGTTTAAAGGGCGATATAGACCTTTCTGTTGTTGATAAACAAACCGTGCTGGTTGGCATGGACAGCCGAATGATTGCAAAACATTCTATCCAGATGTTGTGTTCAAATTCAACATTTCTGCAAACTTTCAAACAGCAAAAAATAAATCCCATGATTGGTTGCTTTGTTTCCAACGAATCCAACACTATTTTTGGATAATTGAGTGACATTATTACAAAAAGTGACTTTTTTTGCTTCGCATTTATGGCTTCTCATAGTTTTCCAACCTTGGTTGGCAAAAACTTGGGCCATGGTGTTGCAATAAAAAAGGTCTATGAACACGGTCAGAGTGTTTAAACATAGCCTGCCAAACTTGTGCCAAAAGAGGGCACTTTCAGATAATTGCGTGGAGCGCGCAAATTTCACGGCTTTAAGAAGAAAAAAAATCTACATCTCTCACCCTTCGTTTTAAGCTTAGACAGCATCTTGGGAGGATGATAATCCAACATTTGGTTGTCATGGTGATATATTTGATAACAAAGTCTGTGATGCCGATGATCCAAAGCAACGTCCAGAAGTCCAGTTTGTCAAAGTTGGGTTTTATAAATATTAAACTGCAAGAAAAAGAAAGAAAAATGTGAGTATAATGTTATAATTAGTTTAGCTTAATGCAGAACTGTTACTTGATTTCTCGCAAAACTGAGATCTAGGGTAGGTTGTGGGAAGACTAAGACTAGTGCAGTGTTTTCCCTTAACAGAGGTCTGCTGGCCAAATCCAAGTTATGACACTAGTAAAACGACAAGCTAGCTGGTACTGCTGGCTAGTCACTAAAAAAGTTAAGAGCAACCCCTGTTCTGAAGGTTGGGGACCAGTGTAATAGGAAACACACATATCATTATTTTGTTTGGCCTTATCTTACAACCAACTGAGGTGACAGATTTGTTGAATACATTAAAATCTTTAGTGCATGGGGCCAGAGTTAGCACCGGTGTGTATAACTGTATTCATATTGTATTTATTTCATTTCTCAGGCAGATAAAAAGTACAATAATGCAATTTGGTAAAATCATTAAAAAATACAACGAGCAATTAAAATACAGATGGGCGAAAGAGAACCAGCTGGAGCCTGACAGATTGCCTAAAAGAAACAAAGTGCCTGTCTAGTTTTACATGTTTTACTTATTTACTCTGTACATTTACATGTAGGCCTACTACTGTACATGTACTAATAACGTGAGCTTACCTTTTGGGCAGCTGCTGTTCAGCAAAGACATAGTACACTAAGATAACATTGAGGGGGAGGAGAACAATCATAACTAGCAAAGACTTGAAGCTGCGCCTGTCCTGTTGGGATAGAATAAAGAGCTGTAATTAGTGAGCTGTACTCCAGCTGGAGTGAGGAAACAGTGATTTTAATCCCAGTGGCCAAGAAAGACTCTAACTGGGGCAGTGTACGGGTTGAATGACTGTGGCTGTCACTGTTGGCTTCAGCAGCAACAGTGAAGAATAGGTCTTCGCAAGTGATCTAGCCACAGCCAGAACCACCAATTCAAACACATTAACATTCTCATCTCGGCCTCAACCAAATTCTTGACATTATTTCCCTAATATGTGGTAAAGAGAGTCCCCCATCCCCCCAAAAGTTCCTCCTAACACCTTGCATGGCACACAGTGCACTTACATATGTACCTATCCTGTTCGGTAGAAATGGGAAATACAGGGAGGTGCATTCCATGTCTGCAAGGGATCAGGAGAAACACCCCTGAATATCCCATTTCAAATTCCTGAGATTCCTTGAACACAATGAAGACACAATGGGAAGGAGTGGTAGCGAGAAGGAGGAGTACGGGGAGGTTCACCGTCTCACACATCAAACACCGAATGAAAGTCTCAGAGCTCCCCACTCAGTGAACAGATTCACTGAGCGAGGAAACAGTTTGCTCATCAGAACGAGCTAGCAATCCATAAACGGCAAAAGAAAATCGTCTACAAGCTAAGCAAGGTTGTTCAGCATCACGTACCCGTTGAGCGATCTGTTCCTTCACTTTGCCGTTGAAATGAAAGAAAGCTCCTCCCATTCCAATGAGCACCAACGCACCTGTGTCAAGTTCAACCCGTAAACCACATTTAAGATTTCATTCAAATAAGATAAGATAAGATAAGATAAGATAAGAGGCATGTACAAACTTTATTACCCCACACTGGGGAACTTAAAACTGGCCTTGATTCAAACATACAAAAACACTCAAATTGACAATTAACAAAAGGCAGATGGATAAAACTGACAAAAGAAAGAGTGGGTGACAATAAGTATACAAATATTTTAAAGGTAGAACTAAAAAGATCCCTAATTATTTATATACAAGGAAAGTATACACAGTGAACGATTTCCCTTGTATCGCATCGCATTTTGCGATGCAATTGGAGCGATTTGCGATGCAATTTTACAAAGTGTATCGCACAATTTGCGATGCAATTTGCGATGCAAGTTTTACTAAATTGTATAGTTATAAAAATAAGTTTACACCCACAAGGTTTCGGATTCACATTTACCTAAGCTGTGGCGGTGGGTGTTTGAGGAATTGCCTTTTATTTAGCGTGACGTCCGACAACCTAAGACTAGAGCAAGGGAAACAATCATATCGCGCATGACGCCGCGCTGTGATCCACATTCCCCCACACATGATGGGTCGATGGAAGCAGCATCGGTAGGATTCGAAATTAGCGGTCGCCAAATGCGAGTGAAAACAGCGGCGTGCGAGTCAAAACCCTCCCTTAGTAGCCCGCCAGGCTAGTCAAAAAATTGTTCCTTTTCACAATAAATGAGGGGTACAGTTGTAAAATCCCAAAGAGAGATTATTTTTAAGTTCATAAAATGGTTTAGCAAGTCTTGGTATTTTCTAGATTTAATGTGACCGCGATCGCGATCGTTCAATTCATAGTAAACACGCACGCACTTCCCTTAACCACCTGACCACATGGTAGTGAGAAGCCAACGTTCGCCCGCACGCACACAACACATGGTAGTATTATGGTTCAGTACAACAGCAGGTCCAAAGTCCATCCTAACCAACATTCCGCACGCTGTGATTGGCCCGTCAATAAATTCATATTCATAAGGAAGCTTGGCTAGCCTCCAACTCCATACACGTTCACGAGTCGAGTAAAGAATTGCTGCACAACGCGGCGCACGCCCGTGGATTCTGTACTATACACAGCGTTGGGTTCAGGCTATTCAAGCATCGACAACTTTTGCCGATAGAGGGCGTTGCAGGGCAAAGTTCATTGAATTTTTTCTCAATGTGCGTCATCTATCGAACGTTAACACGAAGATTTCATTGCAAAAGAAGTTCTATAAAACCGATTCTCAAATTACACATCCATGAAAATGGTTGTTGATGAAAACAAGTACTATTTAGGGCAGAAAAAAGGGGGATAAGATCGTTAAAAAAAAAAAAAAATTCGGAAAGTTTTTTTTTTTTTTTTTTTTTTTGACGCTACGAAAACCGTGTGCATTTAATAATACACGTCAAAAAAAAGTTAAGGGAATAGGCCTTTTTCATATAAAGTTTTGGAGCGTCTTATTCTTTAATTATAGACACTCTGAAAGTAGCCTTGGCCTGAAATTAAGCCTTAAAAAACACACAAATAAACCTGTGTCACAGGGTTAAATTTTCAACAATATTTAGGCATTTTAAAATTTGCTATACAAAATTTATGGACTGCTATGCAATATTTTGAGATTGCTATGCAAAAAAAAAAATTGCATAGCAGTTTTGCTATTCAAAAATTTGGGACCAAATCGTTCCCTGATACATAAGAGGAAGTCCATAAAACTGAAGACTCAAATGGTGTTCATACTGTATTTTAGAAATCTGCAAATTAATCTAAAAAGTTAGAAGTGCCTACCCAGTCTGTGGTCATATAAAATCTTGACCAGTAAGATGACTATGAAGGGCAAAGTACGTTCCAGCAGTGGCCTGACAGCTCTGAAGTGACCCTCAGCCCCGCCCCCCTCTGGGCGATCACCGTCATCCCCAACTCCGATACCAGCTTGTCCCAGCTCTGCCTCATTGGGATTCCGGGGGTCATTTCTATTCTCTTGGTCGGCGTTCACAAACGGCATTTCGATGATCACCCCCTCCTGGCCCTGGCCCCGCCCACTTTGAGGGTGGACAGGATCGTCCATTGTGGCCAGGCCTGGGATAAAACCCTGCAGAACGTTCTCTAGTCTGTCGCTTAGAGGGCGCTGTTCACTTGTGCTGGCCATTGTCATGTTTGAAAGCCTGCCACTTTCAGCTTTCACACCGTTGTTGATTTGTTGGGGACACTTGAAACTTTCATTTTTATAACAGTGTTATTATAACCTGCAAGATGAAAAAGAAGAAGTGAGAAATTATACAAAGGAAAAATGGATATCCACTCAAAGATGTAAAACACAGGATTCAATAGAGTTAGGGCCATTCATTCTTTAAAAACAGTTAGTGGGGCTGATGATGTGACCCTAGCAAAGTCTTTCTCGAAAGCTCATTTAGCATTCCAGGTTAAATGTTTTCAGACAGAATTGGCTCCATTAGTTCACAGAGGATAGTGCATTAAAGGCAATTGAACAATTAAAGGCAGAGTACACTTTTGGTTATTACTCCACAAGTTAATGACCATAAAAAACTTACTTGGTTAAGAGCACTGGAGAGCTGTTATTAATATAAAACACCGTCAGAAACGACACCCTTTGAAGTAATGTAATTTTAGAGAGAGAGGTAATTTTTCACCCAAACATTTGAATCTTAAAATAGCTTTGGGCATGAAGCCTTTCTAAGGCATACTGAAAGCACACAATTCCATGCAACAAGGGTGCTTTTCTTTCATTATTTTCTTGCAATTTCGATGACCAATTTAGCCCAAACTTTCAAAGGTTTGTTATTTTGTGCATACGTTGGGATACACCAACTGAGGATACTGGTCTTTCACAATTACCAAAAGTATACCCTGCCTTCAACTCCTTTCTTATTACAACGATGATGTGGACATGTTGAGTCCGTCTAGTGAGTATGTTAAGTTTGTCATCGTAATGCTCTGTCCCAACTTGACAATTGCCCAAACTATAGTTGGGAATGGCCCAACTTGAGCGTTACATGTACCGTTGGAGCACCCAAACTATAGTTGGGATCGCAGTAATAAGGGCACCATCGGAGCCAGTCTTCCCAATCCCCATCGCCACAGACGAAAAGTGTCAAACAGTGTCTTTTTTCAAACATTTTTTGCGAAATGGACAAGAATAAAATAATAATAATAGCATTTGAAGTTATTCAGACCACTATGCAGTAGTATTAAAAAATGTTTGAGACTAATTAGAATTGTTGTTTGATTTTAGCATGTATTGGCCGCAGGGCAGAGGCCAGGGTTTGAAATAATATTGTTAGGCCTAATCCACCGATAGTAGCTGCTCTTAATCTCATAACAGTCCATGCATGATAGAGACTAGTTGTTTGGACGATCATGAAAGAAGTAAATCGAGTTCCAACTAGAGTTGGGGCAATTGTTGAGTTGGGGCAGAACAGTAACACTAACATAACAATAGAGTAGCCCTGGTAGTGGTAGGACCATGGTAGGACGTCCGTGTCTGTTGCAATGGAGGAGTCAAACTAGTTGCGATGATCTACCTTCCATCCTCCCAATGGTCTGCGACCGTTGGGAGGATGGAGGGTGTGGAGGGTTACAATCATCGCAACAAGAGTCAAACCTGCCAACCCGGGTCAACGTATAGGGGTAAACACCTTACCTAACCAGGCATCACTCTAAGTAGAACCAGAAAATTGATGTAGAAATAAACAGTCAATGGAATGCAAATTTTACAAAAACAATTTAATACATGTTACATTGGCCTGGGTGCATGTGATGTACAATGGATGTGGGATCATGGTCCATGGACTTCAGAGGCAGGAAAAGGATAACATTTTTAAAAGGAAGGCAACTTTGGATTGGATAACCATGGCGGTAGAATTCTACCTCCATGGGATAACAAACTGGTTATTTAACTGGTTATTCCGTCAAATCATCCCAATCGCTGTTTCGCCAAAGATTGTATACAGCGCTTCTCATAAAAATTCACACGAGCATGACGAGAGTGGCCAACATTATATTACAAAATAAACTAAATTTGTTGTCTACATCCTGGACATATTCGGGCAGAATCCACATTTGAATGTGTGCTAAATACTACTTTCTTTCAGTTTCAGTCACCTCAAAAAGAGTTCAATTATTTATATTCTTGTTTTATTATTATTAGATTTTTTTTAGAAATTGAATTCTACGTTCATAAATCATATGGATAGTAAAACTAGTAATAGTATACCTTTTTTCTAATTTGTGGCTCGACATTGTGCTGAACAGGGAAAAATAAAATTTGTTGGCATTTTGGGTCCAAGGTTGCCGGTAAACTGGTAAAAAACTAAAAATAGTAGTTAGTAAAAACTAGTAAAATACCCACTGCTGTGCTCTATAATTTAAATAAATAGAAAAAGGAAAGCATTTATTCAGCTAAAAAAGGTTTAAAACACTAGCACAGAATCAATGTCAGTGCACGTCAACAGTCAACTTTTAACCTTTCAATATGTCACTGGGTGCAAATGTTACCTTATTCTTAGAAAACTGAGACTTACCTGTACATTATGAGTTGAAAAACATCGACAACCCACACTCCTGTTGTCGAATTTTGATGACATGATACAGTGATGAAAAACAGAGCGATACTATACTGCAGCTGAGTGATGATGATAGCGCCTAGCCTAATGGCTCCATTATCTACCGCCCCCTAGCGGCAACCCAAAACATCAGGAGGGGGAAAAAAAATAAGAAGAATATTATTACCACGCTAAACTGAAATAGCTCCCTCTAACGGCACAACTGTGTAAACATATTTTTAAGATTGAAAACAATTAAATTAAGAGTTTACTTGGAAGAAGATGACACGCCAAAGGACAAAGACAAAAAAATGCAAATTTCATTCCACAGGTAAATTGTCTAAATATCCCAATAAAATATGAAGAAAATATGAAAGCGAGACGCCCACCTCAATTTACACGCCCCTCAAAAAGTCACATCATGTTTTATCAAGTTATCATTAATATACCATTATTTGTCTTAATGTTTTTAAAAATTCGGTCTATACAAACAAGACAATCTCACATAACGATGAACTTTCAGAGCCAACTCAGCACCGAGTATGCCAAATTTAGAGTATAAAACCCACTACCACCACCATTGCTGTGATAAAACAAAACCAAATGATAATGAAACTCTCACAAAGTTTGAAATAAAATGGCAATGCCTTTTATTTTGATAAATCTTCCCATTTGCATATCAACTTTGGCACAAATAAAGTTTGAGCCAAATCCAAAGAACACATTGTATGTTAACCACCAATAAAATACCAGTTTATACCCTTTGTGTGGCTGCTGTTACTAATCCGAATACAACTTAAACAAACGTTATTTATTTCATTTTGCAAAATATACATCCTATAACAGAGATAGTCAGTGAGACAAAATTATTTCACAGTACTGTACATCGACAACAAGAAATAGAAACTACCACATCTGAAGAAGAAATAACAAACTTTTTTTTATGGCAAATAGCCATTTTTGATCAAGCAGCAGTGTCCAGCAGTTGCCGATCCTACCTCATTCCTTCATCAAAAACTAAGTACATGTAAATTCATGAGTATTTCCAACTTTTTGCATATTTCCCATTTTCCGCACTAAACAATTTTGACAAAACTTGTTTGTATTAAACAAAGTTTGTTCATTCTACAATCAGAATCAATTATAAAAACCCAGCAAATTAATAAAGGTTAAGTGTAAAGCTACTTGACCAATTTAAACAGAACTAAAATAACAAAATAGTCATCCTAAACCCACAACACCTATAACAGCTCATATCCTGGTTCTAAGTAACTCCCAATTGGTTGGGCTCAATTTCATTTATGTGTATCACATAATGACTACTTTGATCAAGGAGTCAATCTTACCCGTTGAAGTAATAGGAAGTCAGAGATTGAACATGTTGATTCAAATGCTTCCTACTTGGCCCGGGACCCAATTTCATCACTCATGAGCAGTGCTGGAGGACTCGAGTCCGATCTCGGCCTCGGGATCGATTTCAAACTCAAGATCGATCTCGGACTCAGACGACAGGGACTCGACTACAGCACTGCTCATGAGGCCTGGAATTCTATCTGTTTTCATTTTCATTTTCACTTTTACAAAGGGCACTTCCATTGGAATGATCAAAGTATATGAGAAACTTCTGGAGGGGCATCAATGCAAAGACTAGGGCAACAAAGGGCCATGGCCTCCGTGTAATTCCAGGCATGGCTCATGCTTACCGTAAGCAAAAAATCAGAATACCACATACATATTTCACTGGTTAGCAAGGATTTTCTTTCCAGTGCGCGTGCATCCTCCACGTTACTGTGATTACAAAACTAGCACAGAAGTTTGGTGCTAACCTTATGGTGAATGGTTAAGAGGAGAACTCATAGCCTACTGACAATTCAAGGTTCTAGCAGTCATATATTCACTGGACACAACGAAGGGGAATTAACTCCATCCACTAAGTTACCATATAGTGCAAAAAAACTATTAGTACTAATGTTATTATTGAATTTAGTCCCTGTTTACTTCTGGGTAGAAATAATAAGTTCCCTTATTTAATAAAGCACCTGAATGCAAGATCCAAACTAGTAAGATCTTGGCTATGCTAAGGCTCACTGCTCAGTGTTACCTCAGTCAACAATCCTCTGCTTGTGACGCTTTTCAAAGGCGCAACAACTGAGTAGACAAAAGCATTATATTCTTGGGGTTTTTTTTAGCTTGGAATTTCTGGATAAACAGAGAGCTGTACAAAGTTGGCCCCTTTTTCTAGCTTACGACTCCAAATGCTTGATCTAGTATGAGTTACAGGTGGGTTTTAAGGCTAGAATCTGTTACAGCAGGATGTCAAGGGAATACTGCAACATGATATCACCTTTACACTCTAGTGCAGTGGCTTCAAAAGAATCTTTTCAGAGTTTCTTTTTAACCAGCCACTAAGTGACACTTCAAGCTTTGCATGGTGTGGATCATAAGAACAACTACAGTAGTAAACTTCCAAGTACAACCGTGTATACAAATCCCTTTTGTGAGAAAAATTGGTTCTGAGAAGAATCAGTGTGGTCTCTTGAGAACACATTGGTTCTACTCAGAACCAATGTGGTCTCTTGAGAACACATTGGTTCTACTCAGAACCAATGTGGTCTCTTGAGAACACATTGGTTCTACTCAGAACCAATGTGGTCTCTTGAGAACACATTGGTTCTACTCAGAACCAATGTGGTCTCTTGAGAACACATTGGTTCTACTCAGAACCAATGTGGTCTCTTGAGAACACATTGGTTCCACTCAGAACCAGTGTGGTCTCTTGAGAACACATTGGTTCTGCTCAGAACCAATGTGGTCTCTTGAGAACACATTGGTTCTGCTCAGAACCAACACTTCTCCTAAAAGAGTTTACTACATTGCAGTACCTGCAAGTTCACTACTCTAGTTTTCCTCAAAGTGTTACTGTAAAGGTACACAAAGTGACTGCTTGTATTCCTTTTACCATAATATTTTGATATTTACAAAGTCATGATGTTTTGAACATCGGTTAATATCATTCCCAGAAAACTTCAATGCTGTCTTCTCTTTACATCCTCAAACTCCATAATCAGAGAAATAACATCCGAGTACAAACTGTTAGAAGAAATAAATAGTGTAAATAAACAGGTTCTTACAATGTGTGGGAAAATATGATGAAAAGTTTGCAGTTTGGAGAGGGAGTGGGGTGGTTTTGTTGTTGTTGTTGTTTTTTTGTTTTTTTTGGGGGGGTGTCAACAGGAGATTGTTTAAACAATATTTGTTGTGAATTTTAGTGGTACAGACGTGAATTGATCTCCGTATACTTGACATTGTTCAGAATGCAAATCCCAGGAGCCTACTTGGTACAAAGTAAATGAAGTACTCTGTGAACTACATGTTAACATAGAAGTAAAAGCCTCTATGATGTGGCAGGAAATGTACACTGAAGAAAAAGCACACTGACCAGAAGCATGGCCATTTGTAAGAAAAGACCTGGGCTTGATTTAACAAAGAGCTAAGACTGATCTTAACTATGTATCAATCTTAATTGCTAAGCAAAGTGTGGCGTCACGGTACAAATCAATATGGTAATACTGACAACTCATCTTAAGCTGAATCCTATCTGTCTTTGAAATCGGCCCATGTAAATATGCACTGCCACAACTGTTTTGATTTTCTGACCTTATGCTAACCCCAACATACATGTACACATCCCCAAACCTCCAGTATTCCACTGCAGACCTTTCAAGAATGCTCCGGCCAATTAAAACAAATTGAGGCGGTGATACCTCTCATAATTAAGTTCAAAGGTAGAAGGGTGCCTGAAATGTCTCAACGTTTAAGAGCTAGCTCGACTATTCTGCCACATATTTAGCATAGTTGAAATACTACCAGTACAAATGATCCTCTCTATTCTTAAGTTTATACTTGTGTACACGTACCCTGTTTGTAAAGAACTATGGTTTTTTAGTTGCCCCTGTGACTGGTACTTTTTTCCGGACATACAATCTTTTGAGGAATGCTCCATACAGACAACATCTGCTTCATAAACTTGGTCAGTTTAACAACCAGTCAAACAAATGTCAATGCATTCTACCTAACCACAGACATTTCAAACTTGGCATACATGTTGATCAAAGTTGTACTGTCACACACACACACACAATAAAACCACCAAAACAAAAACCCACAACCGTTTAGAACAAAGCAACTATTCCTAGCTTTTGTTTAAGTATACAAAGTAACAGTGTAACAGTGCCCAGACCCGACCATTAGTTATAAAAGAAATACTTTAAAAATAAGCTCATAAAAACACATCACTATCTTACATTATGTCTAGTTAGTAGTTAACAGAGTGAAATTTGACAAACATCACAGTGTCAGCATCTATTAACTAAAAAATCAGAAACCCTTCCATAACAAATAACAATACGATAACCCAACAGGACAGAAGGACACAAGCTAATGACCAGTTTCATTTCAAAAGTAGGGTCATCCTTTGGTTTTTGTCAACGTGGTGCTAATTTATAGTCCAAATTATCGAAAAAGATACAATAAAAGTCACAGGTGATAGATCAGCTGAATAAAGTGTCTATTTGATGAGAAAACAGCGAAGAAAAAAAACCTGTCACAGTATTTTCATCAAGAATCCATCCACCTTTAGCTCGAGTACTAACCACATCGGACACCACAAAAATTTGAATCTCCAAAAGTAGGCGTTAGGCAATCTTTGGAGGCTCACATTTTTGGACATACTTCTATTGATTTCTAATCAACAGGGCCTTTTTCAGACGAAATAATTTCGCAGGAAGCTTACTACCATTACCATCTTTATAACAAAAGGCTTTCGGATACAAAATACAAAATAAAAAAAAATCTGGGGTCATGACCAAAATATGACCCTACTTTTAAGCCAGTATCCTCCCTCCTTATTCCATTCTAAACAAATGTCTCATAAAAACCAATTCTGCTAAAAATTCCACTGTAATTAATTCAAAGGAAAGGTAGTTTTTTCATTGACTCATTACAACACCCCCAAAACAGTTAGATGGTAGCATTTAAACAGACATCAACTACCAATAGTCCCATTACATTTAATTAGTACTATGAAAAAAAGGCAAACTTTTTCAAATTAAATTACTGCTTTTGGTACACATGTAGACCAAAGTTGCCAACTTTAGAGGTAACCACTCCAAAGCTGCTAACATTTGCATCTTGCAGTCAGGGAGATTTTGTACAACAATCAGAGAAATATTTAGAAATACATTCAACATAATAGGGACAAAGTTTCCATAATCAGGAAGATCTTCAAATTTGTTCAGCAGAACATGGAAAGATTGGTTTAATTTCAGGGAACTTTCTGTAGAATCAGGGAGAGTCGGCAGCTCTGCAACAGTGTTGTGTGTACAAAAAGACTTGATTGCAATCAAGTTTAATATCATCGGACAACCATGTTACAATGTGTTACACTGATGTGTTACAAATACTTATTGGTAAAAAACCCATGTTAACTACCCTTCCAAACATAACTTCAGAACAAACCTTTCCTATTAGTTTTCTTAGAATAGCAAGAAATGAGTGGTATAAACACAACACCGTTAAAAACTAACAAAATTTCATTTTGACTTTTTCAAAAGGAAAATGCTGACGTTTGTGGAAATGCTTCATACCTCATAAAAAGCTCAAGGTGATTGTTAATTAGCCCCCAATATGATGACAAAATTGAAATGCACTTGTACCTCAACTCTCAAATTCTTGTCTAAACAGCTAAGACAACCCATCACACTGTGATAGCACAAGTGAAGCCCTACAGGCCTTAACACATGAGGCAAAAGACCCTTCCCATGAAATAATGTAAATTGCAAATCGTGCATGCGCACAAACACTACTGGTTGGTAAAATGAGGACACATCACGCCTTTTTGTACTGGACTGATGGTGGCGTGACGCGCATGCGTTTGTGCATCTGCCTTGTGCACAACTCTATGGCCTTTGCCAACCAAGAGTATACATGTACCTACGGTAAATGAAGCTAGCATATTGCATGGGAAGGGTCTATTCCTACAGGTAACTTAGAGGTAACCAAATGCACTGCATGCAAAAGGAAAACCTACAATGTACATGTAGGTAGCAGTAGCACAAGCATGACAAGGGGAAATTATTCTAAATGTGTCTCACTGTCCCCTTGAAAACTATAATGTAAAAGTGAATGGAGATGTTTTTTTAAAAATCTTCTTGTAGTTTGCTTGGAACTGGTGGTCTGTAAATTGCCTTGTATGACATGGCTTTAAGTTCCTTGACAGTAAAAGTCCACTGGGTCATATACGTCCCTCATTACTATCACAACCATCATTGCTAAAACAGGGTTTAGGTAATCCCAAACTGCAGACATACAGTTAGTTTAACTAACTGGAGCTTGCTCTAGGCTTTTACATGGACACCGAGTGACTTTGGATTTTACTATGATACAATATACTGTACAAGAAACATACTGTACTAAACAACCCCCTTTCACATCTGCCTGTCAAAAAGGCAAAGAAAGATCTGTCCAGAGTAAATACTAAAATGAAAGTGCATCTAAACCTTGTATCAGGGGATCATTTCATAGAGCTGCTATGCAGAAAAAGAACATCAGCTGAAGTTAGTCTACAGGGCCTTTTTTCATTTTGCTGCTTACCACAGAATTCTGCGCTCTGTAGAATATGTAATAGGCTACCATTAGACTGTAAGCATGGAATTCTACTGTAAGCATGGAATTCCGCAGTAAGCAGTGCCATGAAAGTTGGGCCTAAGCCAGAAATGCTGTTATCTTTGAGAAAACTTTGTTTGAAGATCTGTGCTTAAAAAATCACAGGAAAGAATGTCATCACAATCTAAGATCTTCTATGAAGCCTTGTTAAGTTTCTTGACAAGTTGAAACCTTGTTAAGTTTCTTGACAAGTTCAAACCTTGTTAAGTTTCTTGACAAGTTGAAACCTTGTTAAGTTTCTTGACAAGTTGAAACCTTGTTAAGTTTCTTGACAAGTTCAAACCATGTTAAGTTTCTTGACAAGTTGAGAGAATGCAAATAGCACTATTCCTACAATCCAACAACAATGCTGTAGAACTTTTATTATTTTCATTGTTATTATTAATGTGTTTAAAAAATTTTGAGGGGAGGTTCTCAGCAATTCCTGACTATAATAAACTAGACCCTGTTCACTGAAACCAATTTAGAAACAGAAAAACCTACACATCTCATTGGCAGGTTTGGGGGTCCAGTTTAAAAACCAACACTGTCGTGCTGAAGAAAGTTCATTCATACATTTCAGAAGGTTTTTACAGTACACATGTAACTCGCACAACTCAGTACATGTACATCACCCTTGTATCCACCCCAGGTCCAACCGCATAAAGGATGACTTTGTGCAACTTAGTTGTACTTTCCTACATAAAGCCCTCTCCTTTAAGCAACTAAGGGGTCAAAGGTGAGAGTTCGATGTACCGACTTATACAGACAAAACACCTTTAAAACAAACGTTTGTCTTAGCTTCTTAACGCATGGAATATTATACATCCTGTTTAAAGTCATCATGAGACAAAAAACACACATTGACTTTTTCTTTTTCTAAAAAAAAAAAAAAAAAAAAAAAAAAGGAAAAAAGGGAAACTATTTTAACCTAAAGGTTTACAATCAGCGTTAAAGTTTGCATAGGCAAAATAGTGTTGGAATAAAAATGGCCAGTGCTATGAGAATTGGGTATAAGAAACTGCTCTCATCAGCTGCGTAGGGATCTGGCGTCTTGGGACCTGACGTGATGTGTCGCTTTGGCTTCTGACTGGACAGGTCCGACTCCTCATCATCAGTGTCTTCCGTTTCATCCTCGTCAAGGTCGGCACCGGGCAGGGGCGGTAACTTGGGCACATCTGCAATTCCATACAGGAGGAGAATGGTTTTTAACATGCATCTTTGTCAGCCAATCTGTCTTACATTTTGTGTAGTTTTGAACACAGATATTGCCTTCAACTCAGAACGGCTATTTCTCAACCAAGATATGGTCATTTGGTGTGGCATGGTGTTACACCCCCCACCTCCTACTGCATCTTCATCTTCATCATTCATTTAGGAATTCCTTAGAGGATTTTCGGGGGGGGGGGTTACTTCTGTAAGGGGAAGAGTGAATTAAAGTATAGGAACATGGGATGGACTCCCTCTGCCACAAGTGTACAATGTATGCACATGTGGTCGTCACCCACAGGCCACTTTCTTATTGAAATTTACACCATTCAAAGCTTTAAATCTGACTACATATACTGTAGTGTTTGGCCAGTAGGGAGTCTGGGTGTCCTTTGGGTCCCCTGTTTATACCCTGGACACTCTGTTTTATTATTTTCTCAAATAAAAACATGCAAATAAAAACACCATGAGTCCATTACAAATTACAGAACACAATTTTTGACTCAGTAGATCTTGCATTTGACAATAATGAACATACATGTATTAGATGCGCTTTTCCGAAAGCAATGTATCTTGCGTCAAAACAAGTTCAAGGTTGGCCCCACAGCCTGTGTGCAGAACTGAGAGACCGACGTTCTTCAACGCGCTGCAATTAGCAGAGTCGTGTACCCAGTAAGCGGTAAAGTTAGAGATTTGCGGCAATTTCACAGGAAGCCCCGGTGTGTATTATCACCCATCCATGTCACTGATGCTGCAATTTTCCTTAATGCACTGGAGGGTTCACTGAGTAGATGTGCACTTTGAGTTTGAGTCTCACACAGGTTTATTGCATGTTCACTGTAAATGTCACTTGGAACTTTGAATTTGAAAAGTTTTGCAATACACAGGAAAACATTTTCCATTAGCCTCGAATTTGGCACAAAAACTAATGGCACAAAAACAATGTGCATCAATTTTGTAAAAAAATCACCAGAAAAAAAGTTATTCTCAAGTGTGTGTGTTTGAGTTCAAATCCACTTACCATCCAAAGTTCCTTTGTAGATAACAATGGCGTTGATTTTAGGATTATCGTAGTCCCCCTGCAAACAGAAAGATGCTAAATATTAAAATCAGACGCCAGAAAAATACGATACATTATCGTAGTCGCCCTAAAAACAGAAAGATGCTTATTTAAAAATCATGCACAAGAAAATATGATGGATTATTGTAGTTTACCTGCAAGTAGTTGCCATGCAAACATAAAGACACTTATTTTAAAATCATGCGCAAGAAAATAAGATAGATTATTGTACATGTACATGTAGTTCCCCTGCAAACAAAAAGATGCTTACTTTAAAATCATGTGCAAGAAAATACAATGGATTATCGTAGTTGTCCCGCAAACAGAAAGACACTCATTTTAAAACCATTAAGGAGAAAAATCAATGAATATGACTGGCGCTGTATGAATTTACTGAGGCTTTTCATGGTAGAGGATCAATATGGATTTGAAGTTTCTGGTACGCAGTGCGGGTAATCTCACAGTAGATGAATATGACTCAAGTTTGTTTACACAAGAGCTGCAAAGCCAGTTAGAAAGGCACATCTGGCATGCTGAAAGTGATTTACAGTTTAATGGAAGAAAAACATCAAAATTGTACTTATAAATAAAAGTAGATGATACAGTAGTGGGTGATTTTTATCCATTGCCTAGTCTTGGCCTTTTTTTAAAAAACATTGTCACTCTTTTCACAAAGTAACAAATCAAGAAGTCAGCTTTGTTTGGGTAGTTACATGTAGATGTGCTCGGACGCTCCGATGCCAAAATCTGAAATTTCTTGCCAAAATTCAAAACTGGGTCCACAAATACTAGTACGAGAAGAGCTTTCTAATAACAAACTAATTACACCTAATTTAGATCGCATCACTAAACCAGGAGAAACACTGAGGTCATGTCCAGTGTGTACTTTGTGTTACATTTAAACATCAAATACAGAGTACAGTGAAATGGTTTAGAACAGTGCAAACTGCTCCCAGGTGCACAAAGTTGTGCAGGTGGAAATGTCACGCATCGCAGTGATGTGTGGTAAGCGTGTCCGTATCCCCAATTAACACACCTGGGGGGGGGAGGGGCTTTGAAGCAATCTACCACATGTCTTAGGTATCACCTGTTCATGTACACATATGTATGCATGTAAACTACGTAAACACATTCTGAGCAAGTAATAACAAGGTTGTGAGAGTGGTCGCTCAGTGCATAGAAGGGTGAGATGCTGTAAGTGTGAAGTGTACAGCGTACACACAATGGGGCCTGTACAATATGAATTTTACAATGATGTACTGTTATCAAATTAAAACTGTAGTGTCCATTTGCATTTCTCTTAAACAAGCCCTATTTCAGCGCTGTTGTTAAGCCATTTACCATTTTTCATTCAGCAGCCACTGCCAGAAACACTAAGGCAAACCCCTTGTCTTTCTATATTAGTAACTGGTTTCATTTACATGTATGTGAATTACACAACACACTGGACCTATGGCTTTACAACCCATCCAAAGGATGAAATTGTGTTTTTTATGAAGAAGCCAATATTGATTGATATAACAAACGAGTAAAACAAAAAGTGGTTGGTTTAAAATCAGTGCTCCCTATTCTATACCAAGTATGTACATTAGATGTGGAAGTGCGCTTGTCTAACTTACTGTCCCCATACAGGGCTCAAATTTGGGGTGAAAATCAATGAGAGGTATTGTATCTAATGTAATACCAAGATTGATTTCGACAAGACCAGAATTAAAATGAGGAAAAATGTCTACACAGTTAAACATTAAGGGTTTTAATTTAAACAAGCACTAAGAGAGAATCTATCCCACGCGATTACGGGTTTTCTTCAATACTTAACAGAATTGAACGATATTTATTAGACTGAAAGTCAACATTTCAACAAAAACACAAGACTGCTAGACTTATCAAGTCATAATGAGTTTACTGGCCCGATGCTAAAACCACTGGCCTCTGGCCTGCTGTCCAGCAGTGTCAATTTCGAGCCCTACCATTTTGCACACTACATGTGTGGTAGCATGGTGAACATGGTGAAAAGCTTTTTTTTAAGGCAGATATAATGGAGTGGGCACAGTCTTTGATGCCGCCATGATTTTGCACAAAGCACCCACAAAACCAAACAGCAACTGCTGTGGGTGCCCCTTTATTTTTTAAATGAATGTTTATTCAGGCAAAATATCACTATGCCCTGTCGAAAATTATAAAAGTTCAAGGCTTGTACATGTCTGGTGTAATTATTGAATGCAGTCATCCGTTTTAGAATGTTTTGCCATCAGCATGCTTGATTGGTTGGGATAGTGAGGGCAGAGGGGTGGGTGCTGAAAGGTAGAGAAGTTACAAGTACACCCTCAGTTTGACAAGTTGAGATGAAGAGGATGAAGGACCCTTGATAAGGAGGAGCCTGTCAAAGGGCTCACCCTTAACACAAGCCCGGAGTACATTGCTCTAGTAAGAAGCTGCTCTGGGCTAGTCAGCATTCTCCCTTAACCAGTTAACAGTGGTCCGCTGGCCGAATACCAGTTAAAACACCTGAGGACCAGTCAAAATTCACTCCAAGTAGTTCAGCTGGCTACTTCACTGGTGAAAAGCATCCGTATTAGATAGGAAAAAGCTAACTAATCCCACTGGCTAGTTACTGAAGAAGTTAAGGGCAAACTCTGGGCTACTAAAAACTCTGCAACCTACTTGTTTAAAATGCTCATAATTTCTTCCTTTTCAGATGTGAATACTAAATTGTTAAAATGTGTTAATTTTTGTCGTTGCGCGTGTGAATGTACAATGTAAACTCATTGGACCAGTAAACTGGTTGTGATCTCTACCATTAATACATCAGAAAGATACACTTACATGTACATGTATGACATTGTTTCAAATCTGGGCTACTAAAACTTCCTGGGGGTAGGTAAACTGCACAGTTTACTAGCCCGGTGGGCTACACTACAAAAAGCTTAAGTGCAAGTCCTCTGTCAACATGGCCAAGTAGTTACTATTTTCATGATCGAGAGCCCAATTATCACTGGTTCATTCACCATCAAGTTGCATAAGCTACATGGTGTATTTTTGCTGTCTACCAAGCACGCTTGCCAGTATTCATGCACAGGTTAACTACGCAAGTAGTAGACTGTCGCATGTGCAACAGTCATGGACAGGGTAAATACACATGTGTAGTAACTACACAAGTGTAGTGCACATGCATAGGTCTACTACTTATGTGCACTAGTTTGTCAACTTCCAATACCAAAGGGAGGGTAATATTGACTAATCACCCGAAATAAACCATATTTGTTTTACTATACATGTACCTATGAGCTCTGAAATAGATTGACATTAACGTGTGTCGTCATCTTTTCATGTGTTGGCTGTCGCTAGGGCGATGTTGGCGCATGTGTACAACATCCGGAGATCAGTTCCATGATCATAAAGCGCATGACAAGTAGACTGATGCCCGGGCTGCCCGAGCGTCGGGCTGCCCAAGCGTCAGTTTACTTGTCATGCGTACTAATACCATGTGCGTGAATACTTGCGTGCGCGCTTGGTAAACAGCAAAGATAGCATCTAGCATGTGATGTTGAATGGACCAGTGAGAATTCGACTCTCTGAATGGACCAGTGAGAATTCAACTCTCTCAGTCATGAATATGTATGAGGTATAGTAACTGATATTAGCTTTTCTTGGTGTTGGAAGTTGACAAACTAGTTCCCGAGGCTTAAGCCGTGTTCCCATTGGACTTATTTTTGCTAAAGTACTGCGACTTTTCTGTAGAATGACAAAATGAAATCCAATGGGAACGCATGTTAAACTGACCTCCCTGTCAACTTACCGCGACCGTGATGTAAAACTAACAGGCCTAATGAGGTCGCGGAAGACTTCCGCGCAGCCATGGTAAGTTATCAGGGCCGATAAAAAGTCCAATGGGAACGCTCCGTGCTGTAAACCTACCACGACCACGGTGTAAAACACTATGCAAATAACACCACTTCCTGTATACACACAGAGAAAGGGCGCGCGAAAATGGAAGTATGGTTCCCTGTCTCGTTTGCACTGACCATCATACCGTATGCAACGTGTGTACATGTATCATGCAATACAAAAACAACGCTATTTTCAATCTCGTCCAGTTGCTGCAGTTTCACTACTACTTTGGTAAGAAATATGGCAGATTTGATCGATTTTGTGAGGAGTTTAATTGGGCTAGACGAATGTGAAAATGCGCGCAAAAACTAAGTCACAGACACGTCGTATCCTGCTTAGGTCAAAGGTGACTGTGCACAGCGCCCCCGATTCGGACGATCTGCCAGTTTTGGAGAGCGAGTTAACTGTTCCGTCGCGGAATTTAAGTCCAGGTGGGAACGCACGGTAGAACTACACCTAATCCAGTCACGGTAACTTTCCGCATGGCCGCGGAAGAAAAAGTCCCATGGGAACACGGCTTTAGTTGGTCAATTTCCAATACCTCTGGGAGTTAATATCAACTGTCCACCCTCAATCAAGTTGTATGTATAAACAAAAATACATGTTTGCTATTTATACACATTGTAGATTGTACTGGTACTGTACTCAAACATAAAATTGATTGGACTTGGTTGACTGATGACAGACAAGGAGGGGTTTAGTGTATTTTTCATTTAAAACAAATCTTGAACTTTCATGTGGTTACAGCAAAGCTCGGCAGCTGGGGGCTGTATCTCCACAGGGAGCTGAGAAGGATTACAGGAATGTTGAATGTTATTGGCCCAATGACCAGGGCACTAATGGTAAGCGCATTGATACTGTCTCACTACCACTGGGCATCCAGTGTACATGGTGTACAGTGTGTACATAATTTCTTTTTAAACATTCTTGATGCACCAGCTTGCCTCATTAACACTAATGGAAACCCACATGTGCACACACTTTGTTCTTTGTAGTCCACTCTCTTGTAAAACAGTTGGCATGGTTATGGGCAGGGCTACTATTATATACACGCACACTGTACACATGAAGCTGCACATACGCACACGTACGATACGTGCATTACACAGGACTGATCACACATGGGCAAAGAAATTTATCCTTAGTAAACAGCCTCTCTATAATGAGAGAAATACAAATTTGAATTGGAGCACCACGGCAATGACTTGGGACGTCAGGGGTTTCCCTTAACTTTTTTTTCCACTCGCCCGCCGGACGAGTCAACCAAAATGTTGGGTCGCCCGCAAGTTTTTTCACTCGCCCGTATGTTATGCACACAATTTTCGTAGCATCAAAAAACAAAAAAAAACAAAAACAAAAATACACACACACACACACACAAGTGTGTAAACACCTCCAATCGGGGACCTCCTATTGTCCCTCTTTTGTTTGGACTCTAACTTTTTGGCAACAGCTCCCATTGGTTTTGTACACAATTTCCAACTAGGGACCTTTACCCAACCGGGGACCCTATTGTCCTCTTTTGTTATAGGTCCCCGGTTTGAATGTGAAAACAAACTCACACACACACACGGAAATTTACGTTTTTGGACCTTCTTATCCCCTAATTTCTTCCCTTAATAATCCTTTTTTCATCAACTACCATTTTCATGGATTTTTGATTTGAGAATCGGTTTTATAGAACTTGTTTTGCAATGAAACCTTCGTGTTAACGATCGATCGACGACGCACGATGGAGAAAAAAACCCAATGAACTTTGCCCTGCAACGCCCTCTATCGGCGATGTCGATGCTGGAATAGCCTTAACCCAACGCTGTGTACAGTACAGAATCCGAGGGCGTGCGCGCCACAATGTGCAGCATTTCTTTACTCGACTCGTGAACGTGTACAGAGTTGGAGGCTAGCCAAGCTTTCTTATGAATATGTAGTTTTTAACGGGCCAATCACAGCGTGCGGAATGTTGGTTAGGATGGACTTTGGACCTGCTGTTGTACTGTACAATACACCATGTGCTGTGTGCGTGCGTGGACTACAGGCGGGCGAGCGAACGTTGTGGGGCCTGTGGATACTCGCTACCATTACCATGTGGTTATGAGCGTGCGTGGACTACAGGCGGGCAAGCGAACGTTGTGGGGCCTGTGGATACTCGCTACCATTACCATGTGGTTATGTGCGTGCGTGCGTGTTTTACTTATGAACGATCGTGATCGCGATCGCGGCCACATTAAATCTAGCAAATGTAAATACTTCCCAAACCATTTTACGAACTTATAAATAATCTCTCTCTGGGATTTTACCACTGTACCCCTCATTTATTGTGAAAAGGAACAAATTTTTGACTCGCCCGGCGGGCTAGTAAAGGAAGGGTTTTGACTCGCCCGCCGCTGTTTTCACTCGCATTTGGCGACCGGGCGACCGCTAATTTCGAACCCTGGACGTGGGGGCAATTGAGTTCATTGCTTCTATGAAACATCATGTACAATATGCATACATACAGTATAAGAGATTTAGTTTCATATTGGTAAACTGCACTTTTTTCCACTGAAAATATTGATTTACAACTAAAGTGAATACAGGAAATCGTTGTTCCCCTTTGATATTCAATAAATCCCTATCTCTATGGTCCAGCAATTAAGGAGGAAATTAATGAGTATCGTAAGCTGTACATGAACAAAACACTGTACCTCCCGTTGTTTGTACTGTAAATAAATACCATCTGTTCCAGCCAAGCTAAAATAGGCCTGATGCTTTTGTTAACAGTCTGACTGCACACTGACACTGCAACCAAAGCGTTGCTTCAAACTTCATTTTGACATGTTGAATGATACAGTTATTGGTGTGTCGTTGACAAGCGGTCGAGCACACTGGACTCAAGCTCTGGTGTTGAGTCCTGGTCTTGACACTTGTGTTCTTCAGCAAGACACTCAACCATGATTGCTTTGTGCTTTGGATGGGATGTAAAGCCTATGGTCTTACACAATGCACATAAAAGAACCTACATCGCTATGAGAAGAGGTTTGTCCTGATGTTTTTGGCAGTGGCTGCTGAATGCTCCACATTACCTTGTAAACCATTAGACGGTGCAACAAAATGGCGTTTCATAATTCAAAACATACATGTAGCTCTGCTTATCCTATTGAAAAACAATTAATGAGCGTTTTGATACGCTTCTAGGGGTAGGATAAAGCGTTACATAAAAACCCATTATTATGATTAATTTTTATTATTATTATTATTATTTGTACCTGTATATTTTATTTATACATGTAGAGGAACACTTTGTAATATGATGTGACAAGACCCTTTAAAGACAAAGAACTGAAGCTGGTTATTTATCAGGAACTTTCTTTTTGTTTTCAATTTGCTAGTTTCAATCTGAAAGCTCAGTGATTACACGTCATGTAAGTGCGCACAAAACCAGTCAGAGAAATATGTCCATTGAAGTGCACTACCAAAGTCGAGGAAATAACATCTGAAGACCTGACAAATCATTTAGATTGCAATCAAAATCAGCTTAATACAGTATATGAACAGGCACAGAATCCCTGACAAAACAAACATTTTTTATTTTTTTTTACAAATAAATCTGTTTTTTGGGGTGTTGTTTTTTATACACAAGACCACCACCTTTTCTAAGGTTGGTTATATGGTGTGTTTATGACTAGAGGATTGGAATTAATTAACTACGTATTTAGAACCAGGGTTTCCCTAAAATTGTCCATTCCCCAGGATTAATTTTTTCAGAACTGGCCGAACAATTTGTTTTTGAGAATACACTTGTCACAATGAAACCCCGACTAAACAAAGGAAATACAACATTTCAGGTTCTCTTGTAAACTGAGGATGCCCTCTCCATGAATCGCAAAACCTCGGCCATAAGCTACAGTGTACAGTTGATAATTGGCCATGGTATGCTGGAATCTTTGACCACTCAGACTTAATCAAGTCCTACATTGAGCCAAATACAATGATAAACAATGGCAGCAGCCTATTTCTCACTTGTAATCCTTGTTTGTACAACAAAGGACGAAGGTCCGGAATCAGAGATTACACAATAAACCCAAGAAAAAGGGAGATATCGACCATCATTTCCAGTACCCTTTTCCCCTCTTTGTCCGGAGGAGACAAAGCATGGCACAGTGAGTGAATGCACTTTGCACGGTACACAATGGACTGTGTTAACATTCTGGTATTCCTAAGTTTAAAAGCGGGTGTACACGTCATCTGTTGTTTGGGCTCAGAAAAAAATTGGCAGGTATAACATACACGTCTTCCGATGTTAACTGGTCAACTTGAGTTGCAAAAAAACCCAAACAATGTCTGTGCATGTACAATACCTTCCCTGGTATTAGTCTACATTATGTACACGCCCATTGTAGATTACACCTCATGTATTACTTATAATCAGCAAAAGCGTTACATTCATTTAATTTTTTAATGTGTACAACATACACAGTACGTTTGTACCTTTAGGTCCTGTACTTTAGAATGCAAACACTGGCTGTACATTTGTCAGAAAATATTGTTGCTGTGCAAACACTGTGCACTGCCCTGAAGCTGTACGTACAGCCTGATGAATAATTCATGCCTAATGGCAAACACACATGATAGATTCTGTATATTTCTGCAATACTGCAAAGTGTTGATTTCAGCACTGGCTTTGAATCGATGCATCTCTTTCTGTGAAAACCTTAATTGAATTCTGTACCAAGTTCAAACGGAACTTCCTGGCTATGGGGATGCACAAATTCAGATCATTGTAAATTATGCATTCCCAGTTATCACATGTACTGTACGTAAATTATATTGCAAATTATTACATTATATGCGAAGATGAATGTTAAAAAAAAAGGCTTCATCAACAGGGCCCGATTTCATGGCTTTGCTTACAGCCAAATTCTGTGCTTATGATCACCATTTTCCACTTACTGTGCAAGCGCCAAATTTCTGCGCTAGCTGTGAAACCGAAGAATGCCTAAAGTATGGAATAAGCAATGGCATGCGCACAAGCAAAAATTCCCTGCTAACCCATGAAATACGCTTGATGTAAGCGCGGTATTCCCTGCTTCCGTAAGCACTGATTCTTTGCTGTAAGCACAGCCATGAAATTGGGCCTTAATGTTTACATTGGACCATATAAATGTAATTATGTATATTATCAACATGCATATTGTAGGCCTAATGTTGAAAAAGGCAAAATCTTACTGGAAAGACCCATTGCTATGCTTGCAGGATGCACCGTACATGTAGATTACATGTTTATGATTTATTTCAAATTTATTTACTTACAATTTGTCTTTGTTTTCCTTTTGTTTGTTACAACAACAGTGCTACCATGTACTAACTGTACATAGTACAGTACAAAATAATTTTATTTTAAATTTTTTAAATTGGAGTATGGGTCAACGGAGGCCTTCCCATTTTACCAGACGCCAACATTGCCATGGTGATCAGTACTGTGACACCAAAGAGCAGCTAGTATTGATTTATTGGCAATTTCAAGTTAGTCTTGCTCTTGATACTAACCAGCACTAATAATTTTGCTAAAGTCACAGCCACTATATAAAGCATGCAATTAATGTAACGTAATCGTTAGATGTACTCCGTGTTCCATCATCCACCCTCTTGGGCTTGTCAATTTGAAAGCTACTCGGCCATGACAACTGGCCACATACTATTAACCAAGACCACTCTCGGGAATCTTGCTGTATTACTAAAACCAGAGCAGTCGTCCCAATGGGGCACCAATCATTGTACGACCCTCTACATGGTTCTTTGTATGTATGGACACACCTGATCAGGCCAACTCGATAGATACTTGACAGTACTTGTATTAGCTGTGACAGATTGCAGAATATCAAATCAGGCTTGAGCCTAAGTGGAAATGATTGTGTTTCTTATGGGATGAATCAAATTATTTGAAATGTTCTCTGCTACAAAGTGTTCATTAGGTTGAATTGCCCTTCAATTTAGAATTTATATCAAAATTACTACTGAATTTCTCCGAGCCTTTAGGAAGGCTTGGCAAAGTGTAGTCAGGGCTCAAATTTGTGGGAAAAATCCACAAGACTACAGGGCTTGTAACTCTAAATGTTTACTGGACCTGGGGTCGATTTCACAAAGAGCTAAGATTGATCTTAAGCTGTGTATCAATCTTAATTGCTAAGCAAAGTGTGATGTCACAATACAAATCTCTATGGTAATATTGGCAACTCATCTTAAGATGAATCGAGCCCAGAACTGTTTTTACAAGACCAGGGGTCGATTTCACGAAGCACTAAGATTCATCTTAAGATGAGCTGTCAGTATCACCATAGTGATTGTATTGTGACATCACACTTTGCTTAGTAATTAGGAGTGATTTGGAGTTAAGATCAATCTTAACTCTTTGTGAAAAGCATTAAGATTCATCTTAAGATGAGTTGTCAGTATCACCATAGTGATTTGTATTGTGACATCTCACTTTGCTTGGCAATTAAGATTGATACACAGTTAAGATCAATCTTAGCTCTTTGTGAAATCATCCCCAGGATCAAAACTTCCTCAGACAGTTTAACATGCATATTAACTGTTTTCATTTGATGATTTATCTCACTTGCCTTTATGTGTATTAATTATACTTCATTACTCGACAGAATTCAAAGTATCATACTCAAGTCAACATTGGAACATATTTTGTTTCCTCTTAAAATATGACACAGTGAGATATTATTTAATTGAATAATGCATGAATGCCGGATTTGTTTGGTCATTAGTTTACTGTGCCGATGCTAAAACCACTGGCCTCGGGCCTGCGGTCCGGGATAAAATTCAAGCCCTGAAAACGGTCATCATGATGGTCATCATGATGACCGTTTTCAAAGGCTGTAAAATTCACACGACGCGTGACTGCTTTTCCTTTTAAAATACACAGCATGTGTGCATCAAATTGACACTTCTGTCACCACAATATAACAGGATTTTATTTAACAGTTTAAATTTACCAGGCCAATGGATAAGTGTATGTTCTTAATCTTTTTGCTCCACCAACAGTGCTGTTAGTATTTATTTTTAAACACAATCGATGTGTTACTCTGTCAGGGTTATGCAGGACACTGAAGCTACACTGTGCATACAATGAAGTGCAACCACATGTGGTCCATCCATGAAGTGTGACTGATGACGTAATAGAATTCAGTCCGACTAATTACTTCTATCACTATCAGGTCTGAAAACTCATTCAGAAGATGTTCATACTTTGTGTATGCATTTATTTGTGTGCAGACTGTTACATGATGTAGTTTGGCATAAAGAGATGTTATTCCTTACATTGTACATGAATTATCAGCTAATTTGAACAAACCTGCAATGTAATTTGTACCGATTTATCTATTAGTCATTGTTTTAGGGCTCTCTAAGATGGTGGTGGGATGAAGTCAATGCATAAAGACTAGCACCTCCTTATATAGGAGTTACAGATACACACACCTTAAATATAAAATAAGATGAAGGGAAACAAACAATGAAATAAAAGAAAAAATTATAACGATAACCAAAACAACCAAAACTGCCTAATTTCATGGTGCTGCTTATTATTAATTCTGCGCTTACTACAGTCAGCAATAAAACGCAAAACAGAACACCATAGTGTACACTTGTATAGTAACAGCGCCATGATTTTTGGGCCTGATCAGCAAATAAAATGCTAGCCACTTTGTTCAGTTTTCAAAGCTACACGTAAACGTATCGGAGTCACCAAAAGAATCACACAAATGCGGGAAAGTTCCACTAATTGCTGGCACCCCAGTAAGCCTCAGAACCTACCACAGGCTTTCGGCAAGACATCTGGAAGCCTGCTACAAAGAACAGATGGCTCCATAGTCCACTTATCAGAGGGTTAAGATGGTACACACATGTATGTCTGTACAATTTTGTGTATTCAAGTGAAAAAACAATTTTCAGCCCCTAAAAAACAAATTTAACAAAAATATCTACACAATTCTGAGGCCTGAACCCCCTCTTAGATATATGTGGAACAGTCAGTATAGGATATCAAGGACTTTTACTTCCCCAGGGCATTGCACTTTGGAGAAAACAGTGAAAAAATAGCATTTGCCATGTCTTGGTGTTTACCAGCCCTCACTTAAGGGAATGGTCTGTTACTGTTTAGTCTACATGTAAGTGTTACATAGTATTAGTAGTTCCATGAGAAGGAGCTTTAACAGGTCAGCGTTCTCCCTTAACAGTGGTCCACTGGCCAAATGCTAGTTGAAACACCCGAGGACCAGTCAAAATTCTCTGCAAGTGGTCCGGCTGGCTAGCTCAGTGTTAAAAGGCATCCCTATTCAATATGAATAAATGGACTACTGAAATGGGACCAGTGAAATGACAAGCTGAACGGTCCCGCTGGCTGGTCACTGAAAATGTTAAGGGCAAACCCTACAGGTTAAAGGTGAAACTCATACGCACCTTGACAAATTCCATCAGTAGCTCTCCATCAAAGGTAGATGCTTCCTTTTGCAGCTTCAGCTTGCCTTTGGTGATTGTGAATGGAATTAGTTCATCATGACCTGTACCCCTACCAGCGATATCGTAGATGTCTAATCCCGAGACAACGGTGTGTAGATCATTCAGAACAACATCAAAAACCTGTCACAAGAAGTGAAATAAATTTGCACGCTTCAGTGTTCTAACCACTCACTGTGTACAACAAGCATGGTAAAACTAAAAAGACATAAGTCATGGAGGAAAGGTTGAATCTTGTTTGAGACCAAATCCATAAATGTAAAGCAGCGAACTGAAAACATTTGCTAATGTTTATGTTTACGTTGGTTGACTGGGCAGGATGCATCAGTTTTGACATGTAACCACCAAGGGTGATTGACTGGTGCCCTGGAGCAGAGCCATAGACAGGCTCTTCTATTTCTAGGCAAGGACAAATCTGTGGGTCGCAATCTTTGAAGTTGTCCTTATTTAAAATTCGCGCAGTTTGCCATTTTGTGACGGCGCAAAATTTGTTTCCTGGCATGAAATTTGTGCAGGATAGCTCGGGGCACAAATTTTGAGCACCGCTCGATCTGTTATCGTTCCTATCCTTATCACCGATTGTCGAGAAATATATACGCTATTATGGGAATATATGTTAAAAAGGTATTAAGTTCAAAGTAGTATTCTGCTGGATTTTAAATTCTGGCTGAAGTGATACTTTTGTTCATAAACTTGGGAAGAACGTCGAGAAATAGGTCTGCTCACCAAACAATCGCGCATGCAGATTCTCGTGTCAGATAACTTGTTGATAAACTTTCCGTTAAAATACATACTGTAGAAAAACAAATTTGAAAATTTGTTTGCAAGACAAACACATCCCGTTTTTGTTTGTTTGTTTGGTTTGGGTTTCGTGTTTGTTTTCTTTAGACTAGCGATGACAACAACCGCAATAACAACAATAAATAGAAGCCGCCGCCTCCATGTCAATTTCGTGCCTCAGCAGCCCAATATTTATTTGTGTGGGCAAACCTTAGTTCAAAAATTGCGCACGCAAATTTTAAAATTGGCTTGTGCGAATTTAAAAAGGGTGCTAAACTATAAGGCAGTGAAAATCAACTGGGTGGAACTTTAGACAACAGTACAAATAAAAAACAACATCTAAAATAAATCATAACTGCTCACAGCAGCATTTGAACGAGTTGAAAGTATGGTGTCTTTGAAATGTTTGTTTTTGAACTGAGTGAAAGTGTAAAGCACTCTACTATGAGATGACTAAACAAACTTACTAAACAAGAGCAATATTTTCTTATTTCATTTTCAAGAGTAATAATTAATATAGACTATTTTATTTCATAATGAAAATATGGCAGTCGGATACAGACATTTTATACCAACCTTTCAAAAGACATAAAATTGAGCAACAAATAGAAATACCACTGTCATTTTGTCAAAATAGCTGATAATAATATTGATTATTGTATCCCTCCAACACTAACACTTTAGCAACAGAAAGACTAACTTCTTTTCTGCAGAGAAAATGTGGTTAATGAAACTGCCTATAAGTATAAAAGATCAATCATGGTTTATTACAAAGTGAAATAGCACTACACTACAGCAATAGCAACCCTTCCTTTGATTTGTTATGTTAGTTTCAGCTTGTGTGTAGGTTGTATGTCACTGCTAAATAAATACATTGCTTTTGTTTTGTAATAAATAATATTTTTTTACACTCGAGACCACCACCGGTATCACTTACCTTTTGCCGAGATGCTGCAAACCAAACCTCACAAAATTTCAACACAAGCACATAGTCGCCATCGTCTTCGATTGTGGTTGTATACCCAAACGTGTTGACATCATACCGCTCTGTCTGGTAGAGAATTGCATCCTGTGGTGGCACGCGCCCGATCACGGAAAGACTTTTTCCGAAGTCCGAGGCAACGCCAACCTCCAGCGGGTCACTCTCATATTCCACGCCGTACACATCCCGATGCGCTGGGCCGCCACAGTTGACGGCAAATACCACTTCGGCAATGGCATTTGATGGAGATATGCAGTGAATAAAACATGTCAAGAGAACCGTGAAATATGTTAGATGTTTCATGCTGAAATGAAAGTTGGAAATTGGTATAAAATTTCGTCTGTTTGACATTTTGTGGGGTGAACTAGCAGCAGTTTCTACACAGTCGGTCCTCAAGCGCTGCGAACACATTGTACACAAAACAGCGTACATCGTGGTTGATCGTGGTTGGCCACATGTACAAAACGTAGAATTGCAGAAACATTATTTTATTCACGTAGTCATTTAGTTAATTATTCAAAACTGTATTTCTTTATAGCCTAAACTATTTTGTTCACAAAATATATACAATTTAAGTATTTATTCGTTTTTGAAAATTTAAAACAATATTTGAAGACATTACTATAGAAAAAACGACAAAAAATTCAATTAATAAACTGTGACAAATAAACAAACGAATTATCCTTCCCAAGAAGCTCAATCCAAGATGGCAGCCTCCGTAGCAGATTTCTACTTTCTATTTTGGTGTTTTTTAATTTTCAATTTCTGTGGTTTTGAGAGAGTAAATGCCACCGATGGTGAAAATGAAGGTAGATGAGACATATATACGTGCACGGGACTTACTGATCCAAGTTTATTAACTGGAAATTTTGTTCTAAACAATTTGTTCTGCCGGCTATTGCCAATGTGTACGCGATGTATTGGAATGCAAGAGTAGAGGGCGCTGTTTATATATAAAATTGGTTTATATAATAATAATTTATTTTTTTTCCTGCTGCAGGTTATTGATTTATTGAACTGTGACAATCTACTGGGTATTAAATTTAACTAAGTTATTGATTTGACCCTCTTGACAATTTTTTGACAATCACAATGTGAGTAATATTTTTTTTAAAGTTTATATCATGGGGATGATGAAAAATGCCCCACACACCATTCCCACCTGACCTAGTGACACTGACAGTCGGACAATTTGACTTAGTGAGACAATATCATATGGCGGGTAGGACAACTTGATGGCTTGTCCGTTCAACCACCTCCATGGTTAACAATCTGAAGACAGGTCGAATTTTGATCAGACAACTTGGTGGTCATGGTGGTGGTTGTTCAAATCCGCTTGTTTCAAACTTTGAATCAAAGACTAAAGAGACTTTCATTCAATAATGGATGTAGTTATTGCACCAAAGTGATTTTAATTCCACATTACTGACATTTCTGTGGGTTTGAGGGCCTGTCAATTAAACAAAAACGAAGCAAATTAACAGCTTTAATTTGTTTGCCGGCTAGAAATTTGTCCGATATCACCCTTTTTTTTACTCTACTTGGTAGCAGGCTACTTAATTTAGTCTGGGTGTCTATGTAATGAATGTCAGTGGCGAAGATCCATCACTCACCCATCAACTTATCTTGGCACTCCGTCGAGTTGTCTCACTGATGGCTTGTCGAGGCGTTGAGTTGTCCCACCCGTCAAGTTGTCTCACCCATCCAGTTGTCTGACTGTTGAGTTTTCCAACGGTCAAGTTGTAATTCCAGCTGGACATGACTGATGAAGTTGTGATGGATGATCTTAACCCTACGTTACTGTTAAGCCTGTGCGTAAACGTTTTTTTTTTTAACCGTGTAACCGTTTCTGAAACGGTCGGTTACACGTGTAACCGACTGTTTCAGAAAAAAATGGAGTTCAAAAAAATTGGTTCAGACGACCGAGCACGATGTTCACTGCCATCGAACGGATTTTCGTCGGGGATGAATCACATAATGGAAACTTACTTGTAGGTGAAAATGTATCCAGTGAAATAAACAATCTTTGTCATTCAAGTGTCCGTGTTTCTTTATCAATAAAGTGCATTTTTAAGCCGCCCCACTGGCATACTGCACAGACTTGGCGCAACCGCAACAAGAAAGCTGACATGACGCAACACGTGACCTGACAGGTGACCGACACCAAACCTGACTACTCGACAGTGTTGATTGGATAAGAGTGGTTACAGTACATGAGCAGTGATAGGTCCAGAAGCCGCCAGCGGTGATAGATCAAGAAGCAGCCAGCGTGCACTCTCCCACCGTTGTACCCTGTTATGTTATGTGTAATTTTAAAAAAACCGCTTCCTTTGTGGAAGTCGCCTTTATCTAGCTAAGAAAGTTGGACGCTTCGGCGCTTCGGCTGTCATTTATCTACTCAAAGAAAGTTCAGTATTGGCTAGTTTCCTTTGATGGTGAACCTGCTATTGAACGCGCGCACTCTCAATGGGCCAAACCTGTCCAAGATTTTCTTAAGACTTATCTTGCCTCTATTGTCTGCCACTTACCAGGGTCCCCTCTGTGGTTTCTTTCGTAGACAAAACATGAAGACGAAGACTATTATTCGCGGCGCACCTCGAAGATCTGACATGTTTACGCTCACGCTCAACGAAAACAATAAATAAGAACTGACAGAAGAATAGAAGATTGCGACTTGCGGTCTAAAACATTTACGGATTTATTAATTTCAACAAAGCACCATTTTTGAAACTGGTTTTACGGTTACCCGAACCGAAAAAACGTAAACGTGTAACCAAAGAATCGGTCGGTTAACCGTGTAACCGTGTAACCGTCACAGGCTTAGTTACTGTACTACATGTGTACCTACAGTACAGTGCAGTACCGGTACAGTACTTTTTCCCAAGAGTATTGCACTGTTGTTAACCTTACAGTTATAGCATTATAAACAGCGTACATGTATGTGACATATGCATGGAGAATTGTGATCAAACTCGTATAGTTTGTGCAGATGTGCCACTATTACTATTAGCATTCATCAAATTCTTTACAATATATTTCTCATACATTTAGATGATACGTTGCAATCCCACTGGGGCAGTAAGTTAGTGACTACACTATGGACATCAGTTCCCTGCTGGTACGGTGTGTCCTTTGTGACAGGGGTAGCTACCCTCCTTATGGTGATACTTTGGTGGAACAAGAATGATAATGTAAGTAAAACTGGTTTAACCCTAACCATGTTAAATGCAACAATATGCACCAAATGGTAATAGTTGTTGTGATCTGTTGCATTTGGCAGTCAACTCAGATGTCATTCTTTGACTGAATTTGTTGCATTCAGCTCAGTGAAGTGACTTCATATAGGTTTGGGTGCTTCTATTGTATCTGAACAACTTATAATGGGTATTTCAAAATATTTTTTATGGGAAAAGTATTGAGAAGTATGATGTAATATTAGGTAAGAATCATAATTCAAATCATATTCAAAAGACTGTATAATAACAGTTAAACATTACACTTATGTGCATACTGTTGCATTTAGCAGGGCAAACACCCTTGCTCAGTCCTTTCCCAAACAGCATGCCTGCACAATGCAACAATATCCCTTGTTGCATTTTGTTGCATTTGGCATGGTTCTCATTTCAACTGTGTTGCAGTCTGTTGTATTTGGCAGGCTTTGTAGAGAGACCCTAATGGGGGTTAGGGTTAAGGCAGAAAATCCATGGGTCCGTCATGCATTGTGCAATCCTTTAAAATGGAGTTACACGCCAAGCGATGCACATAAATTTTACAGATAATGAAGTACGCGTATGGATACTCGGGTTGGTTCGTGTGTGTTTTCATTTTTATGCATCCTTGCACACTACGCATTACGGACTAAACTGGATTACTGGATTTTAGGACTAAAGATCCTGTATCAGACCGCCACCTTTTTACTTATTGTGACCAACAACATCATCTTATGGGTTAATAAAGATACTAGTTTTGGTCATAACGGGTGAAATATTGGTAGTCGGATTTGGTATCTTTTTTCCCGCAAAGCTCACATGGTGTTGATTTCTACAAACAACTAATTGGAATGTTCTTTATTGCAAGCCTTTTATTGAGAGGTATCTTTGGTTTCCAGTTGAGCAATTCTGAACCATTTGTTGCATTTCAGTGATCAGGCTAAATATAACTTGTAAATGTCTTCCTCACAATTTCCGGAGGTAACCAGACTGGCCAAAGAAAAAACCCCAAAACTAATCAGTCAATCAGTTCCATGGAACTTGATGTGCTGCATTTCAAAATAGCTCATTGACAAAACTAAGAGTTTTCTTTGTTCGACAGGAAGTTGAGAACTTAGTGCCAAATGCTGCCCCAAGGAGGCCAACAGAGGGAGGCAGACAGTCGGCTCAGCGGCAGACATCACGTGCCCAATCAGCCAACCAGAATGGGCATATGCTGAAAAAAAGTTCTGAAGGCACTCCTGAGAAGACAGATAAACTGAGAGTTTTCTATGGCACACAAACAGGGACTGCCAAGGTTACTCCTCTAATTTTCAAATGCCGACTACATAGACCTGAGGGGCTGTTTGCTAAAAACTTTTCTAAAAACAGAAACTAAGTTGATGAGGTTTACCAGAAAAATACCTTGGTATTAATACTTTTTAAGATTGATTGTGAACTAATATGCTTAGCAGATACATTTTTGAGCTAAGTTTCTGCTGAGCAGCCCCATTACATTGGGATATGGACAACGATTAACAGACATATTAAGCAACTGTATACTCGGGACTAGTAAAATATATGTTGTCAGTTTGTTAAATTTGCATCACAATTTAGTAGGCCGTAAGGTTTGAGGATTTTAGAGTATTGTATGAATTAGGAATGCATGAAGAATGTAAAAATGCAAGTAACTGGAAATTAATACTGCAGGTTAATAGTTCATGGAATGGAGAACTTTCTCCCGTGATTAATTTATCTAGGATGGAAAACGCAACTTGTCTTCTCATAGTGACACCTTGTTCCCCACGAAAAGCTTCTTGAACTTTCAATTATTTTTTCCTTTGTGTTGATCATTCAGAATTTTGCAGAGGATCTCGCAAAAGCAGCAACTGCAAGTGGCATTTCTGCAGAGGTCATTGACCTTCTTGCCTTTGACCCAGAAAGCCATATTCTTCCAGAGGTAAAGTCAAAGGTTAAACTTTTGTAGTTGGTAGAGAAAATGATCAAACACCATTTTAGGAGCTTCATTGTGTAACACCAGAGGCTGAGACCTGGCTGAAGCAACTCAACCTGATTATTTAGCTTTGCGAGCTAGCCATAAAAAAGTAGTGGTACTTTACACAGTTTTGGTGTTCCTAGTAGTTTTTCTTTTATTTTAAAGATTTTATTGGGAACTTATAGAAGTTGTAAAAAAATTATTTAAAGAGAACTCCAAACTGTGGTCATTATCAAGGGAACAAAAACATAACACAAACAATATTTTACAATTTGTGCAATCTAATAAAAAAAAAAATGTAATTCAGGAGGTACTTTTTTTATTACAGACTGATGGACTAGTCACCTGTGTCTTCATTCTAGCCACATATTCTGAAGGACTGCCGACAGAGAGTGCTGCCTGGTTCTGTCAGTGGCTGGGGGAAGCAACTACTGATTTCAGGGTTCACAAGTCCCTCCTAAAGGGTCTTAAGTATGCTGTCTTTGGGCTTGGAAACTCACTGTATGAAGGCCATTATAATCAGGTATACATGTACATTTACTTACAGTAGGGCCTCAAATTATCTAAATGTATGGCAAAACCTTTTGTTAGCTCTTCCTTTTGCCATGGTGCTCTTTGTCAAGTACCATCGAAAATTAAAATTGTCCTTTAAAGAGCAGGCCTGGAATTACACGTAGGCCATAGCCTCTGTTGCCCTGGTCTTGACCTTGGTTCCCCATCAAAAGTTGTCCATAGACTTAAAGATTTTCCAAATGAAAATGGCCTTTCCCTCTCAAACATGAAGTTCCAGCAAACCAGATTGAAAATTTAAGCTGTTTGGATATGAGCCCAGGGAATCAAACATAAACATGTCGATCAAGCCCACTGTCGATATTTGTAGTTTGCATGTAGAATAATCACTTCAAATGTTAACTTTATATCAACATGTGGAGTTTTTGTTGGTATATTTTTGTCCAATTAAAAAGTTTAAAAGTTTGAAGTTGTTATATACATTTGTATGTATGCTTTATAGGTTGGGAAGAATGTGGATAGCTGGCTGAGCATCTTAAGTGCATCAGCTGTGATGGAGAGAGGGGAAGGGGATCAGAATGTTGCTGAGAGTAAACATGGAGGTAAATCCCTTGCAGTCTGTGAAATCAAACATGATATTCTTCCTATTTTAGTCTGACTTCTTCCGTTTTTTTGACCCCTCAGAAAAATCAGCAAAATAGCCTGTAAAGTCTATAAAAGCCATATGTGCCATCAATAAAATCGGTCTACTCTTTTCTGAGGGTTAGATATCATTCCTGGGTGAAATTCGATTTGATGAAGCAAGCCGCTGTATCAGACCAGGATACTCCTCATGCTTGTCTATCGGGCCAAAGCGTGAGAATTGTGGCATATACACTTGATTTGGGGCAGATACGCAAAAAAAATAATAATACATTTAATTATTATTTTATTTATTTATTTATTTTTTTTTTGGGAGAGGGAGACTTCAGATAACATTTACAAAAACCATTTAGATTGCACAGTAGGGCTTTTTAATTCCGAAGATAAACACCAAGTAAAAAACATTCGTTTCAATTCAGCGTGCTCTGATTAAACTTCCAAAACTAGAGTCCAGAACGCCCCACAGTTCTTAAAATTTATGGGGAGAACCCTGCACACTCTATTAAAATTAAACTTGCTGATAAGTTAGTTATCTATCCAAAACATTCAGCCATTTATTTCATCATGTGTCACCTGTACGGTTTTGTTGTAATTTTGATAAACTTGCAGGCATAGGAGAAGATTTTGCTGCTTGGAAGGAGTCACTCCTCCAAAAGTTATCGAGCTCCACTAAAGACTGCTGTGGCTCACAGAAGCAGTCGTGTGAGTGCGGGAAAACAGATGGTGGCTGTTGCCAGGAAACTCAAGACAACAACGACGAGGTTGAGGACACTTATTTTCAATCTTTTGAATTGGAGTATTAGGATGAATTCTCATGCATGAACGGTCTGTTATGTATGGGGATTCTGACTTTGCTCTGTCTGTTTTTTGTTTGTTTCTGTTCTAGTCATTTTCTTATTACAGCTGTTAAATTTTAATAAATTAAATTTTCGTTATTGATCTTCGTGCACAAGAAGCATGACAGAGCTGGACACAAACATTCCTTCTGGTTTTCTATTTGTTGCATGTGAAGGAATTGTATGATAGTTCCAGTGAAGATGAAGTCAGTGACGCGGACGACGTCCAAGATGGAAGCGGCAAAGTCACAGAGACTAATGGCCTGACTGACCTTGAGGACTTGGGAAAGGTCATGAAGAAAATAAAGAAGGCAAAGGTCAGAAGTCATCTAAGTACATGAAATAGACTCTTTTTTTAAATTATGGATTGGGGATAAAAACAGTGTAAAAGAAGTGTAAAGGCAAAATCAGATTTGAAGTAGGTAAAAGATATCAATTTAATTCTACAAGCCAACGTGATGTCAACAGTATCACACATATGGGGGTTATATGGTCCAAGTAGTGTTGCACACCATATCAAGCTGTAGTTGAACAGTGTACTTTTAAGTAAAACAGATGATACACTAATAAGCTTGTGGAAGAGTAGGTTCATTCCAGTCATCTAGTTATAAAGTCGCATTTCACAAACAAATTATACATGATTGGTATTTGGAAGAGTCCTTGTTCTGATCTACAGTGGTGTACAAGATTAAACAAACCTGTTCAAAGCTAATTGAAAAAGGTTAAAGAGATCATGAATGGTGTTCATTTTGTGTGTATAAGAAAGTACATTGAATTGAATAATGTACCCTTAGAGAAGATTACCAGACCCCATCTTGGCACTGCTTCCTGGAGAATTCCACTCTTTAAGGAACCCCGTAAAGCATCGGATTCTATGGGCAAGTGGCCGTAAGCAAAGAATTTAGTTGGCAGTGCTATGTTTTTGCACACAGATAAGCTCAAAATTTCAATGGAAATTCATGTTTGAGAATGATTTGCTGTTCTCTTGTGTTCTTGTGGGTGGTTGTAGGATGACAGAGCATCAGCTAAAGCATCAGAGCCTAGGGAGATGATTACACCAATGCTAAGAAAAGCACTCACGAAACAGGGTGAGTATAGACCCCTTGCATATGACGTGCATATAAAAGTGAAGACAAAAAATACAAAGGATTCCGATGCGAGGACAGCATTGTTCCTTTTGTGTTCCTTTGTTCTACTGTCCCCTCTCTCGTGATGATAATGTGTGAATGTCAATACTCATGTTGACACATCTTTCTTGCAGTCAATGTGGCATAAATGGTTTAAGTATCACACATGGACATGTACCATGCTTCATAAGTGCACCTCAAGGTTAGAAAAGTTAATGTGTGTTGGTTGATTTTGCTTGTCTCTTTCAGGGTACAGACTGATTGGTAGTCACTCTGGGGTTAAACTCTGCAGGTGGACTAAGGTTAGCATTATAGAAATACACAGAACTAACCAATGAATGTGACTGACTCCTAGGAAAGTGAAACTAAACTGAATAGTGAGAAGGATGAGGAAAATAAACTGACAATTCATAGATATCCAATGGTAACAGTATCAAACTCGGTTCATACTTCCTGCCAGTGCGAATGCGAAGCAAATTTTGACATCACAGCTCTGTTTTCGCTGCGAATGTTTGGCAGGAGTTGAGCACATCTCAACTCTTCTGAATTGTTCGTTGCAAATTTGTGGCATCAAAATTCGTACCTCATTCACATTGGCAGGAAGTGTGAACTGGGCTTTAGACCACAAAATCATCGGGTATTCAGGGTTTATATTGTTATATACACCATGCAAAGGAATCTTAACCAAGTTACTCTGCCAAAAATTGGTCAGCAGCCCAAATGGGAAGTATTGAAATTGTTTACAAAAGGTTCCTTGCTAGTTTCTACTTGACAAGTACAGTATACACCTTTTTTGCATTGAACCTCTTGTGGACATGTTTGTTCTATCATTAGAGTATGCTACGTGGAAGAGGAGGCTGCTACAAACATACATTCTATGGCATTGAGAGTCATCGCTGTATGGAGACAACACCTAGCCTCGCCTGTGCCAACAAATGTGTCTTCTGCTGGAGGTAAATCCCTCATAATCAAATAAAAATACTTGTAGATGATGTTGTCATCATGCCATTTTTGGAAATCAAATTGTATACAATTTCAGCAATGCTGAGTTTGTGCTGTCAACCTGGTACCGGCTACCATGTTTTGGGTATTTTGATTGATCATAATCAAATCTCCTAAAATAGCACTTCGGTATGTGCCAGATTGAAATTGTCAAAATGCCATATCTTGCTTTAAAAGGCCCACAAAACGTATACACACTGACGCGATTAAGTAATAGTAACTGTATCTAAGATTGACCAACAATATCTATTTGTCTTCCATGCACTTGTTTAACTATTCATTTTATTTTTCATTAAAGGCATCACACCAATCCAGTCGGCACAGAGTGGCGATGGAAGATGGATGACCCAGAGACGATCCTAGAGGGCGCTCTCCAGAATCACTATAAACTCATCAAACAATTCCGAGGTGATTTTGCCAAAATAAGTTCACCAGCCCAAATATCATGTCATGTACTTTTTGTGGCCGTTTTTTGGTTTTGCTTAGTTTTGCTTAGCAGAAAAATATTGAGCAAAATGTTCTGCTTGGGCAACTTTATGAAATTGGCCCTAGAATTACACAGAGGCAATGGCCTCTTTTGCCTTGGTTGTGGCCATGGTGCCTCTTCAAAAAATTTCCATAGACTTTTATAAACAATTTAAAGGAAGTACATTTTGCAAACTGAAAATGGCCTTGCCTTCTCAAAGAAATTGTGTGCAGTCGTACAGAAAAAAAGGTATGTGGATGTATACAAATAATGTACAACTTCTGTAACCTTTTTAAAAATGGTGAAGTGTATTTAAAACCCTCAGTCTTTGTTTCAAGATCATACCTTAAGAGGAAGGAAAGCAATTTCACAGAAGGATCATCTACTCTTGACACCATGAATGATTTAATAATTTGATCTCGTACCACAGGTGTCCCTGGTGTCAAGCCAGAGCGTATGGCAGAAGCCATGCAGGTCCAGCACTGTGCATTATCATTAGTCGGTGAACCAATCATGTACCCGGAGATCAACCGCTTTGCAAAGCTACTACACAGCCATAAAATCTCCACATTTCTGGTCACCAACGCCCAGTTCCCAGAAGCTATCAGGTACACACAGATACAATTTTATGGTCACACCACTCTTCACTTTCTAGCACTACAGATAGATGAGCATAATTTCATAAAGCGTAGCGGAAATGGGTTACCACTCAAAATACTATGTGCAGTCCATTTGTTGTGACTGGTTCCCTACTATTTTTGCTTGACATTTAGCTTTGTTAAATTACATGTATACAAACTGAGGCAAACAATGGTTGCAATGTCCCTTTGATTTTAGTTTCTCACTTGGCTTTTGTTTACAATTGCTTTGTGGATATTTGGCAAGTTTTATAAGGTGCTCATCTGGGCAGTTAGTTAAGAAAAATTCAATTTGTGCATGGCAAAAGAGATTGTAGCTATGACATAAACAGATGATTCGACTGACAATAGCATGTATAACAAATTATTAATACTGTTTATCAAAATTTGAATAGCTTTGAATGTGTGATTTTTTCTTGAAGGAGCATGGTCCCAGTAACGCAACTTTATGTTAGTGTGGACGCAAGCACAAAGGAAAGCTTAAAGAAAATTGACCGGCCGCTGTTCCGCGACTTCTGGCCGAGATTACTCAGCAGCCTAGAGGCACTCTCAGAAAAGGTCAGTATTAAAATATGTTGTTCTGATTAACATGATCTAAAACCATTTTTGATTGAATGTCAAGAAGTAGAATACTAGTAGTACAATTGCAACATTACTAGGAGAGGAATTTCATCTTCGAGAGGGCAAGGCCATTTTCATTTTGCAAAGAGTACTTCCATAGTAAAATCTTAAAGTCTATGGGAACGTTTTAAAGGGGCACCAAGGCCGAGACCAGGGGCAACAGATGCCATGGCCTCAGTGGCCTCTGTTTAATTCCAGGCCTGCAGTAAAGTCACACTTTTCTATGAGAACTTTATGTTGAAGAGCATACATGTGCAAAACAAGCTGTGACTTACAGTTATGCTGGCACATAATAAAGCTGCAGTTTGTTGGATTGAACAGTAATAGTGGGCCTTCTTGAATTCTCTTGACAGGGTCAGCGGACAGTGTACAGACTGACCATAGTCAATGGTTGGAATAATGAGGAGATCGATGCCTATGCAAACCTAGTCAACATCGGCAAGCCAGACTTCATTGAAGTCAAGGTAACGTTTGACACAACAAAATATCATGCAAATCTCTTATCAGTAGGTCCTTCAATTAAGATATAATGAAAGCATACATTTTAGATGTGAGTTTTCATAAACCACTGCATAATTAAGTATTAAGTATTGGGGTTAAGTATGACTCTGCATGTTTTGGTTTAAAGAAGCTGACTACATTTACACACAGTATGTACAAAAACAATCATTACGCACATTGGATTTTCTTGAAGGCGAGCAGAGTACGAAAAGTTGAGAACAAACTAAGGGCTTTTCTCAGAGACCACGCTCCTTCCAAAAGAGATTTACAACATGGTTGAACTTGCAAGATTTACTTATTTTCCAAAGCTTCAAACATTACAAGAAGTTTTGTTCTTCTTGAGGCAGTTAGAGTGAATCCAATATCAATTTTCCATTTTCAAGGCAACAAAACCAGCACATAATGTGGGTAAAAACTTTACAAACCCCTTTTTTCAGAACGTGCACATTTTTTAAAAGGAATTTTTTTTTAAAGATGTTTGATTTCATTTATTTTGTTTAAATATTTATTACCAAAAAAAATATTCTTCTACATGTGTAAGTTTTAATGAACACATTTTTAATGAGTTGTCTTTCTAAAATGCAATGTCCTGTACAAATTTTCCCTTTAAGTTTGTGTTATGATGTTATGCTTTGACCTTTGACCAGGGAGTGACCTACTGTGGTGAGTCCAAGGCTAGCACTTTGACCATGAAGAATATCCCATGGCATGAGGAGGTGGTGGGCTTTGTTCAGAAGCTGGTAGACCTCTTACCAGATTACGCCATTGCCTGTGAGCATGAACACTCAAACTGCATACTGGCTGCTAATAAGAAGGTAACACAGACCAATGATATTGTTTAATGTCAGACAGCTACCCTTCTCATTGCCCATTTCCATCAATATCACTGTTTGTTTTGAGGATTTGCTGCAAAGAGAATAAAGATCCCCCCAAAAAGGACGATTTTTATGTCATAGATGAGGTATTTTCTACTGATAACAGCTAGAGCACACTTATCAAAACATTGAGAGGAACCACTGAGAGGAGCCACTGCATCTTTCAAGGGACTTTGCCAAAACTAAACACAGAGCATTAATAACTTAAATCAGGCATTTATTTAAAAGCAATTTTTAACAAAGCCGATTGTTGCGCTGTCTGTTGGTCTAAAGGGCATTCTTGGAAGCGCTACACTCAAAATAGGAGTATGCAGTCAAATTGACATAGATGTACATGTACTTGGGGCCACAAAAGCCCAAAAGAATAGTTGTTAATAATAGTTTTTGTAAAAAAGTGTAAAAATATAGAAAAATCTGTTAACTCTTCTGTAAACTCTTCTGTTTTTGTAAATTCTCAATTTCTGTCCTCGGGCTCCGTTTCACAAGGGGTCACATTGCATTCGACACTCAATGGTTGTGCTCGTGCGTGCATACTAAGAAATTTCACATTGTGTACCGGTATATGTATTGATTGCATTATGCAATATTAGTGCCTGCGTAAGCTTGCACTCCAACACACATATGGCTATGAGTACCAGATGTTCATTAGCCAACTAGTCTTAAATAACTCCTACTATACCGTCATCGCTGATTCAAGACCGGTGAAACACTACCACGTGATCATGTTTTGACCAATCAGAATCCATAACTTCTCCAAGGTATTAACAAATAACAATTAATACCCATTCAATAATTCTCTGATTCAGTTCAAAAAGGAGGATGGATCATGGTGGACATGGATTGATTACTCCAAGTTCCATGAGCTCATGGCTGACTTTGTGTCAAGCAACGGGGAGAACAAATTCACAGCCTCTGACTACATGACAAAGACACCTGCCTGGGCAGTGTTTGGATGCAAAGAGCAAGGCTTTGATCCTGAGGAGACCAGGTTCAGAAGGAAAGGAAAGAATAAGGACATCTCTGGCTGTTAAGAGTCAACCGGCACACTGTGTATACAGTCAAGGATATGAACTGATTAACTGGACTGGGATTTCACAGCTGGGCCATCGTCACTGTTGCCCTGGTCTTAGCAAAATCAAGTCATTGTTATGACTTTCTGATATCTCTGAAGCCTGTTTCATACTTCTTGTGAAGGCGAAGTGAATTTGACGTGACAAATTCACAACGAAACAATTCGAAACTCGAAACAAGTTGAAATGTGCTCGAATCTTGCAAAACATTCACCGTGAATATGGAGTTGTTAACGTCAAGATCGCTTCGCATCCGCATTCACGTGAAGTATAAACTGGTCTTAACAGAGGTAGCCTTTTCTTACTGAGTGGCCTTGCCTCTAACAAGAATTGAATAACAAGATTTGTGACTCATTCTGACTTTATCGCAGGATTGTGATTTCCTGCTCTGAAACTTGTTCTAGTGTGTGAATGGGTCGCTCCAAAGTTGAGTTAAATCAATCCACAATTCCGCATACAAATGTACATAATTAGCAAGGTGTACCTCACCATTGCCCCCTTTGACAATGTTTGGCTTCTTAGTTCTTCATACAAAACCTACATGTAGGGTTTAGCAAGAGCAATCTACATGCTACATATATGTTTCACAGGATGGTCAATTCAGTTTGATGTTTTACAACTATTAAGCTGATCACAGAAATGATTCTGTTGGTTAAAATGGCCATAGTTATGATACTTTGAGATTATACTTAGCATGGTATGATGGTGTACAAATAAAAAACAAACAAACTAGTCTGTGGGTTAAAACCATGTATTAGTGATTTCTCATAAACTAAAGGGAAAACAAATGTGAAAGATGTATACAAAACGTTATGGTTTTCATTTTCTGACATTTGCTTGGATTTGATTTGCTGTAAAATATGTACAGTTATGCCTGTAAAGTTCCTGTACTATAATCAATCAGGCGTGGTATGCTTCACATTTTTATATACTATCCGATTTGAATGCCATCAGAAAAATCAGTAAGATTTGACAAGTTTGTAAAAGCCTAGATACATTCATGTACATTTAAGTCGGCCCTCGCTCTCAATAAGTTTGTCCTACTTATTTCCCAGGGTCAAATATCATGCATGTTAACTCATTAACTCTACAAATTGAACCATTCCCCCCCCCAAAAAAAAAAAAACAACAACAACAACAACAAAAACCAATAATAAATAAAGTACAAATTATGAGATTATTTGGAGTTTTTATTTGCTGGAAATATATTTGATAGGAAGGGGGAGGGAGTTTCATCCAGAGAGGGCATGTCTTTTTTTTTATTTTACCAAATTTTTATGTTAACTTGTTTTCTTTTTTTTATGTTGACCTGTACTGTTGAGTATTGATTGGTCAATCACAGCAAAAAACAAGACTAGAATGCTGTCTCCTGAAATGATTTTTATAGCACTTTTGTAAGTCTTTGGGTTTTCATATATTAAACGGTATCTTTTCTGCACTCTGGGTTTAATTTTCAAGTTGTTTCAAGTTCTTTATTTTTTGCTATTTAATTCCATAGTCAGATACTGTAGTAAGAAATATCCTTGGCTAACTGGCCAGTTTCAATAATGGATTAATCTCGGGAAAAATAAAGCATTGCGTCACTGTAAATCATACTTTCAAAAATCGTGTCTTATTTGTGCAATATTTTTTCTCCCAAAGATAGGAAAGAGCTCTGGAGATATAAAAATAAACTACACCCACAGCGTGTACATGGCTGTAGCTTTAGCACTTACGTCTCTAAATAGATAAATTGTGGGAGGCAACAAAACCACTGCTCACACAATGTTGGTAAAAACTTTACAAACCCCTTTTTCAGAGCATGCACATTTTTTAAAAGGAATGTTTTTTTAAAAATAGATAAAGTGTGGGTGGGGTTATTGTAAGAAACATTAAATGGGGACTGTCATCATGATCATGGGCTGTGGCGGTACATAGAATTGGGAACTGTAAGACAGTTACTGCATGCGCGCAGGGCCCAATTTCATAAAGTTGGAAAAGCAGGAAATTCTGCTTAGCAAATTTCTATACTTGGCAAGAAATGAGCGGGGTACCAGTGGCAACAATGTAAACTTTATGGAATCTTGGCTGGTAACCTGTTTCTGCTAAGCAAGATTTTTCTGTCCTTAGCAAGTTTTTTGTGCTTACAGGCTTTATGAAATTGGGCCCTGGTCGTCACATCAGTTCATAATTCCATGTACAGCCACAGGCCTGCTATGATCGTGACGACAGTCGCCCTTTTTAAGTGTTGATGATTTTGGATTTGGAAGCTTACTTGAAGTAAACTGAATCAAACACAAATCTGTCTTAACTCTAACTCCCTTGAATAATTTAAAAGGATCCTTCCAAAGAAAAGGGTCCTTAAAATGATGCGCGCACTAGCACTTTAAATAAATCAGCATAGTGGTTCCTAGATACCATTTAACTTGGTTTTCTTTTATACTTGCCTAGCAACTCTGAGTTGCAGTGAACCATTTGATTAGCACTTCTATTAAGAGCCTTCAGTCTGATTCTATTTTTCATTCTGTTCATTGACCTTGTTAATGTCTGTTGGAATATTGTTTACATTTGCTCTTTATGTACATAACTAGTAAAAAAGACACAAACAACTCTCAACAAGCAAAATGTTGGATTCTGATTACATTGGTATGCCTGACCCCATTTTAAACATAATCAATTTTAACTGATGCAGTCTTCAGTCCAACAGAATCAAACAAAACATGCAGTAGGATTTTGAAGAGTCGAGGACTGTTGGGGTTAGTTATATAGATAAGTCACGGACAATTTAACAGGGAAAGTTTTCCATCAAAAACAAATGTTTCCATTGAAATCACGACTGGCAGGATCATTGGGTTAATGGCTGTCTATAAATTGGCCGTCTACCTTGATCAGGATTGCTTAGTGGTAAATGCATCTTGCCCTGCCTCTTGTCTCGGTGTTCCCCAATTACAACCATACCTCAGAATTAAGCCTCCAATATGTATCAGAATTACTTGATTACATTGGTAAATTCCATTCCAAAATGAGAAACATTACAGTGTTCGGGCTTCAAGATACTCTGCATTCGTCAAGACAAAAGGTACCAATTGTTCGCTCTTAGCCAAATAAAGCTAAAAGTAGCTCAAAATATAGTACACATAATGGCAGATGCAGACTGTGATGTCATTGGGCACCTCTACCATTGAGATACTGTAGGTCTATTCCTCAATCCTCAGACTTTCTCAACTTTATGAGGTGGACGCAACCTTAAGCACCTTCTGAACAATACGGGGTTCAATAAACGAATTGCTTACACAACCCTTACTTGTTGGAGCTTGTACACCTGGGCGAGGAGAAGCAAGATATGGTTGGACATCACGACAGTTTTGTGTCCCCTGAAGCAGTGCTGTGCGTTTTCGTCTCCTTGGCCAACACAGAACACTTCTTGATTGATTCCTTCACTTGTATCCGTTCCTCTGGAGAGAAAGAAACGATTTAAAACATACCAACCACAAAAAACCATTTCTGCCCCCACTACGATTAAGTGTCTTGCCCAAGGACACCAGTTTCATAACACAGGCATGCAACTGCCCGATGAAAAAAAAAAAGGAAATTTTCAAAGGCACAACGCAAGCGCGGAGCGAGGCAGCCAAAACGCCAAGGGACATGAGATCCACAATGGTACCCTAGAAAATTTTGAGGTTTATTATGCTCTTAGGTGCATTCTTAGCATGTACTAGGCTTATTTCATATTATTGTGGTTGTACATTGTTGTTGCCAAGCATATATAAGGCTTTAAAAAAAAAATCGCAAAACAATTATTTTTTTTTTTTTTTTTCGATTTTTTTTTTTTAGCGCTGATCATTTTTAAAAAACGCGGAAATCCGCGGAAACGCGGAAGAGTTGCATGCCTGATAACAGCTTTCCAACGGTCTGATTGTGCTTCAGAAACACGACCATACAAAAAATACAAGCCATTAAACTCTGCAAAAAGTCATGAGAAAATGTCTTTATATGGGTGTCCAAATGGAGTTTCATTGATGAAACGTATTATTGATGTTTATACAAAAAAGTTGCTTTTTGACTGAAATAGTTAACCAGAAAAGTTACTTTAAATCCCGAAACAAACTGGTTGAGGGTAAAAACTAAAACAATATATCTCCCTCACACAGGGTTAGGCTATTTCTGTTTTTCCTCATAAAAATCGTAGGGCTTTAAAAATGTGCCTCTTACCATTTGTTTTGCACTGTCTCAGTAAGACAATCAACTGCCGCCTGTTGAACTTCACAAGAAACTTCTGACAGGAACGCATGGTACCTGAAAAATGTCCAAAACAAGATGCATATTTACACTGGTGCCTTGAGTATTATTAAAGAGAGGTTGGCAGAAGCACCACGTGTAAAATTATCTCAAGTTGGAAAGATAGTTATGGGGAGATGGGAAAAGAGTTTCAAAAAAATAACACCAGCTTCGTGTTACCACAGTCCAGTGGTTAGACTGCAGGACTTGCAATCCCAAGGTTGTCGGTTCGAATCTGGCCAAGCTAACCGATGATTTCATGATGACTAGAATAAGTTGTGTCGTCTAGTTACTGCATCACAAATTGTTGATTTGTGCAATTCATAATCATAGATGTTAAATCAATATTTGTTTGAGAGAGATTGGCTGTTGCCAGCTTGGCGTTTACATCTTTTTGTGGGAGCTTTGCTGAGTTCCCTTGTTGGGAAGATCATCTCAAACAAACAAACAGACAAATAAACAAAACGACATGATAATGATTGTTTTGTTACCTGAGATGTGTAGAGTTCTTAATGACAGAGGACATCTTGCGATTGATGTGATGAATGGCAACGTCGTGCTGAGTATCTTCTGGTGATGACGACGGACTCGAATCATCACAAGACCAGTGTAGGAATTCAAGTACTTCACTAGGAATAATTGAGATCAAATAAAATTCTGTCATCTTCGATGAAAGGTCCCCAAAGATTTTGTAATACAACCTGGGATCTATTCATTCAAGAATTTGAGACGATAACTCCAACTAGGCTTTCAGTACAGCATTGTTTCGAAGCTCCAAGTAAATGGAGTTTATTGGTCAATAGTGGTCTCCAAAGTAAATTTTTGGCAAGAAGGAACATTCATTATCTTAAAAAAAACCAAGTATTTGTGGATTTAGATTTTTCTGCTCCCCTCAGAATTATAAGCATTTTACGCTTAATGCCCAAGTTACGAATATGGAATTGCAATTGGACCTTACATACAGCAAACAGCACCAAGCTGACGACAAGATAATGATCAGAAACACTTTTGAAACTTTACCATTCAATCCCCAGGCGATGGCAGCCAGACCGTAGTCCCCATGGGTATCCCGTACTTTGCATTTCACAGCATTGTAGATATTCTGGGTAGCAATTGAGAATGCCCGACTGTTGGGATCTTCAAACACCATCTCACAAAGAAAATACCTGAGTAAAAGATAAGGATATGATTTTCACATTGCAGCAGTTGTTTTCTTCCTTTGTCTTGATCACACGGCAAACAATTGATTGGTAGAGCTGCTTTATGTAGAAGAAAAATATTATTAGCTGTTGCAAACTGCTTACCAACCAAAAGGACCTATGGTATAAATGCAAAAAAGTAGTTAGTGGCCTGACATTTCGACCCTAGCAGAGTCTTTCTCGAGAAAGACTCTGCTAGGGTCGAAAAGTTAGGCCACTAAAAAACTACTTATTTTTCTGCTTTATGTAGAGCAGAAACTTTTTTTCCAAATTTATCTGGCAAGGAAAAACAACCTTAGACCCTAAACATGCTAAAGGGAACTAGTCACAAACAGTATTTTAGTTGATGACCTGATTCCGGTTTTTAGCAACATAAATTGCTTTGTGTGTGCTTGAACAGCTCTTCAAAACTGGGCCCAATTTCATAGCGCTGCTTAACGGTAAGCAAATTTGTGTGCTAACTAGCAGAAAAATGTGCTTAAGCGTAAGCATATTTCACAGTACAGGTTAGCAAGAAAATTAGGCAGCCATCTTGCGCGTTCACCATGGATTTGCATTTTTACGTCATTCATTTTTCATATCCAGTAAGCACCGGAAGTTAAGCATGCCTTTTCATGTGCTTACGCCGGTTAGCACTAGCACTAGCAGCGCTATGGAAATCGCACAGCCACAGTAAATAAGCACAAAATCAGCCGTAAAGCAGCTCTATGAAAATGGGCCATGGTCTTATCTCATTTCTTTCTTACTTTTAGTAAGAATAACCAAGACGTTCATCCTTACTTGAACTAACAAAGATACACTTCTTGGTTATTCCTAATCTTAACCAAAGAAGTTAATCCTTGCTTGATGAAGTTGAAACTTCAATTTGAATGAAGCATGGAGGTAGAGTCTAGAGAGAGAGTAACTTTTCATTCATCTCTTCCAAACAGCGCTTTCATTTGCCAAACAAATTATGAAAACAAGTTCATTAATTAGCATGTACTAAACTAACATCATGACCTACCTATTCTTAAGCCGCACCATTTTTTAAACATAAGAAAACAATCAATGTTGACTAAAATTTGAAAGATCCGCGCAAGAAGTAATTATTAATTAAGCAGAAGCTGGAAAGTGTGTGCCAGACTTGTTTTAACAGCGCCCTCAATTGCTCAATCGACGCTTGTTATTTTTTGTTAGTATCTGTATTCTCGCCGTATCTTCAACGCACAAAAACTGTTAGAGTACCAGACCACCGGACCAATGCTCAACTACTGCTTTATTAAACCGCAGGGCCGAGTGGTAAAGAAAGTCAGCAGTTTTAACGCAGAATTACCCTTTAGATATAATGCAGATTTTATAAAATCCGACCTGATAGATGACCTCTAATATTCCGAAGTTGAAAAGGACCAGATTTTAAAAGAGTAAGTTGAAAACTTCAACATGAAAGAGTCCCAAATACATTGTACATAAAAACAAAAATTTACTATCTTTGTGGCATTGCCACTTTACCCATGAGCCCATGGACCCACTCATGTACCCTTGGCCTTGTATTGTAAATGTACTTGGTAATGTAGTGCGACTTCTAAAAAATAAAGATGACTTTATTAAGGCTCTGGTAAAATTTGTGAAAAATAGCGTGCACATTGACATAGAATTGAGTTTATAATTGACAGTAGGCCCCTACACACCCATAAGTATACGTACATAAATATTCTAACTTTTTTGACAACTGCAGTGGTACGAAGGCAGATAAAAAAAAATAATAATAAATAAGGAGTACAACGCCCCACCCAGTTACTGGGTCTACATGGTAAAACTTTAAACTAGTACTGGTGTAGTAACACTACAGGGTACAGTGATTGAGACAAGGCTGCTGAGTGCTGGCTTACTTTTGTGCTCCTCCTGAATGTCCCGTCTATGTACCGTCAGTAGAAATGTAAACGTTTTTGATTAATATTGAGGTAGCCTTTACCAATGGAAAAGGTGCCTTGACCTTACAAAAAGGAAATACAGTAGGTTGACAGAGGTTTAAATTTATACTTCTAAGTCAAAAGAAGGATTTTTATCAGTATGTAAAACAGTTACAGTTATGTATAACGAAAATGGTTATAATATTACTATTTTTCGAAATGATTGTATGAGTTGAGTTTTGGCAAATTTTTTCAACTCAACTCTTTGAAATAATTTGTCTTTGCAGTTCGTCTTTCTGTGTAATGTTGTAATCATGACCAGTCGGCGACGTCTTAGCTCCAGCTCAGATGGCAGTTCTTCAGCCTCCTCCAGGAGTTCTTCCCCCACCACCGCAGTCCCGAAGGCATATGCCCGCCTCGAGAATGACAGTGAACAGGTGCAGACCCTCGTCGACCGTGAAAAGGAAAAAATGTATCGCAAGAGACCATATTCAGTTTCGCTGAGTAGTGGGAGTGAGTTGGACTTATCACCTGAATCAAACATTCCAAAGGCATATTCAAGGAAGAAAAAGAAGAAAAGTATGCATGAGGATGGCAATAATTGGAAGAAGAGTACCAGGGTGCCTTCCAGTTCGAGTAGTAGTAGCAGTAGCGACAGCAGTAGCAATAGTTCGTCCAGCTCTGATAGTTCAAGCGACTCAGAGACAGAGCAATTTTCACAAAATCAGCTCAAAAAGAACCTTTCCTCAAAGGACAGGACCAAGGATAACAGAAGTAGCCAGCGACAAAGGTCCAACAACCAAAGTGAAAACTCTAGTAGAAAGGTACACGAGGGGGAAAAGAGACTTCATCAGAAACAAGACAAAAGTGGCATAATGGTTGCCCAGAGTCAAGGAGAAATCAGACACAAAAAGAGAGAGGTGGAGGATAAGCCAAGAACCTCAAGACATACAGATGTGGCAAGGAGATCTTATAGTCAAGAAAAATATTATAAGGATTCTATGTCCAGAGGTCGAAACGATGACAAGACACACGGGCATCGTGCTGACCGTGAGCTCCGGAGAGGGGAAGAGCCCATAAGGGATGAGTCTAGTAAAAAGAACAACCACAAGGAAAAGGACTTCAATCGAGATGGGAGCCAATCTGAAAAAGACAGAAGGTACCACGACAGGCTTAAGGAAATGCCAAGGGATGAGGGGTCTAACTCCAGATGTAGAGAGGAGGAACGTCACAAGGGTGGTGATGCTCAAAAGATAGTGCACAAATCTTCCAGAATTGCTCATGCACCGGAGCATTCACAATCCAGAGCCAAATCTAGTCGAGAGAGGGATTGCAGGAAGCTAAATGAAGTTTCAAAACAAGGCTTTGATCACGAAAGATTCAGTCCTACAGAGGCACACTCAAGGAGCAAGTCAAAGTCCAGCAAGGAGAAAGAACGTCAGAGGGTAAAGCATGAATCTTCAGTGAGTAGTGCTGGCCGAGAGTACTTTAGTACCGAAAGAGGGTGCTGGGAATGGGAACCCCCTGCAGAGCCCAGCAGAAAAGCTCCTGATGATCTCAGGGTTCAAGCTTCTCGTAGGCATGATAGGGGACAGAACTCCAGGGAAGGCAGGACAGACAGCAGCAGCAGACATTCAGTCAGAGAAAGCAGTCATGCAGAGAAATTCCACAAAAGGGAAAGCTTGGATGTTGACTCAAGAAGGACAGTCCACTCATCAGTGTCGCCCGCAAAAACAAAAACTGACAGCATAGAGAGGAAGAAGAGGAAGATGGAACGGGCAAAGGAGAAGGAACGAGCCAAACTGAAGAAAGAGAAACGTAAAAGGAGAGAAAAGCTGGAAAGGAGGAAAGCAAAGAAAAAGGAACGGAGAGAGCATCGTAGTAAGAAAAGTAAGGAGAAAAGACGCAAAGAGCGAAAGGAGAGACGGAGCAAGGAACCTAAAGGTCCGAAGATCTCAAGCATTCAGGCTAAGCTACTTAATTTAGCAGCAGGTGAGGCTTCAGAGTAGATTTAAGAATATTTGATATAAACAGTCACTGGATTATAAGGGAAAACAAATACATGCACAGCTCTGCACAACTACACATGTATAGTCTTAATAGAACCATTGCAAACCTCACTACAGTGATACATTCTGTTGGCTTTGCATGATAAAGCTGCCTCTTTGGTCAGGTTTCCTGTAACAAATAGGTTACATTTCCCAAGAAACACCCAAGCACCAGGACATTTTCACTCTAGCCTCAGTTTGGTTACATAGGTTTGTACTTATGAAAACCATAGTGGCTTGCCTGTGCTTGAGTTAAGGTCAATAACTTCCACTGCTTAGCCATTGATTCTGAATGCTCCTCAAATGTAGGTGTTCAAGAACCTGCACCCCGCATCTTGGCACCAATGACCAAGGAAGAATATGAGCGTAAGCAGAGTCGCACACGGAGGGTCTATGATGAAGCCACTGGTAGACACAGGTAATCTTTCTTAACACATTCCCTTGTGGTCTAGTACTACTTATTATTTGAAATGGAGTCGCATCTCCTTAAGGTGATCCCTGTTCTGTGACTTCCTAGGTTGCATCGTATACTTGGGTGTGATCCCTGGTTATATGGCAGTTACAGGCTGCATGGCTTCCGACTGGTACCCCCCCCCCCCCAAAACGAAGATATTGCCAAAAATGGGAGACTGCCAACATCAGGGCTACATAGCTCAGTTGGTAGAGCACCTACACATTAATCTGGAGGTCACAACTTCAAGTCCTGCTCTAGTCAATTTTGTTCAACTCTGAATTAAATCACATTCACACTTCTTACCTTCAAAGGTCTTCAGGGTTTATGATTTGAGATATATGCCAACGTCAGTGAGCAAATTGATTTTTGAGAGAGTTCAGCGAGTTTTCACAAAAGGTTTTATAAGTTAGGGAAATTAATTCTTTGTGCATTGTTTGCTCGGTTTTGTTTCAGGCTCGTGAGGGGAGAAGGTGAAATAATTGAAGAAATTGTCAGCAGAGACAGACATCGGCAGATCAACAAGGTAATTTTCATTGGAAAAAGGAAATTGACAGAATGTACTATTTTCAAACTTCATGGCAGGCCCGGAACTTCATCTTTGAGAGGGCAAGGCCATTTCCATTGTGCAAGGGCAGTTGCAATATTGGCCAGATCAAATCGGCCAAAATCAGACCTAGCTCCTTTTAAGAGTTAAAATTATATTCCCTTCCTGTTATTGGCCATTTATCACTGTTGGTTAGAGAAAACTAAAATGAAAAAAAAAAGAAAGATAATAGTCCATGAGGATCTATTTGGCCTTGGTGTGATAAAATGTAAACTACATCATTAAAAAACACCCCAACAACAAATGACTTACTAGTGCCCGTCCTTAAAAGAATGTTGAAATCTCTTCCTACAGCAAGCAACAAGAGGTGACGGCATATCATACCAAAGGAGTCTTGGCCTGCATCGATACTAGGTAAAGAATGAACAGCTCTCCAGATTTCCCACCTGACAAATCACACCTCAGAGGTGATCATCTTGAACTTGAACTTGAAGATGAGCATAAGTTTTAGGACTTGAGGAAAAGATAATAAAATTGTTTAACCAGTAAACGCTGGGGATCTTCTATTTTTTCAACCCCCACCCCCCCCCAGACAGAATTATTTCTCAGAATCATTTTTTTAGGGTGACCCCGGAACAAAACAAAAACCCTGACTTGACAAAGCCAAGAGAGAACAGTTTTTCTTTTGATTGTTTCTCAAGAAAACATAATTTTCATCACAAAACCTTGGCCGTGAGACACAGCCACCACTATGGCTGGAACCAAGGCTGGAATCACCTACAGTATTACTAAGCCTGCTGTCCCCACACACACAGATGGCATACATCAAATGGCCTATCAGTGTGATAGGACATTAAGAAACAAAGATATAAAGCCAAGGTGCAAGAATTTGAACCATTAGTTGTTGTTTTTTTAAATGATTAGGTTGTGGGTTGTAATCCGGCCCGCTATGGATGCACTGTGTTTCTACCAAGTTTGGCCCAGCAGAGGTAATAATGTCCGATACTCTCTAGGTACACAGTGTGACATGCTTTAAATCTGCATTTAATAGCAAAACATTGAGTCCTTGTACAGTAAATCTAGGACAAAATTGTACCTGGACAACCCTTCTGTGTTGCGACACCATGAAGAGATGCTAAGCTGCTAAGGCTGCTTAGTGCATCCTTGTATCTTTAGGTTGACCTTATGGCCCACATATAGTGTACACGTAGATTGCAGATAATGTAGTGGGGTTTAAAAAGTTAGCTTTGACATTATTTTTTAAACCTGTATGTTACTCAGGATTTTAGTTAGCTTTGTGCAAACTTGTGTGAGCAGATATTAGAAGCATACTCTTTTTTTTCTTTCTTCCAAGCTTGCCATTATGTTTGTCATTATTTTTATAAATTGATAATTCATGTTCATGAATTTAAAGGTAGGGTTATATATTTCTCAAATGTGTTCCTACTAAAGAAGATTTTTAAACTAGCCTTTGAAGAGAGTACTTTTGTTAGGTTTATAACCATTGGCTACCATTTTGCATGGGCAGCTACAAGTTGATTTTCAGACAACATATACAGTGTGGCAGATTGGGAAAATATTTGGTTAACTGTGCATTTGATGATACAAGCATGGAATTTGGCACACAGAGTATGTCATGAGAATGATAATAGTTAAAGAGCCATTGCGGATTTGCCCTTTGACAAAAATATTGGTAGAATAACCAGCAATCTTCAAGATGTTCAAAATGGCTGCCATTGTTTGTTATTCTACCGATATTTTTTTCAAAAGATAAATCTGCGATGGCCCTACAGCCAAAAATCTTTCTCATGACATACTCTGACTGTGTGCCAACTTCTATCATATCTACGTCTACATGTATGTCACCAAACTGCTGTACTAATAATACATTGGCCCAAATAATGGTAAAAGGAGGTTATATGTATCTCCCTGGTCCCCTTCATCTCTCTGCCCTTCGGGTAACCATTGAGGAGTGAGCACTGGTGGAAATAGGAATAGAAACCAAAGTACAATAAAATTGACTGAAACTTTCACAGTTTTTTTTTCTTCAGATTTTGTTTGATTCTGACAAGGTATTGTAGCATAATATAATAAAAAAACATTAAATCACAGTTGTGCAAATTGATTTGAGTAGACTGATCTAAATCTGTGAATACTTCAAAAATTTCTGTGAATTTATTTTTACTTAACTGCATTTCAATAAAAAAAAACCCAGTGTCTACCTGTACTTCCTATATATAATGAGTTGAACCAAAATGATTTCTAATGAGTTCAAAAGTGATAACAGGTAATTTCTCCCAGCCATACGTTGGAATAAATTTGTATTCATTTTTCTTGTGCATTGAGTTTCATTGAATAATCACGGTAAACACTGGTTGACAAAATTTGTTTTTACCTCATTTTATAAAAACAGATTTGGGAAAAAAAACACAGAAATATGACCTCCCTGATAATCACATATAAGATGGTGGGAGGGGCATGTCAGTGTTTATGAGGCAGGGATAAATTTTTCTGTGAACTGAAGAACAGTTGAATGTCGCTTGCAGTAACTGAACTATCATAATGAGAGCTTCCATAAGTAATGCATGGAACGGTTACCATTGATGTGCTTGGAGTTTAAAGGGAAACAAAATCACTGCTTTTTCGTTGGGAAAAAGTTCATCCCCATCCTCTAATTTACAAATACAGAGACTATCCAAGCAATCTGTTCAAATGTCATCAAAATCAATGGTCAAGTTTGAGTGAAAACAACGGAAAACAATTTGTATGTTTTGTCAGGGATTTTGTGCACATTGGTACCTGCCCTATTTTGATTGCGTCAATCAAAATAAGCAACTGATTTGTGGGGTCTTCAAATACTATTTCCTTGACTCGGTTTGACAGTATTTCCATCTTTCTTTGAAGGATTGCAACAGGAATATGTAGAATGTACTTCAGCTTTTGCTACAACTTCCAATCGTGTACTTTTTTGTAAATTTACTAAAAGTAGCCTCAAAATGATGTGTGCATGTTTTCCTTACATTTTACATTGGTTTTGACAGCTTGAGAAACAAGGGAATAATTTGACTCAATTTTAAATCAGTTAAAACATTTCTAAATGTGAAAGACTTGACATAGTATAATTTGTGATGTGCTCTCATAGATCATTGTCGAGAAAAGTTTAATGAATTTCCAATCAGGCCTACTATTCAAGTATTAATACATAATAATAAAAAAACCACCAACATTAAATGGCACTGTAAAGAAATTTGACAACTCAAATTTTACCCCCCCTACAGTTCTGTCAGGTTTTTAAAGAAATTTCTTTAACAACTTGTGTTATTAGTGCTCTTTTCAAATGGTGGTTAGACTCTAAATATCATTATTATTGCCATGTCACACGAGGCAATTTACAGGCAACAGTTGAGGACATTTCACATTTACCTTTAAAATGTTTCTGAGATTTCCAAGACATGCTATTAGACTGTTCCTTTTGCATGCTGTGCAGTTGGTTGCCCCCAAGTTGCCTTGTATGTCAAGTTCCTTAGGCCTATTGGTAATCCAGGGCACACTATCATGGAGCTGCTCAAGCACAAAACAATTTCGCTTACCAAAACAAAGTTACCGGCCAAATTAATACCATTCCACATGTACCACCTTTGCCTGGTTTCCTGCTAGTGTTTGCTCAGCAGAAAATTGTTAACCAGACTTTTCTGCTTTAAGCAGCTCTATGACATCGGGCACTGGTCCTAAACATTGGTCTCTGAACCCCATGCACGGATGTCACACAGTCTGCCCATGTTCTGCCATTTCGGGAGTCAAATTGCATGTAAATACATGGTGCTTGTCTCACCACGCATGCTTTACCTAAATCTGAATCTGACTCCCAATGTGACACAAGCACAAGATTTATTGTGGGTGATGACATCAGGCCAATGGGGTCAATAACTAAGTAGTGACAATTCAACCCAATTCAAGCAAAACCTTCTGTTGAAGATTTTGATGAATTCTGTTGATGAATACTTGGAAGTAAAAAGTGAAAAACTCATCCACATTGGTATAAACCAAAAGGTTGTTGAGCGTGGAAGGCGCAAGTTGGCCAACTCAGGCTGAAATGTGAAATGTGAAATGTGCACTGCACACCATTTTCAGCAAGCAACTCTTTTGATGCAACAATAGATCAGTGCAGACAATGACCATTGCTATCAATAGGGTTATCAATATATAACCATACAATAATTTGCTGAAATGGTGCCAATGAGTGTTTTACGTTCCAGCAACAGATAGAGCTCCATTTCCCCATCTTGCGTCTTCGGCGCTCTAATTTCATTATAAACCCTAGTGAGCAACAGTATACATGTACACCAAAATAGAATATGTTATAGTCCTGCGCAATTTAACTTAAATACTTTCTTTAAGTAGTTATTATTTTGTATCCACAGTGCTCATTCCTATTAAATATGTAAATATGAATAAAATCCCTTGCAATATATATTGTATTGCCCTGGCCTTTTTAACTTCATATTTTGTGAACAAAACCTGTAAATTTGTAACAATTCTTGCAGAGAATGTGAATAAAAACATTTGAACTAAATAAGGGACAATTTTCTTTTTGATTTAATATTTAATGGACGGTCTTATGATTTTTTTCTGAAAACAAGTTACCCTTGTGTTTTTATACACTTAACATGCTTAAGTTGTTTTGCTTTTCCATAAACAATTTATACAATTTAATATACAATTTATATGAATATTTTATTAACACTGTCTCTCACATATATTTATTGTTTAAATAGCATCTGAAATATACACCAAAATATGTAAAGAGTTTGAGAAATGCAAAAAACAAAACAAAGCAAATACATTTCAAGGTGCTTCAAAATTTAGATTTAATTATCAAAATCTAAATGAACGTCAGAGTTGATAATTGTTGACATTTAAAAACATGGAAACTAAAAGTTAATTTGACTGTTCCTGGGAATACAGGTACCATTCAAGTTCTCTCTGCACTTTATGCTGAAAACGAGGTCTTTGGCGATACCTACTAGTATCCAGGTCCCCTGTTTTGGGAAAAAAGGGACATTTTGGGCACTGCTCTTGGGGGGGAGTCATTGAACGTTTACCAATCAGGCAAACTCTCGTCCATGAAAAATGTGTGTCTTGACTGGCAGGAACATTTAGCACCGGAGCACAATTCCTGTTGTGAATAGTCCCTTCTCCCAAGATAGTTGGTATTTTTACTAAAGAAACATTCTTTGCGAGCAGTACATGAACAAGTCCGAACAGCCATGGATCTAGAATGTGTGTTCCCTGACCGGCAGGGACATGTAACAAACAACATCTGGGACAATGCCCCTGTTACTTGTGCTGGGGATATTTGCTTGGCCCAACATTGTTTTCAGGTCCAAACACACAACAACTATACGTCCACACAGCCATATAAAGTGAAAATAGTGTGCCCAGCTGGCTAGCTGGCAGGGACTTGCACTAAATATCCAGGACACAGTCCCTCTCAGGGGCACATTTGCAAATCCCAACTGTGATTGGTGTTTCCCGCTATAAAAAGCATTCAACATGCAACTTGTACAAGTCTATTCACACAACAAAACTTGTGTCCCTCATGTGTCTCTCATCATAAACCTCCGCTATGTGTGTGGTCCTTAAAGCTAGTCCGGCTTATCAATTACTGGTGAAAAGCTGAAATCTGACTTTGCTTCAAACTATTTGGAGGAAATGGCAAGCTTAGCTAACAAGTATCAATAAGTGTCGACTTGCGCACTTCCTTCTGAAAAACTTCTTTATCTACAAGTTGTGACTTTCCAATCACTCAAGGTGCTAGGCATTCTCTTGTTCAAACATCTTGTCCTGAAGAAAAAAAAGAAAGGATTAAGTTGAGGTGTTTCAGAGGGGATCCTGTGTTTCGAGGGTTGATCAATAACAATGTCAGGCCTGGATTTTCATCTTTGAAAGAGAAAGGCCATTCTGGTTTTGCAAATGGCACTTCCATTGGAAAATGTTGAAGTCTATGGGAATCTTTTGAAAGGACACCAAGGCCCAGAAGAGGGCAACAGAGCTCATGACCTTTGAGCCTCCATGTATTGCGGGCCAAATACTTTAGTATTTTAAAGACTTACAATGAGGTCTTTGAAAGTTTTCTTCATGACTTCTTGAAATTTGGCTTCTTCGTTCCAGTAGGCCTCGCTCAGTGCCCCGTCCTGGGTGGGTGGAGTTTGTATAATGAGGTCAGATACAGGTTGACCTTTGTTCTCCTCAGCTGCTGCAGCAAATTTCTTGAAATCGTTTACATTCAGGAACTTGTCTTCATTCTGTCAAAGAAATTAATTGAAGTCTGTTTAAATGCGGAGATCCCACATACCTGAGGGCTTAACTCTTACTCCCTAGGCCCACTTGCCTCACTACAGGTGCCCTGAACCCTCCAATATCCTCCACTCTTATGTCACTTTACACCAACATGTTTGGACTTGCATATGATTGGTATGTCTGGCCCAGTAATAAGCAATTGTTACTTTGGCCTACAGCCCTCAATCAGACAACCTCAATAAGAGATTTTTGGACAATGAGGGAGGGTTGGGGTTCAAGCATAATTTACGAACACCGTACTACATTAGTTTACATGTAAATAATACATGTAAAGACTGACTGATTCTTTTTTAAACATCAAGTTGTAAACCACAAGGGAAACTGACTGGGTAAATTTTTCTTTTTTTACTCACAGGGAGGGGTATGGTCTCCCCTTTCGAAAAATGACCATCCCACAACCTGACAATGAGGCTGGAAAAGTTGCCATCCAGGGTGATGGTTCGTCTGCTTATTGCGCTGACCATCCAGCCGTACAAATCTGGGGCTTCCGACAACTCCTTCAAAAATGACTGTAACAAAACACATAAGAGTTGCGTCACTAACAAAGAAAAATTCTAGAAATGCAAATACTTAACTTAAGTTCATCCATTTAACTTAATTCACCTCTAATTTACCAACAGGCACTCTACTGTTTTTATATGTACCAACAATGTTTACATTAAAATGCATAGTAAGACCCCCCCCCCAGGACATTTCAATAATTAACTTTAAGATTTATATTTCGCCCCCTGCATAAAAATGATCAATAACAATAACAATATCAAGTAATAATAATATTGTCTTCTTCAGCACTGATATCCTAACCATCCCAATAGCAACAACTACTGAACAATTTGAAAGTAAAGAAAATAAATGACTTACAAGATTGCCATCGTCTTTGAATATTGGTAGGATGTACATCCCCTGGGCAACACAACCCTTGTCAAACAGCGGCAAGACACACCAGCCTAGTCTGGAGTCCTGGGTTAGAGACACAGGACTTGTACCGTCCTTGTCGGTGACTGACCCAGGGCCCTGACCGGTGGGGTCCATTTTGTACTTGATGGACAATCCAATCACTTGACAGAATAGGGCCGATCTGGTGCTATAGACCGGGTAAATTTTCTGAAGAAAAGAAAGTGGTGAGAAAAAAAGGTCATGAGCATCAGCATCAATGGAGTGCAACTTTGACTTCCGCCGGGCACGATAATGATGGCTGAAGTGCCTCTTGTCTCCATGCCTCATCAGTCTTGGATAACGAGTTGAGTTTTCTTTGTTACTGTTGCAATCAATTTAAAGTAGGATTTGAGTATTTGTATAGCGCCTTTAACAAGATCAAAACGCTTCACAGCAAACCTAGAACCTATAGCAAAAGCTAAACAGAAATAGAAAAAAGGAAGGTTTTGAGAAGTGTTTGAATATATGAATTGAAGAAGAGTCTCTCATGTAAAAATATTATTTAAAAAACCGTTCATAAAAAAATTGTTTAAAAAATCATCTATAGTTAAAGCATGTCCACCTCTGATTTATTGTCACAATTACTTTTAGTTTAAGTATAACTCGTTTAAGGTATAACTTGTTTAACAAAAACAATGGACAGATTTGGTTACGGCAATCCACCTTGGGTTCATTCTGGAAAGTTGGAGAAGTCTGCAGGCTTGTTGACTTTATCTCTTGTACAAGGAATCTCTGCATCTCAGACGGAGGAACTTTGGGTGTATCACTGCCGGGCACAACACGGGCAACGATGTTGGTGTACCTGCCTTCACCTGAACAGAGGTAACAAATATATGAAGGCATCATATGCACTGTGGAATTCTTGTATCAGGAATTCAAAGCTGTCATTTCGGTTTGCCCTTCAAGGATTCCAACCAGGCAAGCATTAAATGGTAGCCGCTTTAGAATGCACAAAGTCGTGATTGATAAAAAATGGCCGTGTCTAAATTAACGGGTTTGGGAAACCTTATTCTTTAACATAGTTGCTGCAGCCAACCACCATAGCCTCAGCTGAATTCGCTTCTTTAGGATGCAACTTAATATCCACCCTTTGAATTGTTTGCTTGTTAGTCCATTCACTTGTGCAATTTTGTAGATTTTTTTTCGTAATTTCTTCTAATTATTTATGCTAGGCAATTGTAAAACTACCAGCTTTTATTATTGCTCTATGTACAAAAGTGTTTATCTTTATTTATATCATTGTGTACCCCAGATGTGGGGCAACAGATATGTGGATCATAGTATGTAATTTCTTTTGCTACCCCTTGCCCATCTCAGTCTATATTGTCTTGTATTTTTGTTATATACTGTTTTCACAGTAAATAAAATATTAGTAACCATAAAAATAAAAAAATATCAATATTGGAAATTTATCCATACAGTGTAGGAATCCGAAAAACCACTCTCGAGTATGAAGTGCTTTATAACTACAATGAAGGGCAGACCAAGACAAATGAATGAACAAAGCAATTTTGCACACAATATTAATTTTGTGGAACACTTTCTCGTTGAACAGAGGCGGACTTGATCTTGAAGTTTTATATTAAATATTGGTTAAAGCTGCTGCCATAGTGGTTTAAGCGCGCTTTCACCCACTATGGTCTTAATGCGAGTCTTTGCTCCATGCTAAATCACCTTTGATTGCCTTTGCACCAAGTACAGTCACACAAACGCCTTGATCCACATCGTAGTTGACACAACGCACCGAATCTATGCGTTCAGGAGGCTTTGATGGGTCCGACATCCACTTCTTGTGATTCAGTCTGTCCATAGCCCAGTCTATCAGTCCATCATCTGTCATCACTGATTCAGATAGTGTTTAACATATAGGGTTTAAAATATAACTAAAAATAAGAATCAGGATCTTGTTGGGTATATATGTGAATAGACAAACTAATTTTTTTCAAGTTACATGTATGTTTCTAGTCAACCTACCTCTCACTATGCAACAAAGGTGGCCAGACTAATTTTCCTACTAGCTTTGTTTTGTTTAAGTTGTTTGAGTGAAAAGGAAACGCAAAACGGCTAACATCATCTGATAAAGGTCAGTGTAGGGATAAATTGAAATGACACCTTTTTCCCATACCTTCTGTTAAATTCATCTTTTGTCTGAGGTTTTGCAAATCAATGCGCACAGACTCTGGGGTGGTTTCGCTCTTCTTAAAGTGCTTTAGTATCCGATGCTCCGAAGCTGTGGGCTCGCTCACATCCGACTGGTAATAGCCGCTAGTGTAGTCTGGTGCTGGAATGAACTTCTGAGAAGTTGTACAAAACATGGTCAAAGATGTTCATTTAAAACAAATTTTGAACAGAGATGTAATTGCAAGGAGTGGACAAGAAAAAGACCTCCCTAATTACGCCATCGGACTGTTCCATTTTAATAAGACACCGTTGATCAAAACTGTGCATACCTGTGATTTGGGTAGAATCCGTACAAGCACTGTGCAGCCAGGAATGCTGGGGTACTTGCTCATCGCCTCTGCCGATAATTCATCTATCTTGGGCATTCCAACATGCACTCTTAACTGATAACCACCTAGGTTCAGCTGGTTGAACGGAAACACACACACACACAAACATTGTTAATTTACAAGTGTGTTAAACACCTGCAATCTGGGACTTCCTGTTGTCTCTCTTTGTACTAACGTTTTGGCAACAGCTCCCACTGGTTTTGTGCACGCGCTCCAACTGGGGACATCCACCTAACTGGGTACCCAATTGTCCTCTTTTGTTATAGGTCCCCGGTTTGAATGTGATATCTACCCTTAAGCAAGCAGCTGGTTTCTCCAGCAACACACATAACGCAACTACTCTCCACATCGATCTCCAGTAGGCCCTATCCCGACGAAAAATTGTGTGTGCTTTATACACTGAGAATACACCAACGGCTCTTTTTAGAGCCAACACTTCTACTTGAAGAGATTTTTTGCATGGTGTACTCGAATGGGCACTTGATACTCTAATCTATCATTATTAACTCATAGTTATAATACAATTATTTTTTTATATACAAAATGATAACTGCACCAATAAACGCTCTAATTGGATTTGATGTTTTGGTTCACTCCTGACTTTCGATAGTATTTAATCAAAACAGCCTTGAATGAAATTTTTACTAAAAATGTTTTCCCAACTCAGATGAGGACTCTATCTATTGGAAAATGAGCACATCACAAAATTGAATTTGACATTTCCCTTCCTCTTTAAACACATTCAGCATTTTTATCTCACCTGATTGGAACCATCCGAGTAATGCGACACAATTGATGCCCCGACAACCACCACAGTCCCAGTGACCCTGTCAACGGTGTAAACTCTGAGCACCGTCAAATTAGTTACCTCCGCAGTGCGTACATTGTAGCGATAGTGGAACTTGGGACATCGAGCAGAGGTGTCTAGAAGGGAAAAGGCTGCTATGTCTGAACGGTCCTTGGCCACGGGTAGAACAACTCGACCAGTAACCTGACATTTCCAAATAATATTGCAATACCACTAAATTTGATAGTTCCAGAGAAATGTTTCATTCACGGAATTTATTTACAAAAGTTAATTCTCGCTTTACTTAAGAAATATCCAAACAGTCCCATGGTTTGTATTCAGAGATAACTGACCTTACAAATGGTTGCATTATCTGGCAGGAATCGTATTCCATCGATGTAGAGGTCAAAACCCTCTGAGGCAGGAATCGTGGTATGTGGCTCAGCCGCACTAGGGTCATGTTTGACCCAGGCTGGGTCTGGATCTTCTTCGACCTCTGGCTCCACTTCATCGGCAGAGGGAGGCGGGGGCTCTTCACTGATGAGAGTCACAAATTGAAAGATGAACCAGGATTAGCACCCTTCCAGATCATTCACAAAAAGTCCTCCAAACAAAGAACCTTGGCTCGATATCACAAAAAGCTAAGATTGATCTTAAGCTGTGTATCAATCTTAATTGCTAAGCAAAGTGAGATGTCACAATACAAATCACTATGGTGATACTGACAACTCATCTTAAGATGAGTCTTAGTGCTTTGTGAAATCGGCCCCTGGGCTCGATTTCACAAAGAGTTAAGATTGATCTTAACTCCAAATCACTCCTAATTACTTAGCAAAGTGTGATGTCACAATACAAATCACTATGGTGATACTGACAACTCATCCTTAGATCAATTTTAGTACTTTGTGAAATCTGATGGATTCAATAATTAAAACTGATTTTAGCATTAAATGCATCAGACTAATTGCAAATGAAGAAAAGAAACACAACAGAGATTGAATTTCTTTGATGAAACTTTTACATGTACAAAATTGCATGCTGAACGATTGAAAAAAACACCACAAAATGGAGCAAACTAATTCCCTAGAACAACAAACAAATCACATGAGCAAAATGGCACATAACAAATACAAGTGTAAAGAAATTTTGGAGCAGTTTAGATTTTTACAATGACACACTCTTACGCTTACTTTTCAGTAGCCTCAGGCAGCTCTTCACCGTCAAACACTGTCACAACTATCTCTGATCCGACCCGTAAAATATCTGCAAGGAATAGGGGAATTCAAACTCATAATCATTGTTTGGATTGCATGGAAACTGCTGGTCAAAAGGTCTTTATCCTAACCATCAAAATTCCTATGCCAAAAAAAAAAAAAGGATTCAAATTGGCCTCTTGTCACTGGGCACGCTTGATGGTCTAGCGATTCTGACATTTATCTGCTCTTAAACATGGGTCAAGAGTTCGAATCCAAGTAGCCTGCAGATGTTTTCCCCCAGCAGGACTCGAACAGCATCGAGTCTACAGTGCTTATTATACATTGGTGTAATAGTCAAACCAAAATAGTTTTCTTCATTGCCAATGCAATTGTTACATCATCCATCAAGCTCTGGTTAATAAACACATTCTGGTGGGGGAAGGCAGAGGGGCGACTGTAAAAAGGGAAGCCAAATTACCAGTTACCTTCTTTTGTTCTTTTTTATTTTTCCTTTTTTTTTTGGGGGGGGGGGAAGGGTGGAAGCCAATTCGTTGACTGATTTTGTTGTTTGCATTCATTTAAATATAGGACCAAAAGACTTGAGTGCACAAGTCGTATACCGTAACGTAAAACACTATTGCTCTGCCGTGTCAACATGTGTGTATACAACAACATCAAGAAAAGGACCTCAAGATCACTTTATACCTTCCTCAGGGAATTCCTTCTTTGCTCCCTCAGCCGTTACATCCTCTGGTACCTCCCCGAAGTACAATGGTACGGTCTGTTCCCCCTCGCTAAAGAGCCAAGTTGATGTCTGGGCCACCCCACCATCCTCACCCTCCAGGGGAGTTTCTGGTTTCTTTCGATAGACAGGAATCAGGGCCCATCCAATGGCGTTTTTACCATCCATCTGGCTATCCTCTGATAAATAGGGAAATAGACAGTTTATTGTACGTGTAGTTGTGTACCATAAATAGAGATTGTATGGTGGATTCATGTATACCGGCATTTTATATCACATGTATACAGAATAACCCACCGGGTCGAAGGTTAGTAGACACAAAGTGTGCACCAGTTCTTAAGTTTTGCTTATTCTGGGATTTGGGAGACGTACACTTTTTGGCAACAATTAAACTTTGTAACTTGTATATGCTGTGCTGGCTTTCCCGCTGGGCAATAAACAGCATTTGTTAAGAAATAAAATATGGTTGGATGGATGTTTTAAAAGTGGAATTTAGCGATCCACAAAAATAACCCTCGACATTGTGTGGTTCTCCTTTTACTTTGTGATCTACCACGATCCGCCATTTTGTAGAACCAGACTTTTGACTCCACAAAATGGGGGACTGGTGTTAGTTCACAAAGTAAAAGGAAAACCACACAATTTGGAGGGATCATTGTTTGAATCATTATAATCTACTTTTACAACAACATTCCAACCGTATTAATTTCGTAACAAATGCTTATAGCCCAAAGCGCCCAATCCGAAGGCAACTTGTCCCTTTAATACATGCTTTAACTAAGTTTTGAAGCTGCTGACCTTCACCCTCATTTGGTGTAGTCCCGTACTGGATTGACAGTACAACGTGAGGCTCTGCAACGCTACCATGCTTGACAACCTCCAATGTCTCCACTTCATCAAACACAACCTGTGGGACTGGGACGGCCACCCGATGCTTAGGGGTATGTGCGGTGGATGCTTCTACGGTATCGCTTTGCCCGTCGGTTGCAAAGGATGATATGAATACTGACTCGCAGTCCTTGGTTTGTAAAGTCTTCCCGTTGAGGATAAGGCTAACCGTGACAAAGAGCTTTTCAGTTTGGAAGTCGGCCAACTGTTGTAATAAGGAGGAACACATGTACACATAACTTATACACCATTTAAGAGTGCATTCATTCTTATATCCTCTCTAGTTTTCAATAAAAATGTCCTAAAACCAACATGTTACAAAAGTCATCAAATTAAATTTATGGGTAGTCATAATAACAATAAAACAGTGAATAATGATTAAGGGTTAAATGCTTTGTCAACAAGTTTGTGTATCTCCTTATCTAGTCAATTAAACAGGTAAGTCAGTTGTAAAGGACAGTATTCCTGCAAATGGCAGCATTATGTGCAACAACGAAAGAGAAAGAGAGAGAGAGAGTGTGTGTGTGACTGTGAGCGTGTCTATTGGGCGAAACTGAGGACTTTAACAAAAGGGATTCAGTGTTTCGACAGACACACGGTCAATGGAAATAAAAAGTTCAAACAATGGGAGAACAAAAGAAGTACTTGATTTACCGGGTCAACAAACACCTGTTGACACAGAGGACTCTAATAAAAGCGATTTGGGTGTTTTGACAGCATAATGACACCCTCGCTTCACTTTCATGTAAAAACCAATGGAGACATTGCTACCAATAAAAAAGTCCAATCAACAGGTCAACAAAACCTACACACATGTATGAGCATTCACTTAAAAAGTTTGACGGACCATTATCCTAAGCAAGTCATCTTGTTTTTCCCACATTCAAATCAAGTTTACTAAACTAGGGCTGGAAGGAAAATGGTGTGGTCCCTTTTTGTTAACAGATAATATGTGGTAATTAAAGGTAAGTGCACTTCAATGCTACCTGACTTGTTGTCAGGTTCCATTTCAGCTTCAGACCAATATTTTTCAGGCCTGCTTTAGACAGTTTGATGTGTTGTTCAGATGGTTCCAATTCCGGTTCCGGTGCTTCTGATGGGGCTACAGATGGGGCTTCAGATGCTTGTTCAACTGGTTGAAATGCTTCCTCTTCACTCGGTGCTTCAGAAACAACCTCAGCTTGAGGCTCTTGGGCTGGTCTAACAGCTGATGGTTCACGCAATCTTTGAAGAACAAGAAATAAGATAAAAAATTTAGGGGGAAAAAATATATCACTTGACTCAGTCCATTATGCAGCAGCAGCAGCTCGGAAAGACAGTCATTGGTCATTGAAGCCTTGATCATTAATAAAGTACTAAAGTTCCTGAAAGACGCCATCTTTTGGGGCAACTTTGGGTTTGGCTTATAAGCTGCGTCAAGCACCCAAATTTGTCTATCCAGCCAAGTGGTTTACCGACCAATCATGCAAGGAATTTGGTAGAACTTCCGCGTGCCACATGGTGTTTACGCGTAAAGTAAAGTTGCGCATTCAAAAAACGACTATCATTGCCCGTAAAGATGGCAGAATTTACTCTGTGTGAAGTCATATTTAGGTAATAACAACTAAGTCCAAAACTAGCAGAAGAGGTGAAAATTGTACTTACTGAGGTGTTTTCCTGTTAACTTTAGGCAAAGCAGTTGGTGTTTTACCAGCTTGAATATCTTGATATGTTCTTACAAGGTCAAGAGTGAGTACGTGAAAGGGTTCACTCAGAAAAACCTAAAAATCAGACAAGAAACAAACAAAATGCCTTGTAAAGCTTTCAGATTGAAACTCAAAAAGTTTGTTTTCTGATCATCTTTGGTCTTTAACCATTGTGCAGCAAGCTTGTTTTTCTGTCATTCAGAGCAAGTCTGTGTCCGCATTGGTGGATGCGGCTATGACTGCAGCTGTTGCTAAGGGTTTTGCTATGGGCCTCCTGTGCTTCAAAGCATGTTCACGTGATGATTAAGCCGCATCCGCAGCCACAGCTGCTAATGCAGACACGACCTAACCAAATAGAGGCTGGAATGAGAAAATAGTCTGGTCCCATTTGCATTACAAGAATACATACTATCATTGTCAATGGGTATAAAGGAAATAGTACAAGGAGGCCACATCTGATAAATACCTGTCTCATCTGGTGGTAGTCCACAGCTTTCATGAATTTCTCTTTCAGTAAAATGAGGAGAGCGAGACACACATCCTCAAATACTAGCCGGTTCCATCCGTTGGTGAAGCACTGATCCCAGACGTACATCACTGCTGGAGTCTTCAGTACGCATACAAACCCCTGTAAGTAAATAATATCCTCATGTCAGTGAAATCCTCAAATGTTTCTTGAATCATTAGTTGAATTTGATGACCTAGGAACTACAAAACTAATTTAATGTTTCATTTAAAAATGACCCATATGGAATGGATGGTGAAATCATCGCATCAGTGCAAAAAAATTGTACCTCGATTTTGCATAAACATAGTATCTCACAAACAAATTCTCATTGAAAAAACTTTGTATCTCGGCGTGTACTTATTTTGTGTTTAAATCCAAGCTATCTTAATGAAATGCAATGTTTTGACAATCTAAAACTCACGTGTAAAGTAAGTACCTTTTGAGGAGATACGTTTTTGCACTGAATCAATCAACAAAATTTACTCACACTTACAAACACTATAGCATTGTGTATTCTTTACCTCTCCAATCCACTTGCGTAGAAACATGATGGGATTAGCAAGGAGCTCTTTTGAGGTAGCACTCATTGCATCGTTAGCATTGGTGCTCCAACTCAGTGCAGCAGCTTTCCTCTTCTCAGCGTCTATCAAGTGAACCAGGAATTCCTGACACAAAAATAAATCATTCAATTGCTATCGAAAAAGTTTATTTTTAACACCTTGAATTCGCCGATAAACTTCACATGATGAAAAACAAGTAAACAAACAGGGTTTTTTCACTTTTTTATCGCTATTTTGTATGTATTTCTTCATTGGTGCAAGAAAACTACAAACAGGCAATTATAATAAGCAAAAACTGCTATTGTGATGCAAGACATTCCCTGATGACAGCGCCCTCATGCGGTCAAAAATATGGTCAATTGGAAGGTGCTAGATTAGAAAATGACCTTAGTATGGCTGTCTTTATCTGGTTCCCTGGATGTGTGGCAATGATAGTTTTTGCCTCATTTCTGTCTTGCAACATAGATGCCTTACATTGGCCGCCATTGCCGAGGTCAAACAGTGGAAACAAGCAAGCGTAGATGCGCCGCGCAAAACTCTCAGCCAATGATAGGTCTTCATTCACCTCAGTGAGGGCGCTGCATGAGTGTGGCATCTTGATTTGTGGCGTGTGTATCATCGCGCTCATTTCAAGTAGCCACATGGGTCAAAGAAGTTGAGTTGAGTTCCATGTTCATTAAAGGTCACAATTATAGCGCGCCACTTCTAGAAATATTATCAATGCGAAGGTAGAATGCAGAAAATACAAATAACAAGGACCATGCAGGTAGAAATATTTTGTAGATGGGAATTAACAAAATACAGCAACAAGGCAAGCTCCGAACGTAACGGTGTATGTATAAAGGACGCTGAAAACAACAAAACGTTTCACACACGCACAGTCCATGTGCACACAGCATGACACAACAACGAAGACGCAAACAAAAATATGAACAGCGACGGATGTCCCACCAAAGCACAAGCAAAAAGCGCGCCATTCGTAGCAAAACCGGAAATGACCACATCGAATTGCGGTGTCTGATCCACCTTTGCGTTTACACTTGTATTTGGGATCCACTTTGCCGGATCTGATCCACCAATTGCCGGATTCAACCCTCCTCGAAAGGTGGATTAAAATTGCCGGATCTTGAACCGGGTCTGATCCACCTTTCTGGATCTAGTGTAAACGGGGTCTCTGTGCACATACAGTGGCGCTTGACGCGTTTGTCTGACATCCGGGTACTTAGCTTCTATTTATAGCATTTTAGTGCAGAGTGCTATTCACACAAACCTGTTGAAGCTTCTCTTACCTTGGGGTCAAGTTTGACATTCTTGACTGCACATTCTTGTAAGTGATTATACAGTTCTCCATCAGTAGCCTGCAGCCGAGCCATGGCTTGCTCCGCTACAGCAAACACCTCTGGCCATTTAGGGAATGCGTGCATCTGCAGGAGGTTAAGGTACAGGGCCAACTCGTAGGGGTGCTCCTCTGCCAACAAGATAAATACAAATCTATTACATCAGTCTTTGTCTTATGTTGTTTTTTGTTATATAATTTAGAATTTTCTTCATGTCCTGTACCTCTATGGACTTGCATGATTTTTCTGATGGTGTATTGGTTTATCTGATTATAATTGTAATTGTTGTTTCTTATTTCCCCCGGTTCCCTTGAGGTTCTTGCATAAGGCGCTTTAAATAATTTATCATTATTTTGTCTGGTTCCCATTGCTGATAAACATAAATGCTGATGTATATAAAAGAAATCCCACTATTTTTATGCGTTTCCAATCCCAAAATTCATTGGAATATTTCAGAGGGAACAATCGTTCAACAGTACTTAATGTACAGTTGAACATAAGTGCGTAACACAATTAAAAATACAAGATGCATATAGTTTTAATACACAAAGTTACAGATTATGTACACTTTGTGTTGCATCTGTGTAACATTTTAAGAACTCAATACTCAATACGAAATAGATTTGTACTTTTGAACTTATAAAAAAGTGCAATGAAATTGTGTCTCAGGCCAATAGTTATGTGATGAATACATGAACATTTTACCTTTTTGTTGGCTATCCTGAAACGCCAGCTGGAGAGGGAAGAGCCAGGCTATGAGAAAAGGCTCATAGCTCCTGTTGTACGTGTATAAGACATTCAGAGCTTCCCTAGCCTGGGCACAGACTTTATCAAGTCTGTAGGCCTCCATACAGGGTGTCGTGTCAAATTTCTAGAACCGGAGTGGGAGAATGTTTCATCCATTACTCAGCCAATTATAACTCATTATGTTACAATATTGACCCAAGACGTCAGTGATTGTAAACCGTTCTAGCGTGCCCTCTTACGGCATGATTTAACCAACTTGACTGTAGTATTTTGGATGTTTCTTTTAAGTAAAGGAAGCAAAATTCAACTTCTCAAAATTTTTGAAAAGACAGAATTCCTTTATCCAAGGAAGCTTTTTATACATAGATGAGAGTCATCACTGACCAAAAGGTCTGAAGCTAGGATTCAAATTTTAGGAGGTACGTTGAAATGATTGTACTTCCACCTTTTAGTAACCCCTGGAGTTATAGATTTCAAGATTTTGGGAACAAAATACCCAGCACTGGAGAAGTAAATTAAAGAAATTGTTTTCTTTATTCCTGAAGAAAAGAACTGCACTTTTGTCACCAAGAAAAGACATAAAAGGTCAAAATTCAGACAAAAGTCTGGAATTTCCCTCAAGATAAATCGATTTCATTGGCTATTTTATGATAAAGTATTTTTTAGGGATTATTACCTCATTCACAGCTGTCTCAATCAGACCACCAATAGGACACTCAGTTGCCCTCGTGGTCTTCAAGTCAACTTTGCCCTTTGACACGGCTTTGGCGAACCTCTTACGGGTCATTTTCTCAGAGGGTCTGAGTGAAAAATTTAGTTGCACTTGTAAGGTTTCAGTAAAAAAAAAAAACATTTATGGTATTAAGTTATTAAGTCTAGGCAGTTAATCTTAGCATGTGAAATGCTCTTGCAAAATAATCTATCTAGAAACATGCATTTGTTACTATATACCTTGAAGAGTTTTAAGCAGACTATGGCCATTTTGAACCAGTGCCGGGCCCCTTAAACAGCAAATATTGCTGAACAGTTTTCTGCTAAGCAACAATAAGCAGGATACCAGTCACAGATTGTACATGTGGAATTGTATTTTGGCTTTTACCTTATTCTGGTAAGCATAGTTTTGTTGTGCTTAGCTACTTTGTGTGCTTAAGCAGCTTTATAAAGTGGGCCCAGGTCACTAACACGCAATGAAGACCAGACTCTCACACTTTCCCTACAATAACATTTTCAACAACATCCCAAGTTTGAAAGTCATAACCTCGTCACGGATTAATCTGAAATCTCTTACTTGTCTTTACTTCCCCCTCCATCATCCACCATTCTTAGAAGAATCTCTGCCCACAGGTAACCACGCAACGTCGCCGGTAGTTGCTGCCCTGAAATTCGACGGCACACTTCATCGAGTCGGCTCGGGTCGCGCTGGAGAATAACGTGCAAGGATTTGCCGAGATGATCACTGGTGCTGCTGGAGAGCTTGGACCCCCTTGATTCCTCCGAATTGGCTGAAGTGACAAAGGTATATGCAAATGTCATCTTGGAAATTCAGAACAGTAGCAGTTTATTTGCAGGCTAGGGAGTCCATTTCTAAACAAAAACCGGGCGAGTCCAGCACATCCTCTCAGATGTGTTAGAGGATTGCAAACTCTTAATAAACAACTTGTAGCTTGTGTCAATTGTGAATTTATTCCTTACTGGAAACACTCCAAGACTCAATTCTGCATTAAAATGGTCTTTCAAAAAAGAAAAAAAACAATATTGACATGTTTCATTCAAATGGAATCTTTTCAAACCAATTAAATTTTTCGCATACTGTACATGTACACAATCATACTGTACATTATATGTATGTACCACTGAATACCTTTTTTAGCTGATCTCTCCACGATCACAAGATCTCTTTCCAACCCATTCTTGAAGATTTTCCTTGCGTGATCATGGAATGCATGCATTTCCGTCACTCCCTGGTCCCCTTCATCTCTCTGCCCTTGAGGTAACGGGGTGGATGAGGTACTACTGGACGGCTGAGGGAGATATCCGAGTTCTTTGATGGCTTGGTCTAACTTTTCACGGAGGAGGAGCTGGGTGGAGCGATGGAGGCTTTTCTTACCCTCAGCATCAACCTCATTTATGTCATTAGGATCCTATTAAACAAATTGTGGATTTTACAGTGAGATTAAATGTCACCCTGATATTTCAACTTTAAGAGGGCAAGGCCATTTTTTATTTTGCAAAGTGCACTTCAATTGGAACATCAAGTATGGGAGACTTTTGAAGGGGTATCAAAGCCAAGACCAGGGCCTCCTTAAGGTGTCCTCCGTGCAATTCTAAGCCAAGTGAAATATAGGAAAATATAGCGCTTCGACGTCCCACATCCAACGAGGCCAAGGGAGTCGATGTCCCTGTGTGTTATTCACAGTGTATTGCACAACTACGCGATGCAGTGTTAGCTTTAACCCTAGTTTCATTCCCAAAATGGTGAGCATGGCAGACAGCAGCCTCCTGTGTGACGTTAATGCAAAGGATCAATACCCAACTTGTACTCGGATTTAGTGGATTGATACCGAAATGCTCCACAACCAGTCAAACATTAGCACTCCTGCACTAATGCTTACAATAGATGCCCAGTACCCGGATCTCAGACGTGTCAAAATTCACTAACAGACGCGCACACTTTATGTTTACTCGCATGCGACTGTGCTTCTGCCGTCTGCCGCTCCAATGCGGTGATCACGTGAGAGCTGGTGGTGGAATGTTCGTCTGACATACAGGTATTTTGAGCAAAAGTAAAATCATTTAGTGCGGAATGCTTTTGGGTTACTTCGAAGATCAACACAAAACCAACCCACCTGAAAATTTTGTCTTTCAACCACATCTTCCATGAATCGATTGATGAACAACGGTCCCAGAAGCTGCATGATCATCTGTCTGCTATCATCATCAGTAGAAAGGTCCGACTCTAGAATCTGCGCTAGCTTCTCACCGACGCTAGCATGCACCTATCACATGGGTACAGTAGTCAAATCAGATTGCAAGTTTTTGCATGAATGATGGGTAAAGGAACTCAAGAATATTGGTTTCTTTCGTTTTCTCAAAACCTTATTATAGTTTATAGGATTGCCTGGGTCAATATATGTACTTTATTATTATCAGTGAGCTTTGAAACTAGTCAATTTGTTATTCCAACAGACTGTGCAAGAATCGCCCAAATTTGAACATTGGGACCTGTTGGTCCCAAACAGGGACGAACTGGTCCCAAAAATTGTTTAAATACGCGCGAGACTTGCACTATCTACGATTGCCAATCCTGTACTTTGTCTTTAAGGATATTGAACAGAGTATAAAGTCCTCCTACATGTATGCAAAGGTAAGACAAACAGTCACAACCAGAAACATGACATGGTATTTAGGAATCTTTGGTAAATTGTGTCTGCTGACCATAACAATTTGGTCCATGCACTGCAACACACAAACCATTTACATGTAGAACACGACCCTTCCATGGCAAAACAGCCTAAGTACAGAGCTGCTTTGCCATAAAAAACAGGATGAAAGTGTAAAAAGAGGCTGAGATAGATCATAAAAAACATACATAGTGTGCCTTTAGAACTTTGAAATGGAAAAAGTGCCCTCAATTTACCCAGAAATGATCTTAAATAAAATTTAAAAAACTTAAGAGTTGGGCTATTTTGCCATGAAAGGGCCGAACAGGTGAGTGTAATTCACTACGCAAAATCTGCAGTTGGTTAAAACATGTTTTTAGTAAGCGCATGCATGTAGTTTACTCAAAAATAGCTATGTTTTAAGAATGTACAGCACTACATAAAAAGATCACAAAACACAACAGGAGTAAGCACATACAAAAAATATATGTAGGATAAGTTTTATTCAGTTTTCCACATGTTCTTAGGATCTACATGTTATTAATCTAATTTCAAATGATAATTTCAATAAAGCTTCGTAGGTACTGTGTACAGAAATTTCTCAAAAATATCTAACTCTCAACTCCACACGAGTTTAATGGATTAAGTACTGCATGCCCAAACGAACCCTTTGCCATTGGCTGCAGGAACAGTGTGAACATGTGATGCACATTTATGTTTTGGGTTCAGTTGGATGACCAGGGAAGGATTTTATCGATAGATATGTTGGGTTCTAAGGTTTTAAAACAAATCTCTGTATACATGTACATATCAGGCCTGGAATTACACAGAGTCCAGGGAGGCCATGGGGCCAGCGAGGCCATGGCCTTTGGTGCCCTTCAAAAGTTGCCCAGACTTTCATATTTTCCAATGGAAGTGCCCTTTGCAAAATGAAAATGGCCTTGCCCTCTCCAAGATGCAATTCCAGGCCTGACATACAAAACTACATCCACATGCACATGTTCCATTGAAAAACATACAAAAGCAAACTACATGTACAGTGTACATGTAAAAACTAAAGAATCAACTTGTTAAAAAACAATGAAATCTACTGAATGCAGACGTAAATTAGAAATTGTGAGTCTGTTAGGAAAGATAGATGGATTAAAGACAATACATTTAATAGGAGAGTTAGACACTCTTTCTGTTGACTGATAATTCAGTGCCATACACTGTGTATGTGATGTACAGCTTCAATCCTACATGTACATGTAGGTTTGCCTCGGCCTTTTCAAAACAGCAGATTTGGCTTGGACTGTGGCTTTGGCTCCATCTGCCTGTTTGAAGCCATGTACCAAAAGTCTATGTTTTCAAAATAACTGCAGGACTTGCAATCACAAGGTTGTGGGTTCGAATTCTACCAAGCTAACTGCTGATTTAACAATGACTAGAACAAGTGTTGTCTTTTAGTTGCCAAATCACAATTTATTGGTTTGTGCAATTCATAATCATTGACGCTAAACCAACATTTGAATGAGCGAGATTGGCTGTTGCCAGCTTGGCGTTTATATCCCATTATTTAGATCATCTAAAACAAACAAACAAACACCCCATGGAGCCTCAGCCAGAGCACAATCAGAAGCCATAATTTCTAAAAGGTTCCTACTGCTTCATATTGTTTCTGATGCCTGTGTTTTAAACAAAATGGTTAAAGCTCACTTCAAGTTTGTTCGTGAAATAAATCAAAAATTTCAACAAGGGGGAAAAAAAAACCCCACAAAACTTTGTTGTCATGTTATTTTTTCTTTGAAAAATATAAATATTTTACATCTTCCCACAACATCCAGTTGGAAATACATCTATTTTAAATAGCAAGTACCAGTGTTAAAGAAACTTTCAAACAACAAACAGACAGTATCAAAGATGTGAGTAGAAATAGAGAGATGAGGTCACATGACTGACCTTTTCCCATGGCGACCCTGGTAAAAGCGTCTCATGCAATGCAGAATCCAACCAGTGCAAGTTGAAAGGGTGGTGTCTACTGCGCTCAGACAGCCTGCCCCCTTGTGACAAGGTCAATCCAGTTCTGCCCTCCATTTGGTATCCGATGACCACAATACTTTGGCACTTTCTACTCCTTTCAGGAGTTTAAATAGTCCAATTACAGGGTTTATAACAATAAATAGTTTTGTCAATCCAAATTTTTTTTTTTTACGCTCTTAAGTAGCAGTTCCACAGAATATTGCACATGTCATGCAACGCATGAGAATAATTTTATCTCAAATTTACTAAGTTCCCAAAACGGTAAAGACACATGATCCAATGTTCAGTAACAATTGGTTCTCGGACCTTATCTATACATGTATGCAGTACGCCAGTTCATCTACATGTTAGCAGCAACTGAGAAACAGTCACAGCTACTTTGCTGACCATCCGCCATCTACTGTACAGGTATGCACAAAATACTTTTATCAAGTGTTTTCTTCCAGGCGATGTACAGTTTTGCAGATTTGGCGATTACAGATGTACATGTACCACTACAGTGCTATCCATTCCCCACCACGAGCTAAGCAGAAAATCCTCATCTGGGTGTTAAGGCACACTTTACCCAAGTGGCAGAAGGGGGAGGGGGTTCTTTCTGCAAAAAGTGTGAGGTTCCCTTGGGTTCTTCTGTATACAGGTGATAACACAAGCTTTATCCTGGTGGCTGAAGTTTAGGGGGGGTCTGTCCGTAGCAGTGTTTTGCAATTGGATCCCTGTATGTATTTTCGTGCTGTACACTCTACAAAAGAGTAAAAACAAACAGGCATAGTTTTAATTCAACATGGTACATCATGTATGTATATTTTATTGAGGTTTGACATGGGAGAATGGGCTGCACGAGAGAGATCCCAAAGACAGAGGCCTACATGTACAATAAAGAAACTGCAGAACATGTATCCCCAAAATCTGACTTCACTTTTATGTTTTGTATTACAGGAACAAAATAACTGGACATGTTTGGCCACTACAACAAGCTGTATAAATTTGAATGGACTAATGGGCTTTGATATAAGAGTAGGGTCACAAAGGTTAAGTCCCCTACACCATTTGAGTTCTGCTTATTGATGCAATTATCTGTGGCTGTGGCTAAAGCAACTTGCAGTCAACAGTCACAGCTACATATAGGAATTGTACATTGAGATGAAATTGTGTCTGGGAAATCCTGTCTACATTGTAGCTGTCTTTGGCTGCAGGGCTATTACTTTGCTCTTGTAAGGGCATTAAGGGTGAGGCAGATTTTCTGCCGTAAATTTGCACTGGAACATTTCAAGGGACACGAAGGCAAAGACCAGGAGCATGGAGGCAATTGCCTCTGTGGCGTCTGTGAGGTACACAATGTATCAGGCTGGGAACATTTCAAGGGCACCAGGGCGTTTTCTCCTAGGTAAAGGGCACCTCTATAAGGAAATTGCAAATTGCTATTGGAACATTTCAAGGGGCACCAAGGAAACGACCAGGAGCTTGGAGGCAATTGCCTCTGTGGCTTCTGTGAGGTACACAATGTATCAGGCCTGGAACATTTCAAGGGGCACCAGGGCAATGACTAGGGCCATGGACTAAAGGAGGCAATTGCTCATGTGAAGCATCAGGGCCCAATTTCATTAAGCTATTGAGCAGAAAATTCTGCTTAGCAAATTTCTTTCCTTGGCAAGAAATAAGCAGGGTACCAGTGGCAACAGTGTAAACTTTATGGAATGTTGGCTGGTAACGTGTTTCTGCAAAGCAAGATTTTCCTGTGCTTAGCAAGTTTTTGTGCGTACAGGCTTTATGAAATTGGGCCCAGGCCAGCAGGTGAACCCATATTGAGGGACTGAATATGGACACAACCTGAGAGAGGTTTCATGTTGGCTAGTTAGACATACCTCAGAGGAAGTACGGCACTTGGTGAGGCAAAGCTCGTAGTGATTCCTGACAGCCTTTAACAACAGCTTTAATGTGTTACTGGCCTTACCTAGAACACCCTGTAGTAATGCCTCCTGTAAGACAAAAAAAGTTGAAACGCTTTAATTAAAGAAAGCAGGGACCTCAAATTCCCAGTTGACTGAATTCTGGACCGCATGGGGCACTTTCAACAGCAAATTCCTAGCATTTTAATTACAGTTTTGTATCATCTTGACGTTGGCAGTGTTGTTTTCTTGTATCAATGGCCAAGTAAGTAATAATAATAATAATAATAACAACAATGAAAAAACATTAATTTTTCTTAGTTTTGCATCTTGTAAACAGTAAAAAAAATACCCCGAATTAGAGGGGACTATTAGTATTACACAAACATGTAATGACAATGTATGTCGATGGACCAGTGAGTGTATACATAGCAAAAAAGCCTATTGCTATGTACAGTATAACCAAAGCGCACATTGAAAACAAATGAGAAAAACAACGAACCCTAAACTAACCTTCTCAGGATGCATACAGCAGGACACACAATCCTCATAAATGGAACAGCAGTTGGTGTCGTCGCGACAGGAGCTGCAAGAATAAAGTACTGAAGACTCTGACTCGGGGTCACAGCAGTTGTTGACCAGAACAGCTTTTCTTGGACACACAAAACCTGCAGTTTATAAAAGAGACACATAGAAGAGCATTATTTAGGTCAAATTTCGTTGAAACCTCTGTGCAGTGAGCAGATGTTTTCTGCTTACAAAGCTGACCTTGGAAATTTGTTTTTCATAGCTGCTAGCTAACCGTTAGCAAAGCAAAATGAATGCCATATGTAACTTACAATGTAAATGTACAGTTGTAAATACACATGTGATGCCAATTGCCAAATTACATAAACTTTTGTTTATGAAAAATACAGATCTGCTTAAATATTACATGTATATCATGGGACATAAAACTGTGGATGGAGCGTAAAAACTGTAGGTCCTAAGTGTTGTGTCACGCACCACCCACCAGGACACTTATCGTGAAAGAGGAAAGGCTTGCCCAGGTGTTCCCGGATCGACTGCAGAAACATGTTTGGTTGTATATTTTTTTGCACATAATTATTCATTTAAACATTAGACCCTATTGCTAAGGAAGTTGCAAAACATAAATGAATGAATAATAAATATGACTATGAATAATGAATTAATTGTCATAAATTAGTTACGGATTGATTCCATTCCTTTGAATCTTTGAGATTCCAGACCACTCATCACTCACCTCTATTGTCAACCACTAAGGTGTGCCCTTGTTTTGAGTTAAGGCAGAATGACGAGTTGTTTTTGTCATTATCTTCAACACGTGACCTCAGTTGAAGCTGCAGGGTTGTGTGTGGGAGGTCTTCAAATCTGTCACTTATCACACCAATTGGAACGACCTAAAATTGAAGCCAAAAGGTACAAATATTTTAAACTGTTGCAAAAATTCTCTTGGGACAAAAACTATTTCATGAACTATCATTAGGAATGCCCCATCCCTTTTGCATTCTGTTCAGCTATGACATTTGCCCAAAGGTCTTTTTTTTTTCCTAAATTATAATACCTGAAACAGTCGGGTTGTTGGTTTACATTGATCTCCGTGTAAACCAATGACCGTTTGGCGTTACATCCATCCACAACCAAGGCATAATGCATTAACGGCAAACATGACCATGTGATCTATGCGACGATGTAGGGCACTCATCTACAGTACTGTATTTTGATAGTTATATGAGAGGGTTGTCTTTAATTAAGCGAAGAGCACCCAAAAATGACCTACATGTAGAGAGCATAATTTAAATGCCTGATGTTGCATCTTTGACATATCGAGAAGCCAATGCTGTTGATGACTGGAGGAGGATTTTCAAGCTATTTCATTTTCTGTTTCATTTGGACATTTTTTGTAGCTGGGTTCGTTCGAACGTTCAGCTAGTCACTAGTGGCTGGGTTGTGTGGAAAATCATCATGGTAAATCGCCAATACTAATCATGAAGACAGACCTTGCCTGGGGCACAAGTACAACCACAGATGTAAACAATTTTCACAAAGGAGTACAGCACCCCAGTTTCTGGTTACACCGTAAGCCAATCCAAGTAAATAGCATGTCTAGCGAGTAGTGATAATTATTAAATTAACTAAAAAAGCATTTTGTTTTTTATTCATTCAAGTTCAACAAATGAAATGACCAGTTGTAAAAATAGAGAAAATTCCCCACTAAGACTAAAACTAAAAGACTACAGTCATGACAGTGGTACTAAGTGACCATTAGCATTTAACTGTTAAAGCATAGTTACCAGTATTCTGTATCCATGATCGAAGTGATAATATTTGTTTCGAGATAAAATACCGTAGGCCCTCGTCGTACAAACCATAGGAGGACAAGTACAATACAAAACGAACCATTGAAAATACAAAATTTGCCTACCTGATTAAATGTACTATTTAAGAAGTAACCCAAAGAAAAAAAGAATATCAACGCCAACACCCAACGTCGACGCAAAAATCTTGCCGAAAACATGAGACTTCTTGACGAAAAACCGTGTGAAACAGAGAAAATTTCACGATCATTTTCGACATCAACCCAACATTTACAAGATCATGCATGAATTCAGTTTTCGATGGTGTTAGAGATGATGGTGACATCACACTTGGATGATGTCATCGCCAAACGCCAAAGAGCCGTTGAGGGCGGTATGTAATATTACCAGTCAGCGCCCAATATACGGCCGTGTCCGAAACGGCGACTTCGGCTACAGCTACGGCTAGATCGCGAGCGTCTGCCTATATTCTTCAACACTGGCAGACGCGCTGATCTAGCTGTAGCTGTAGCCGAAGTCGCCGTTTCGGACACGGCCTTAGGCTCTGTTACCAGTAGAGACCGTGGGGGGGGGGGGGGGGGGGTTGCCCATCATTCTGTTACAATATTATAAAATCCCGAGCTGACGCGACGGGTGTCGAGCAAAAGTTTGAGGATGGTCAAATTCATCAAACTTACATAGAACGATACCATTGTTAAAATAAAACTTTAATAATAATAATAATTATTATAATGAGAGCAACCACAGAGTATTAGAGTGTTAGCCTCTACATTTGTAATATTTATATTGTAGTATTTATATTTATTGGGGGAAAAATGCTGCAACATGCAGGGCAAAACGTAGGCTTTATAGCCTAACAATCAGTCGATACAGTTTTTTTTTTTATTCAAACTCAAAGAAAAGAAAAAAAACCACCATAGGCTAAAAAAGAACTTAACTTTCACTTCTTGAGCTTAAGCATAGCCTAATGGTGAAACAAAGCAGTGCTAGAGTGCTGTATGCAAAAACCAAAACAGGTGGGCGGGAAAAATAAAGTTGTTTGTTAACATGACAAGCATGGCGTGATGTTTTCGCCATGACCAAATAAGGTAATCTTTTGGTCAGTATGCAAATGACTAAATGATTTGTCCAATCAAACAACAGTATGTATATTTTGACCATCATCATGCGTCCGTGGTGCGTATGCGTAGTAAAAGAAAATAGTTCGCAAAAAGTGCAAGCATAATAATTCAAAAACTTTACATAAAAACGAAAATACTTCACACAATAATTGTGTTGGAACTCTAGAATAATTGTTTATGAGAAAATTGTCTTGTAATTCTACCCAAGTGAACAAATTCAGCACAAATTTGAAGTGCGGAGAAACAGGGCACAGACGGGGATTTGGGCCTACTTGACGGCATCACCTTCGACCTACAGAACGCAATGCACTTGTCTTTTGTTGTTTAAAGCAGAGAGAGAGAGAGAGAGATACAACTTTTCAACAGTTCATTAAGTTTTATAAATTGCAAACTTTCAAGGTGTTCCTTTTCAATGCGAGCCATTGTCTCCACTCCTTGCCGCCAAAATGTTACGGACCAAAACAGCACACTGGGTAAGAATATTTAGCGTTTAATTTATAAGCAGGTTAATTGTTAATTTAATTGTTCATAGGCTACATCCTAGGCGAAGTTTAGAACGGTGGGCCGTTTCAACAATCTCAAGTCAATCAGTCAATCAACTTAGGAAAATTCTCACATAGTTCGAGTCAAGTAACCGTTGTTAATCCAAAAGTTTATTTGGCCAATCGCCGAAACTCAATGCCCGAACTCTACGAAGCAACCGTATAACTATGATATCCTTACTTATAATGTAGCGTGTAATAAACCACCCTGTGTGTGCTTTTCGGACCGACGCCGTCTTTGCTTCGTTTCCAAGTTGTCTGGGCCCAATTTCATAGCGCTGCTTAACGGTCAGCAAATTGTCGTGCTTACTATAATAGCAGAAAAGTTTGCTTAAGCATAAACGTATTTCACAGGTTAGCAAGAAAATTAGGCAGCCATCTTGCGCGTTCAACATTGATTCGCATTGTTACGCCATTCATTTTCGTACAGTAAGCACCGATAGGTTAGCTAGCCTTTCGTGTGCTTATGGTTAGCAGCTCTATGAAATGGAAATCGTGCAGTAAGCACAGAATCGGCCGTTAAGCAGCGCTATGAAATTGGGCCCACTGGTCAGCAGACGACAAGTGCGCGCGCGCGTGTTCAATCAAAAAAGTCACGCCACGTGTCAGTACTATCCCGCATGTGTACGGCATAAGTCTACTACCACTGTAAACGTGATTATGACAGGCCTAAATGTTTTATCAACTAAACTTGGACGTGAATTTTAGTAACACTCTTTGATTTGGTCTGCATTACACTAGGCCTATTTCAATCTATACGTGTTTAAAAGCCTAAATTAAGATTTAATAATTCCAAGCTGGAGTTCACGCCAGATAATAGGGCACCCGAAAATAAAAGCTTGAGTGAAAAAACATTCTGTGCAGGACTGCGATAGAAAGTTATAATATTTATTCTATCCAGTGAAAAGAAATCATACCCATAATCAAAAAGACAATTGTATAAAAATTGAGAATTTCTTTTTATCTTTTGAACCTGCAGGCCTAATTAGGCCTAGCCGTTTGTATATTTTTTTAGAGTAAAATACAATTTCAAAATTGTTAAGCTGAAAATGGGCAAAAACATGTATACAACTGCATAACAGACCATAAACACTCGGTGTTCTAAAACGGAAGCTTTTTTTTTTTAGAACAGAAAAACACTTTTAAGTTCACTGCAATTCACAGTCATTAAAAGAGTTTGTTTTTCTATCAGTAGGAAGTGACCAGAACATTTTGTTTATTTGCAGGCTGTGTATGAAATAATTTGATAGGCCTCTTATGGGAGAGATCGGATGAACTCTTCAGTGTACACTAGAAACTGTGGATACTGGTCAGCAATGTAGTTTGGGTTTTGTTCTTTCGGTGAAGTCGCATAATTAGACAGCCAAGACACGATGTCTACCCAGTAGAGTACAATAGAGACCATGTCTTTTCTCAATCAGAGTGTGAGGAATTCATGGTATAGCGAGGGTGTATGTTATTATGCAATCTAATTCAAAATAGTTTTTTTTTTTTACAAGTGAAGCATGGATTTTATGCAAATTGCAAGGCAGTGGAATGTGGGTTTTGGGGCATTGTCCAGGGAGATCACAATGAAACAGCAGCAAGGCAACATGTCTTTTCCCCCACTCTGTCGGGAGCTGAAATTTATGTTGGCAATGTCTGCTGACAAGGAGGATTCTATAGGGGCCATTCTGAGAAATCTGTGTTTTTGCCTGTGTGGCAACGTGACATATTTATTTATGTGTGCACAATCATTTTTGGGGTGAATGATTAAACCGGGCAGAGTGGTGAGAAAAATAGCTACTTTATGGAGAAAAGCTGTAGGTAGAAACCATGGGTTAATTTTCAAAGCTGCTCAGGAAAACTGCTCGTAATAATAATCATTATGAGATGTAGGCTACAGGACAATTTGATATTGTATTTGAAAGGAGATGTTCTCGACAATTTAGTATTGTATTTGGAAAGCTAGATGTTCATGACAAGGTGAGTTTAACAGAATGAGTAAGTATTATATTAAATAATGGCCTTGAACATTCACAATACAAAACATTTTATTTTATAGATGGCTAAATAGTGAAGGCACACAAAAGCAATAAGTGCGCGGAACTCTAGTGACCTAAGAGTGGGCGTGGTCAACAGACGCAGAGATAAAGTTAGACAATTTGGCCGATCAACTCTGGATATTGATGGAACACCAATACAAGCCACCAATTGAGGAGGTACTTAACTGCCAACAAAAATGGAAAATGAAAACCAGAGCTGCCTATGTAACTCACGGATGCTACAATGTCTGGCCGATAGGTAATGGTGGTGGTATTTTTTCACTCAGTCGTATGATAAGGATTTTGTTTTGATGCTCGACTTTGATGACTAAAGATCCAGACAAGAATTTGCATTTTGAAGATTTTGATATTTCAACGATTAGGTAGAAAGGGGATTAGGCCTACTTTTTAAAAACTTTTATCAATTTTAATCAAAGTTCCAACTGGACTAATATATAGTATTGTGCGCACCATTTGAAAGATTAAGTTGGCTGTAGTTATGAGAAGTTGACAAAATAAAGGTCTAAGGACGAGAGTTTGAGTGAAAACTCTTCGATTTGGATTTTAGAGGACTGATTTATTGACGAGACGACAACTGTGTCGCAAGCATCTGTGTCCAGCCAGATGACGGCCGAGCGAGAGACCTCAGTTTCCGGAATGCAAACAAGTAATCTGAACTTGGAACGGTTTGGTAGTACCCGCCATACACTTTTATGACAGACGAAATAATTTATAAGTCTGTAGGTATATAGGGATTGGCAGGAGAAGACAAATTAAAATTCATGGTTGAGATCGAGATCAACATCACGACCCTCTGACGCTCATAGCTATTAATTTATAGAAACGCTCATTGCGATTATTGGTGTATTTGGCGATCGAAGATCGATACCATGATGACTTAGGAAATCACGTGCCAGCAAAAAATACTATTGGTAATAGGGGGGGGGGCAAGTTAGATTAATTAATCCCGTAAAAGCTTCAACATGTCATTTTAATCATTCAAAAAAAAGGCCTAGATTGGACCATGGGTGCTTTACTACACAATTAGGCCTACAACTTACAACGAGTACTAACTGATAAAAGCAAACATATACATGCATAATCTAAAATAAAAGTAACACAATTGTGTTTGTTTGTCCTTTTTATTGGAACTTGTCGGCCTGGTCTTTTGTCATCGTAATTTTATCATAATAACAGATAGGCCTAGTGAAAAAAAAACCTCATTTTGAGTTATATTGAATAGGGCTAAGCTGAAATATTAAAACGATGCATTGGACGACGTAATGCTTAAAAGTGTAAACAATACCCCTCTACCCATAGGACTGTTTCTCTGGGTACTAGAAGAACTTTGATTAAGCATAGGCTTATTTGTACAAAAAACAAAACGGCCTTCTTATGCCTTTACAGGATAGAGAAAAGTAATTGCTTTTTCTAGGTTTTTCGTTTGCTTTGTTCCCTCAACATTTAATAGCTTTCATAAAGGATTTTTTTAAAGTAAGTTGCAAGACATTATTCGAGCGTCTGTAAGCTGCCTGTAAACATGTTAAGGACACTGACAACTAGGCTGGCTCACCAGTCTTGTATGTTTTGTATGGGGTACGTACGAAAACACAGGTACTTTATACTAGACCAATCGGTTCATTTTCACGAGATGACGTCAAAACAACAAACCCTTCTTTTAATACCGAAGAACTAGCTTTTTAACAAAATTCATGGTTGAGATCGAGGTCAACATCACGACCCTCTGACGCTCATAGCTATCAATTTATAGAAACGCTCATTGCGATTATTGGTGTATTTGGCGATCGAAGATCGATACCATGATGACTTAGGAAATCATGTGCCAGCAAAAAAATACTATTGGTAATAGGGGGCCAAGTTAGGTTAATTAATCCCGCAAAAGCTTCAACTTGTCATTTTAACCATTCACCCATTTCGAAAAGCCATCAAGGATAAAGACCCCCCCCCCCCCAAAAAAAAGAAAAAAAAATAAAGGCCTAGATTGGACCATGGGTGCTTTACTACACAATTAGGCCTACAACTAACAACGAGTATAACTAACTGAGAAAAGCAAACATGCATGCATAATCTGAAATAAAAGTAACACAATCGTGTTTGTTTGTCCTTTTTATTGGAACTTGTTGGCCTGGTCTTTTGTCATCGTAATTTTATCATAATAACAGATAGGCGTTTTGAAAAAAAAACCCCCGTCAAAACAACTAACCCTTACCGAAGAACTAGTTGTATAACAATTCATGGTTGAGATCGAGATCAACATCACGCCGCCCATAGCTATCAGTTAAAGAAACGTTCAATGCAATTATTGGTGCATTTGGCATTTGGCAATCGGAGATCGATACCATGATGACTTAGGAACATCACGTGCCAGCAAAAAAATACTTTAGGGGGCCATAGAATAATAAAAATAATCCCGCAAAAGTTTCAACTTGTCATTACCATTTACTTTGAAAACAGCCATCAAATGCACTAAAGAAAATAGGCTGAGACGGGCCTGTGTGGAATCAATAATAATGTGCCTTTAGGGTCTACACACTACAACTAATGTTAACAAAGAGTATGTTAATTGATTAGGAAAAGCAATGCATGCATAATATAAAATAAAAGTAGGCCTAACACAATTATGTATGTTTGTCCTTTTTATTTGGACTTAGACATAGTCTCTCTCCATCGTAATTTAAGAGATTCTGAAAACCCCATTCAGAATTTGAGTGTACAGGCCTTAGCAGTAGCAGAAAAGTCCAAAAGTAATATAATTTTGTTTGTTTGTTCCTTTTATCTTTGAAACTTGTAGGCCTAGCTGTAATATTATGTAAATTTAGAGACTGTGATAATGAAAAAAACCCAACCCATATATATATACATATAATGTGCGCCCTCTAGTTTCTATAACTATATGGCAAACCATGGAGCAATAAACTCACATTCAACATTGTACATGATTTGCTGGCAGCGCCGCGTCACACATGGCAAGGGTGGCTGTCATGATTGTGTACATACACATCGGTTGTTGCTGTGCATAGTGTGGGCAGTCAGTAGTTACTTTCTGAACGCAATACAATACACAAGAGTTGTTGTGAACAGCCAACGTTAGTTAAATGCCATAGACTAATGGATGTTTCAGAATGAAACGGATCAAGTGTAAAAAAGTGGCGTTAAAATTAAACATAGATGAAACGTGAGTGGGAGTGAGTTGCATCCAGAAAGACCCCCACACACCAACCAAAAGGCTGGTTTTGTTGGTGAGATATTGTGTCTGCACACCAGTTCACCGTTCAATATCGCCGCTATACTCAGCAGTGCCATTTGTGTGTCATTCCATATGCTTTGGTACTTTAGGTAGATAAAGAGGACTGACAGCCAAGTAAGTACCGGTATTGCAAAAAAGGAAGGAACACACCAGGGCTCAATTTCATAAAGCTGTTGTTAAGCAGAAAAGACCACTTAGCAAATTTCTATTCTAAGCAAAAATTCGAGTGGGCACCAGTCAAAACAATGTGAACTTAATGACATTTTGGCTGGTAGCCTGTTTCTGCTAAGGAATATTTTTCTGTGTTTAGCAAATTTTTGTGCTGACAAGCTTGATGAAACTGGGCTCCCCACCTCTTTAGAGGTGGTGGGGGGGTGGGTATCCCCTTAGTGCCAATCCACTGTCAATCCACTGTCAAAGACAAAGTGGATTGGCACTTTTTATGAGGCTGGCGGCGGAGCTCGACACTGACACTGACACTGACAGGACACTGACCACTGCATGACCTCCATGCACTTATTGACTTATACCACTTATATGTTTGAGCCTACTCCTGCGACGTACATTTGTGTACTACTAGCTGCATAGGCCAAATTCAAATTAAAGTAGGCCCCCCTAAAACCCCCCCCCCCTAAAAAAAAAATAAATTAACAGTGTGACTGAGCATAGATCAAGGTCTCAGTGACACTTTTTTTAGAGCAGAAAATGCCACTTGTTATGATCATGATGACTGTGCTAATTATGGTAATTAACAATAATAAGCCCCTAAGCAACAAAAACTCCATGCAAACTCACAACCCTGCACGGTTTACTCCAACTGCGAACGTAACCGTTGACAATGAGTGTTGAGCAGCACTAACCCCCCTTTTGGGGGGGGGGGGGGCGGGCTTGAGTTTTTCCTGCTTGAGGTGAAATTTTAATTAATGTTTGTTGTACAGGTCTGAACACTTCAGTCAGTGTCATGTCCGAGCAGTCAAGCGCACTGGACTCGAGCGCTGGTGATCAGTAGAGTGTGGGTTCGAGTCCTGGGCTCGATTTCACCAAGTGCAAATCCATCTTAATTGCTGAGCAAAGTGTGATGTCACAATACAAATCACTATGGTAATAAGGACAACTCATCTTAAGAAGAATCTTAGTGCTTTGTGAAATCGACCCCTGGTCTTGACACTTAAGCCTTTTTAGCATTAAAGCATTAAACCGTAAATTGCTTTGTCCTTCAGATGGGACAGTAAACCTGAGGTCCCATTGTACAGGTACATGTAAAACAAAGTTGGTATGCTTAAATATATATAAAGAGAAGGGGTCGCCCTGGTGTCTCTTTTGTGCAAGTAGACCTATATAAACTCTGGAAGACATTTCTGCAGTTTTTAGGAAACTAAATTTTCTTCCAACAAACGAGAGTTCTGATTTAAAATTGCTTTTTAGCCCTCGAGAAAGACTCTGCTAGGGTCAAAGCGTCAGGCCACTACCATCAGGTTGGTAAGCAGTTTCTAACACTATTTAAAAAAAAAATTGTTTTAGTAGGCAAGTTTTTACAGTTTATTTTGATTGGAACCTATGTTAAACTTAACATTAGGCCTAACGACTAGCAACAGTGTGTGTTTTAAAAAAACAACTATCTTTTAGTTTGAGTTGTAGTTTTCTACTAGCACTAGTAAGAGGTACATGTAATGTACATATGTAACAACAAAAGCTATAGTTCAGTAGCCAATACTTTGTTATTACATATGTACATTTTATGTTTTGTTTTAAGTTGTACATCATGTATCGACATTGGAATGTGTACTTCTACTACTACAAGTACTAGTATGTAGTACATGTAGGCCCCAATAGTACTAGTTTAATAATATTCAGTATTATATAACACCCAAGCAGATCCTTGCCATTTGATTGGAGGATTGTTTGTCACGTGATAGCAAATAAACATACATGTACCATTGCACGCTACGTCATTCACCGTGCATTTTTCGTTCCATTCACCGTGCATTTTTCGTTCCATCCGATTTGTTCTATTGCACGGTGCGTACCACATGATTGCGTGCGCGTGTCTTTAATAATGCAGCATTACAGTTACACAGCAGTACACATACTACATTACGGCGCCCGCGTGTCTCAAAATAGCAGTACAGAACGCACTTAGTCACTGTTGAATCCAAACAAGCCGAACCAAAAGAAATGGGTGTAGGCCTAATGACACAATTAAATATTGTACGCTTTGTTTGTTTTGAAAGTTGTATCCTCCAATCAAAATGACAAAGATCTACTTGGATGTTATAAAACAAATAATGAATGTTTTTCATTCGTGCAATAGTGAGACTATTTTCATGAGTTGAAAGATGGAATGTTCCATTCAACTCGGCTCCGCCTCGTTGAAAAGAACATTCCATTTTTCAACTCATGAAAATATTCGCACCATTGCACTCATAAACATTCATTATTTTTATACTAACTGTCTTGTCCTACTAGTAGTAGTACCCTCCCCCCCAAAAAAAAGTTTAGTAGGCCTACATATTTATTTTAAAAGCTGATTTGCATACCTGTTATCACGATTGTGTACATGTACATGTACTGCACACAATAGATATTGTACAGTAATGTACATGTACAGTCACTCCCCTAGCACTGTTTTCGGTGCAGGTGTGAAAAGATAAAAAAAAAAACCCCAGTGGTCCATAGATCAATGCCTCAGGGCACAATAACTTTGACAGTATTGTTGTTTAGTTTAGAATAATATCAGTAGCACTTGCAAACACACTTGCATCCCCCTTGATGTTTTTCAGCAACATCCCCATTGGTGGTGTTGAGGCTTGAAGGTGAAGCAAGGGCCTCCTCGATCTACCACCTGGATCCCTTTTGTTATTGTCCTTGGATTCAATTTGTAGACTTCTCACAATAATCACATAAACACACTCTGTACAGCCAATCAACATCTGAGGTTTCCTGTCTCCAGCTTGACTGCAGGACTTGCAATCATAAGGTGGTGGGTTCGAATCCTGCTAAGCTAACCGCTGATTTCACAATGACTAGAATAAGTATTGTCGCCTAGTTACTGAATCACAATTTATTGATTTGTGCAATTCATAATCATAGAACTTTAAAACCAATGTTTGTATGAGAGAGATACATAGGCTGTTGCCGGTTTGGCGTTATATCCCCTTGTGGGAGTTTGTCGAGTGCCCTTGATGGGAAGATCATCTAAAACAAAGAAAGTGTTGAGGTTGTCTTAGGATGCTTTCCGAGTTATATGATGGCCACATTTCTCACCTACATGTACATTGTGGAGGACACATCATAATAATTATATCAAGTCAGGGCTCGAATTTGGAGGGAAAATCACAAGACCACAGGGCTTGTAGCTCAAAGTGGTTACTGGACCAGAATTAAGTTTACAAGACCAGAATCTAAATTAGTTGAACAAGCACTAAGAGCGCATACATGTACTCATTTGTCTTATGGGAAAATGTACTCAACAAATTTTTTTATAAGATTAAATTTAGTGTCTTTTACTTAAGATTTTTTTTTCAAACAATGATGTATTTTATTCAATTGAAAGATCTATACAAAACCAGCAGGCTTGCCCAGTCTTGAGTTTACTGGCCTGAGGCTAAAATCACTGGCCTCGGGCCTGCAGTCCAGTGTTAATTTTGAGCCCTGCAAGTGGGATGTCCAAATTAAAAACTGGTTATTCTAAAGAACATATGTGCTGGCTGTTACATCACAAAGGGCACCATAGTTAATTTGTGGCGGCCAGTGTGGGTGCGTGTGCAGACACTGTAAAGTTCATAACTGCCATGAGCTACAGGCCTGCTATAATCATGCCGACAGTACAATGTATTCTATTTTTAACCATTATTTACTCATTTGTCATTTGTCTAATGTATCAGTGATTTTGTCCTTGTGAAGTCAAAGTAAATAAAGTAGTTTTTCTACAGTGAAAACCACATGTACTACCAACTGAAATTAGAACTGGCTTCAAGGCATCATCAAGGCAATGGCAAGGGGAATAGTGTAGGGCAATACTAGTCAGTTTACTCTGTTGCCTTTATGTACGGTAAAGGTGGCAATGATGTATAGTACAAGTGCAATGTACATTTCACACGCACTGTACAATTAGCAAAAGTTGAAACACGGACGTAGAGGTAAGACATTTTCTCTATGCTTTATTAGTTTAACCATGAGGAAGGAAACACATATAGGGACTAAAGGATCACATCTGCCAGTACAATAACCGCGACTCCAAAAATCCGTAACATCTGGATGTGTGTATGGCTTTTCCATTGTAAAACTAAAAACTCTCATTTTATGGATACAGTTTTGTACACATGCCATGTAATCAATATGTTCATGTAAAGTGTACATCCACATTGCTACAATACTTACTGCACATCCACTGACAAACACAACATAGTACTTGGTTCGGTACAACTAGATATCAACCCAATGTGTATCTTGAGGCAATGCAGTTGTAAGAGTTTTGCATCATTCCACTAGGTTAGTAAGACCATGGTACTTTCAATACATGTAGACCCCTTGCTTAGGATGTCACACTCTCAAACAGTGCTGTCACTGAGGAAAAAGGAGGCAGATCATTGGACGATAGCTGTTCTTGGCGCGTAAAACCGAGTGCGTGACCTCAACGTACCAGCAGCGTTTGCCATGGGGGTCTATTGACATGTAACTTAGAATTGAGGGATTTACAATGTTTTTCTTGGATAGAAACATTGTAATGTGATGTGTATCCTAATAAAAACAATTGTAACAGTCTTGTATTTTTATACGAACTCTATATCATTCCAGGCTTCAGCACTGGTGAAATTCTGGCAAAGGTATCTCGCTATCAACAGACTTTTTCATCAGAATGGCTGATCAAAATGCTGACAATGTGTCACCGTGAGTACTACCAATAGTCATGATAGTTGGCTTAGTTTTTAAAAGGTTTTTGCTTCTGGCTTTGAACTCTGTCTCTGACAGAGCATGGGGAATTTCTCTAGGTATAGATGCATGGGATGTGGGATATTCACAAAGTACACTGTAGCTGAGCCAAGGACAAACTACAGAAATTTGCAGCACACAACATGTACAGTGCATGAAACTCGTCGTTTTTTATTTGTGCTAATCATTGTATTTTATGTCATATATCAAACATTGTGTTCTAGCTTTTAGGAGGTGCCTTTGTTTCTGTGTTCTCCCAACATTTATTCTTTTTTCTTTTTTTCTTCTTTGTATTGGTGAAATTCTATAAAAGTGTGCAATGTTTGCATGCTTTCCACCATGGAAATAAATGGGATAAACTGACTTCTGAGTGTAATTGAATTTCAAAGTATCCTAAGTATTCCTCCTCGTCAGCCAAGTGGAAGCATTTTTCACTTGTACGAACTATTTTAGTCAGATAATTGCCAACACTCCTTGTATTGGATTACATTCCATCTTTTACCTCATGAACCCATATCAGGGTTTGCCCTTAACTTTTTCAGTGACTAGTAGGACCAGTTTAGTTTGTCATTTCAATGGTCCGTCAGCTTTTTCACGTGTCCATATTTCAAATGAAAATTTGACACTGAACTAGCCAGCCGGACCACTTGGAATGAATTTTGAATGGTCCTGAGGTTTGGCCAGTGGACCATTGTTAAGGAAGAACGCTGCACATCGAAAGCAGATTCTTTTAGAATACCATCTGGGCCTTATTTTGTAGAGCTGCTTAAGCATACAGTATTGCTTAACAATTTCTTGCTTTTAATAGCCGAAATGAGCAGAATACCAGTCATAAATGGTACAACTAACACTTGGTTGGTAACCCTTTATTCTGGTGAGCATAATTTTGTTGTGCTGGCTTATTTATTGTGCTTCAGAAGCTCTGAGAAATGGGGCCATAAGAGTGTTTTTCTTTTTATTACTGAACACGTTCCCTTTTCAAATGTCTGTATTTATTATTTTGCAGTTCAGAGAGGTTTCACTACAATGGCTTCCTGCCGGACACACTGAACTCCTCGTACCATGAGGTGGAGCTTAATGCTGAACCTCCTCCCTCTGACGCAGACGTGATCATCATTGACAGGCAGCAGCCTCACGCATTACAAAACAAAGATCTCTTCAAGCAAGCACAGAGGGAGGAGGATGAAGAGCTAGAATATTATGAGGCAAGCCCAACACAGAAACTCCTTCCATTGAGTGAAACACACGTAGGCTTTATTTTATAGTGCTTCTTCCCTATTGTAGTATACTGTGTAAATGAAGAGTGTAGTAGTATGGAAGAGATGTTATTGAAAGTAGAAAATTTTGTAGAAAGGGGGTTATCCTACTTGTTAAGTACACAATGTTGTACCCTTATCTTTCTGGAAGGTCTGCATAATTCAAGTCCAGATTATGTGTGCATTTCTGAGAGGGGAAACATGTAATTTAAAAGCAAAAACCCTTGTTCCTAAACAAGAAACCATTAGATGATTCCCTTTGGTGGTGGGCACTCTTTATTGAAACCAAGAATGTTATTCGCAAAGTTTATGAAACTTTGACAAGACACCAGAAGCAAAAATAAGTGGAGTGGAAGAAATTAACACAATGTTTATCCCCAGTGGGGTGTCAAACTACATCCATGTATGCACACCCCATTTTGAAAAGGAACATTTTTTCAACACCTGGTTTCATCTATTGACTTGCATGTGAAAGTAAGCAAATTTGACACTGTTTTCAACTTAACATTTAAATTTTAATTTGTGCTTGTGCACCAACATTTTTCAATCCACCACCATCTATTGTATGCATAAGGCATAAGGCATTATGCATTGTGTATATTATACTCAGACGATAACAAAAAATGCAATAAGCTTAGCCAATATGTGATTTTCCGCCACAGCTTGACACTGCAATTTATTTAAGTGCTATTAATACCTGCAATTAAACGCCAAATAATAACACTATTCAAAACAACAATTTGTAAAATGGCAAGGAGCCGGATACCGGATATAGGGCAAACCGACAGACGAACAAAACATACATGTAAGGACATACACACCAAGGATTACCACGCCCTTACCAAAGTGGCCACACCAACAACATAAGTGACCACACCAAGGACTATACTGAGCCCTTTTACCAAAGTGGCAACACCAAGGATTACCACGCCCTCACCAAAGTGACCACACCAAGGACAATCACGCCCTTTTTCCAAAGTGGCCACACCAAGGGGGGTACCACATCCTTACCAACATACATGCAAACAAAAGCTGAGCTAGGACAACCACGCTCAGGTGTATTCACACATGAATAGTGACCCCAATACAGTTCAAAAACATGTCACGCACCTTGCCTGAACCATTCAGCTATGCACACTGTGCACCTACATGTATCATTGAAGTATTTAAAAAGTCATACCCGAAAATGCTATTCCCCAAGTTGGAAAACGAGGGGGAAGAATGGCCCCGGCAGAACCGCCGGGCACCCTAAATCTAACTTTACCATTAATTATAAGTGATAAAAAGAGAGAAGTGTATCCCAGTCCTAGTAACACATCAGAAATTTCCCAAGTTGGAAAACGAGGGGGGCAGGTAAGATAGCCCGACCGAAACACGGATGGCACTATCGTAAGAAAAATTACATAACCTTGGCCATTACAACTAGAAATTACCTGATACAATTTTTTCTACAAATGAAATTATAAGACCTTTACTATTTTTCTGTCATTTTCTGCAAAAAACCTGCCCTTTTAAAAGGTGGAGCCATAGGGGAGGAGGCGGGTTATAAAGGTTGACTTCAATCACAAGCTGTGACAAAAGCGACGCTAAGCAAGAACAAATTTCCCTCCAAAAAGGTGACAAGCGACGTGCCAATACTGTGCTCTCATTGGCTGACCTTTCTAACTTAGGGACCAATCAAATCATTTTTCGCCACTACGCCTATGCTGATTGGTTGTTGGCCCGAACATCTGGACCCCCCAAACCAGTATAAATAGCTTCACACATCACAATTGCCAGAATGGGCCAGCATGTCCAACCGTCAACACATTACAGTACATGCACATTAGCCTGATCCATCATGTATGCACGGCAACTGCCGATCCAAGCATGGAACGCACAGACTAGGAAATGTGATATGGTATGCCAAGTATAAAGCATTTGATCATAAAATTGATAAAATGAATTTTTGTGCCAGCATGTACAGAACAATGAAAGAACAGTAACAAAGGTGTAGGCATTAAAGGGGCACACCGGCTTCGTTGGGCTATTTGGGCTACAAAATAGGCTAACATATGACTTCAAAGGTCTTCCAGGAATGGAGAAGAACGGTTCCTAAAAGAAACCATCAAATTTTGCTGTTTTTGAGCATTTTTCAAAAAACGAAGGTCACGTGATTTATCCGAACCAAAAAAGTGGTTCGGATAAATCACGTGATCTTCGGAGATAGTTTTACTTCCAGCCGTATAAAAGTAAATTACTGAACCAAATTTAAATATTTTTTTTTTATATTATTCATGAGTATTTGACAAAAAAGACTATGTATTCAGATTATTGATACAATTTGTAAATAATGATGAAAAATCGAACGGAAGATTCGCATTCAGAGAGTCCGTGCAACCGAAGCGTGTTTTACGGCGCACCAGCGTGGGAGCTAGCGGAACGTAAACCTTGGGGCATATCCCGTACAGCCTGTGCAGTGTCTCGTGGGGCCAGAGAGACAAGCCCGGGCATGAACTCCCCAGCTTGCCGGTCTAGCCGTGAGCTTGAGAGCTTGTCGGAGGGGTAGGGAGCCAGACCAATAATTACGTTTTTTTAGGAGGGTTTCAGTCTGATACCCTAGCTATTATCCCATAACTATTGCAACGTGTTGCCTGCGCTACACACGCGGGACGACGACGGGGAATATTTATCCCATACGGCTGGTCTACTTCTATGATAGCTGCACAATGTCCAACCCCCCCCCCCCCAATTGCTGCTTTTGCTGGCTTTCCCTTTGGATTTATCGTTGTTGTTTTTTACTTTGTACTTTTCATTGGACCACCTTCTGGGTGTTTTTCCTTGCGATGTTTTTTGTACCGATCCTTGGATGTCGAAGAAACGTTCTCCATTGCAAGTACACAGAATACAGTACGTCGTCGTACACAGAATACAGGTTGGGGTGCGTTTTCGCGGTCGTAACCAATAACTGTTTCAATGGCAAGTTCAACCGCGAGCGGACTTCGACTAGGACTGACCATAGAGCAAGGAACCTTGCTCTACGGACTGACGTCCGTTCATGTCTGTTTTTTAGTTTACACGTGAATTTGTGCTTGATGGATATGAAGTCTGGATCCTCATGCCTCGCCATTGTTATAATTGATACATAAACAGAGCACTAGTCTACTTACAACATTGCGCAACATTGTACGTAAACTTGACAGTTGCAACGGCTGGAAAAGCGTATAAGCTGACCTTTGACCGCGTTTTGGTTTTTTTCACATTTTTCGTTAATTACGTGATATTTTGATGAATTTTTTTTACAACAACCATCTAAAAATTGTTGTCTGTCATTCCACATCACTATATTAGGTAAACAGTAAGCCGGTGTGTCCCTTTAACCTTACACCTTTTTTACTATATTTTAAAACACTGTTTTCCTTTATTTATTAATTTTTTTATGGAGTTTGTTCAGTCCATGGTCCAACTAGCATCGACTAGTTTTATGAAGCAAAATAATAATGTAACCAAATGTCATTTTACAAAGTACACAAAATTAGATAAACATAAGGAATCATACACTGTATTCAAATCTTTTAAACGTTCCTTAATTAAACACTCTATATATTTCAGGAAAATTACAGAGTGACCAGTTTCAACTGAATACAATGTAGCAAATGCCTCACAAGCAATAGATAACTAACTCATCACACTACATAGATGCAATCTGTACAAGTTATGTTAAACAAACTAATCAATAACAAGATGATCAAAGATACTTTGGCATATTAAAGTAAGGATAATATGAAATGATCTGTTGATGAAGATGCAAGTTCTACTGAGTTGATAGTGACAGTATTTGAATGTGCCTCAGAGTTATCTGCAGTACTAAAACCTTTGACTCTCTTGGTCCATCTGTTATTTTCTTAGAAGATCGTACCCCTAAATGAACTCTGACTAGTAGTTTAGGACTGACTAATCTTACGAATCTACACTTATTACATGTATTGAGAAATCAAATTCATTGAAACTATTACATAATCAGTGGCTTCAGTGAAATAGTTTAAGTCAGAGAATAGACTCTGAAGTGTAGATTCGTAACTACAATGTACTCACCTTTGGCTCGTACATTCTATCCACGAATCTACACTTTCTCGTCCATTCTCCTTAGTTAACTTATTCTAGGCTGCTCTACAGCTGACGAAGATGACCTCTTCTTTGGCTGTCTTAAAGAAAAGCCAAACTAAGGCTGGAATGAAAGAAAGTCTTTCCCATCTATGGTGTAATGAGCAACAGTGTTCATGATTACCATGCTCACTGGGAACATGACACAAATGCTGTATATAGTGTCTTAAAGAATCTTGCTCTTCCTTGCAGGTTGCACCACCGCGGAAGAGAACCCCATCTTTGACTGCCCTGAGGGAAGGCCAACAAGGACCCGAGGAGCTTGAGGACATCAGCACCGATGAAGCCCAAGATTCGCAACAAGGTAGGCTTTGGAGAGACCTGTATTTAAGTATCATGGGGTCAAATCTGGACTGTTCCATTTTAGGTATAAGGGAGTCAATTGGAACCATCTGCAATCCTACATTTCTGCAGTTCCTATATTTACATATACTACAATCTACTATACATATGCATGCTTTTCCCTTTAACTATACGGCTTGAATATAATCAAATTGGTGCAATTCATTCAACATTTCTGAGTTGTGCGTCGTATTATTTCTGTTCTACAGTGGACATAAACCGTAGGATTATTGATAATACTTGCTTTAGTCATTTAGTTCCTTCAATGAAACTTTGACTCCCCCGCCCCCGAAAAAAAGAAAAAGATAAAGAAATAAAGAAAAATATAATTTTGTGAATGGAACCCTATTTTCTAAGGCAATTACCTGACTTTGGATTTTACCAATTTCATAGTTCTATCAAAAGCAAGATTCCCTGAATGCAGAAGAAAATAAAAGTTTTCAAATTTTGAAATAAATGTTAGAATTTCATTAGAAACTTTTGCAAGCGCCCTAGAGGTTTGCATCCTGATTGGAACATTCAATAACAACAAATATCACATTATTTGATGATCAAAAAATAACTTGGGTATCCATTTAGATTTTGGTTTTACACCGTAAACATTTATTTACAACCTCGATAGATTCACTGATGCTGTACAAAGTGCTGTAATGCATGCAAGTACAGGCATTCAACTGTGTTGTATATGTATTTTTTTGTGTATAAGACGCGGCTTATCTGACTTTCAAAGGTCACAATGACCCCTGTATGTGGTGATGTACAAAGAGTGAATGGGACCTGGTGAGCCTCTCTGTGAGTAGTCATACGTTAATTCAAATAACACTTGACTTTATTCAACCCAAAATCATCCAGTCAGTTACTGTTATGTTTATTACTTGATATTTGAAATAAAAAGTCACATCCCCTTTAAGTGATACCTCTGCTGCTGCTTCAAGGTTGTATCCTAATATGGGTGTGATCCCTGGCTAAATGGCAGTTACAGGTTGAATGGCTTCTGACTGGCACCCCGAACAAAGATATTGACAAAATAAGGAGACCACCAACATAAGGGCCAGATAGCTCAATTGGTATAGAGCACCGGCGCGTTCATGCGGAGGTCACAGCCATGGCCCATTTTCATACAGTCATAGAGCTGCTTACGTACAAAAAGTAGTCAGGCACAATAATTTATGCTTTGCAGAATAAGGTTACCTGCCAAAATACCATGTCACATGTAGCATCTGTGACTGGTATCCTGTTTAATCTTTAAGCAATCTTTTCTGCTCAAGCAGCTCTATGAATTTTGGCCCAGATCATGTAGGAAACACTGGTGTGAGAGCAAAGCTGCTGCTTGTATTCCATGACAAGTGTACTGTGCTCTTTAGTGAGTATTATGCAATAAAGGACATACCTGTACACTTTGACAGGAGCGCCACCAAGCAGCCTCGGCCCAATTTCATAAAGCCTGTTAGCACAGAAACTTGCTAAGCACAGGAAAATCTTACTTAGCAGAAACAGGTTACCAACCAACCATGCCAATACTCCATAAAGTTTACATTGTTGCCACTGGTACCCTGCTCATTTATGGCTATTTACCTGAACTTGTTATAATTTTATTGTGCTTGGCTAATTTTTGAGTTTAAGCAGCTCTATGAAATTGGGCCCAGGACCCAAAACCCACACTCCAACAGCTTGGAGCTTGAGTTCAATGTTCTATAAACTGCTCAGCTATAATACTGGACAACTAAATATAACCTTTTCATTGAATATTTGCCATTTACACACGGTACTTGTCTTTTGTTTTAAAAAGCTATTATCAATAAAGCCATTTTAAATACATGTGAGAGCAGATGAAAGAGATAAAGGGTTTGCCTTAATTAAAAAGCAAAATGGAAAACAAAAAAATATTAAACAAAAATAACAATAACATCAGTGCAGTGCATTTAAACAGTATTAGTGAGCACATTGTCTGGTGCCCATTAATAATGAGTTAAATGTGACCTTATAGAACGACAGTGAACATTAATGCACTTTAGGTTCATTGTACAGTCATGACAGTGAACATTAATGCACTTTAGGTTACATTGTACAGTGTTAGAGAAAATGTGTGCATTATTGTCTAAAAGTACATATCTTCAAAGTGTGAAGAGGCAGGCAGTAAATCAGTTGGGGGCATTAACTCTTGGTATTTGAAGTAAGGTCCACTGATTAAATTAATCTGTCGATGCAACTATGGTACAAAATGTTCTTATCTTAACTCGATTCTGCAACTAATTCGTACATGTATCTTGCAATATACACATACTGTAATGTTATGACAGATTGATAAGAAGGAAGACTAAACTATAAACAGACTTTTCAGAGGATGCCCACCTACCCCTTTTTCTTTTACTGTAATTCCCTCATCTGTGTCTTTGTTTTGGTTTTGGTTGGTTTCAATTGACAGGCTGGATTCTCCCTTATTGTTTTAAACAATGTATCTGTGACAACCTTGGGATCCAATACAACATGCAGTGTCTCAAAATTACGTTATTAAAATGTTTTTTCCCCATTCACATTGAATGTTATTGTCAAAAGAGTGACTGTAAATCTCCTTTGGAGGAGCCAGCCCATGTAAGGCAAATGCTACATGGACTAGTGTAATGTGTATGCTATGATTGGTTCAGTTGTTTTGTTTTTATTGTTCATTCTAGAATATTAAGTGAGGTCTTATTCTTGCTCAGTAACACCTTGGTAGATTTTTACCTCTTCTGTTGCTGCCACTACAAGATGTCCAGATGGTGTGAATGTGATGTCATAAGCATCACCACAATCCTCAATGACACATCCAATGTACTTACCATCAGGAGTGTACTGACATATCCTATTGGTTACCATTGTGACATTATATTGAGCAACAAAGATACTACCATATTTATCACAGTGAATACCACAGCATCTTTCAAACTGATCAATACCTACTGAGAACACCTCTCCACCCTTATAATCAACTGAGTGTAAATTATAATCATCTGTAGTGCTGTAGATAATCTGCTTCTTGTAGAAAGTCAAATAGTCTACATGCTCTGGAGTAGAGAGTGTTCTGATGTGTGATCCATCAGGGTTGTACAGTGAGATCATTGAGTCTTTGAAATAACTCACTGCGATGAGATTGTGTTCATCCACAGCAAGTCTTGACGGTGAGAAGTCTCTTATACTTAGTTGGAACTGATAAAGGGGCTTATATTTCCTGTTAAAGACCTTGACTTCTAGATTGTCAAGCACAATTAGGTGATCGCTATTGTCCACAGTGACTGCTTTTGGTTTAGTAAGACCTTCAAGTGTTAATCTTTGCTGGAAGAAAATAGGTTGTGATTTGTTTGCTGCTAATTGAGGTTTTAAAGCAAACAATGCCTTGCGTTTTGTATCTAATACTACTATTTCATTGTTGCAGAATGTTGCAACATAACAAGCATTCCTAAATTTTGTGAAGCCTACTTTATTGACACTTATCACTAGTTTCCACTTCTGTCTGGTATGGATTGTTTCACGTTTCTTGGCCTGAGTCTCTGCTAAAGGTTGCTGCTCTTCTTTCCGTACCAGTCTTCCCACTGAACTTTTACCTTCTTCAAACTCAAGAAAGGAAAGTCTGTCAGGCACAATCTGGCCATGCTTCTTAGTTAGTTCATCAAGATTGTTTATGAGTTTCAGCTTGAAATCCAGAATCTCATGGGAGCTTGCTTGTGTCATGAACTGATTCACTTCATCCAGCTTGTGTTTTACCTGGGTCACTTCTTTTCTGTTGTTTGCCTCTGCAGTTTCAAATGTCTGAACTTTGTCTTTGTATACACTCTCCGCCTCTTGCTTCAGCTGCTTTTCCTGATCGTTGATCTTTGCTATCTCCTTGGCAGCCTTCTGAGAGATTTTCATATTGGTTTCAGCATATGAAGCTTCCAGTTTCTTGCGAGACTCACAAGCTTGTTCTATGGCAGTTTGAATATCTGCCTTGCATTTCTCAGCATTTGCCACCAGTTGTGCGACTTCCTGTTTGAATTTGTCTAAAGCCTCAGGTATGCCAATGAGATCATGTTTTTGGTTTGCATGATCAAGAATAGTACATGTTGTGCATTCTAACTTCTGGCATGTGTTGCAGTAGATGTTCAGAGTCTGATCACTGTGCTTGCCACACTTTGGAATGTATTCCCTGATTTTACTGCGGTAGGTCACTACACCTGATTGCAGTTGAGCAAGTGTGTAGATTTGATGTGATTTTAAGACAGCCATTTGCTGATGTGATAGTTGACATTCTTGACAAATAAAATGTTCACAGTCAATACATCTGAAAACAGCAGTATGATCTCTTTCGCAGGCTTGACATTTGATCTCTGACCCATGACCTTCCATGAGTTGCTCTTGAACAGTAAACTCATCCACCAGGGCATTCAGTTTAAAGTCCTTAGGTAGACTGTCAACCATGTTGTCTTGTAGTGTTGTTTTTTTCCTGCACAGAGGACACAGTAGGATGGAGTTGTTTGGATCTTGTTGGTGAAGCTCCTTGAGGCATGTGAAGCAGAAGCTGTGAAGACAGTCTAGCATTGTAGGATCGAAGAAGTGATTGGTACATATTGGACATTCTAGATGATCCCTACTTATCTTATCAAGTACTGAATGGACTGTGATACTGGCAGCCATCTTTGACTTTAGCTTGTTAGAATCTTTCCCTGCTGATATAATTAAAAAGGTCAATTCACTGTATTTTAGTGTACTCATAATTTCACTTTGTGTAGTTTTCTTATGTCAAATGTTGTACAGTTTACTTACACATAGTACATGTAAAGACAGTGTGCAGGAACCATGTTCTTACACATTTAGGACCTTAATTATGCAGTGTACAAATGTACATGTTCTTACTTACAATACCATATTACTACATTTAATTAATATGCTGACTGGGGTAAGGTTGCATGATGTAGCTCCAAAATTTAGTGCCCTCTTCTGGTACAAGTTTAACAGAAAATTTCCAACTATTTTTCATGGATACATAAATGGTCAGTGATTGTGCAACAACTGTGTAAAAAATCACAAGAATAACCAAATTATTTATGAATAATTGTCACTATACTTCATGTAATACCATGTACTTACAAGTGTGTATAATGGTAAGCAAAGTATTAATGTCTTTTGAAGTCTTTCTTCATCAGTTAACCCAACAAGTTGTGGCTTCTGGTGTTTTATCCACAACCTCCTGTAGTACACTGGTCATTGTATGTGTTGGTATATGGTCTGTTCATGATGCAAAAAAAAATCCCCTTTCTATTTATAGATCCGATGATGTCAGTCACGTGTAGTATGTAATGTATGTGCAATATATGATGCTGTATCTACACCTATTTAGTGGATGTGTCCCTTGTACATTCTACATTGTACTTTGAGCATCGATGAGTGGAATATTTCAATCTGATTACTGATGTGAACCAACTATAAAGTCTACAAAACAATGCTTCGTATAAATATTTATGATTTCTCACCATGTACATCTCCTTTGAACAAGTACACTGCGCAGCTTCAAAACATCTGTCTATGGGTATGAGCATGCACAAAGCACTTGCAAACAAACTTTCACAACTTACTCAATGCTTGGCTGAAGTTGGGGGTGAGGAAGAGGGTATTGCGCAATCAATTGCAATCGCATTCTGGTATACTTGATTTTTAAAAGATTTGATTTAATAGATGTTGAATTTTGCCTCCGGGATAAATAGTTAATTTTTGATTTTACACTTACATCAATGTTTAATAAGCACTGTATACTCAGTGCTCTCCTGAGCTCTGTGAAAACAATTCACAGGCAATCACTCGGGTTGGATTCGAACCCATGACTTTTGAATTGCTAGAGCAGGGGCCGATTTCACTAAAGTTATCATTTGGGATCATCGCTATCACGCTTGCGATGAGATCGTAAACCCAAAATCCATCACACTTGCGACGTCGCTGATTTTGCGTTTCACTAAAGTCATGACGACATGACAAGGAAACTAAACGTTTTGTACGAGGCTAAAAGTAGTGACCTTTGACACAAACCTCAAGAAAACCGTCGGTCTTCGCATGTGGGCGTCGTACATGTCAAAATGTTGTTGCAGGCTGCGGTTCAATTAAAAACGAACGGCATATATTGCAGTTTAAATGTAAAGGTTGTCAGCTGGTGCATCAAAAGTAACAACAAGAGGACCATATTAATGCTTAAATTCTAGGCATTCACTTAAAAAAAGGTGTACATGAAATCAAATTCTACATGTTTCATTTGTAGGCCTATGGGCCCCCCACCCCTAGTATACTTACTTTTATAAAATCTTGTAAATAATTGTAACGTTGAGGTGGATGAAAATTGACAAAATGAGAATAACGATTTTGGTTTTTGGTAATTAATGTCTTGACACCCTTTATATAAGCTTTACAGCACATATACGAACGTCTAAAGGGGAATTTTATATATATATTTTTACTTTCCCGAAGGCATAATCACTATTAGGCCTAATTGGCAAAAAAGAATTTGTTTCTAGATGCCCAAAATTTTCGTCAAAGTGTTGTCATCGAAAATGTGTACATGGTATAAAATCGGAAAGGAAAAATTGTGGATGCTATGAGGCCTACATTAACTTTAGGCCAAATTGCTGGTTAAAAATAACTGAACCCAATAGATGACGATCTCCTCTTTTTTTTACCGATTTTAAGCTCTTTCGGCAACAACCACATTCAAGCTGAAAGGTGTCATCGGCCAACTGCGCTGTGTGTATCCCGATTCTCCCAGTAAAAGACCACGAAGAGTAAACGTAATGCCATTTTACCCTTTAATTCACGAACAAACTATACTACGTCGAGACGTACACCGCTAATAAAATCTAAGCACAAAATAGCGCAATCTATCATAATTTGCGATGAACTTACACTTTGCGGCTACTAACGAGTCATGGCAAGATTGTCATCGCTAATACTTGTCTTGCGATGAGTAAGTTTGTTGCAAAGTTTTAGTTAAATCGTTCTCCAAAATCCATCGATAAGTTGCGATGGATTTGGGATTTAGCGATCGATTTCTGTGTTTGCGATGATCAAAACGCGTTAGTGAAATCGGCCCCAGATGTTTTACCACTAGTACCACCGACCTACATGTAGCCCGATGGCTAGAGGCGGGTCCGAATCCTAAGCAGCAGGTACTGCAACGATTTAATATTAATTTTTATATTTAATGTTAATTTTTGCATCGGGGATAAACAATTAATTTTTGGTTTTACCCTTACACCGATGTTTAATAAGCACACTACTCAGTGCTCTCCCGAGCTCTGTGAAAAAGAGCTCGATGGTCCGGTGGTAAGACATATGCTCTAGCAATGCAAAGGTCGTGGGTTCGAATCCCACCCGAGTGATTGCCTGTGGATTTTTTTCACAGAGCTCGGGAGAGCACTGAGTATACAGTGCTTATAACACATCGTTGCAAGGTTAAAACCAAAAATTAAAGAGGTGATTACTGTTACAAAAGAAGAAAACCTTCTATACTATTAAAATGCTATCTCTATCAGCACTAATATCAACAGTATGGATTTCACAAGCAACTTAAATTGTTGAGGGTGGTTAATGCTTAACAATATTACCAGACATTTTTTATTAATGGTTAACGAGTGTGAATGTGTCCAGGTGGGAAGTTTATTACAAAACCTCTCCCCTTATAAATGGGTGCAAATATGGACGTAATTGAAAAAAAATTATCATTGTTCTCTCAGTGGTTATTTTCACTAAACGTAAGGATAGATCTTTCATTTCTGAAAGTCTAAACAAAATGCCTCCATATATCCTGTAGATATTTGACAGTGTTTGAATTTTCTTCTGAGAAAATCATTTCTACGAACACTTGGTTGCTGCCACAATGACGCCTTTTTTCTTCAGTTGACAGATGGGAGCACTCGCTGTACAAGTTATTGAAACAGTTAGCAATAAAAAAACCAAATCATGTACAAGTGTTTTCTAGTTTAAACAATTAGCTTTGTGTTTTTACAACATTTGGAGATATTACTACCCTCAGAAAAAATAGACTTGTCCAGGCAGTCTCATTGGCCGGCCACCTGCAGCTACAACAACCTTTTACAAATCCTGTCCATACCGTATTGTTAACTCTGTGCTGGTATTTTTTGTGCATGGAGCTTCAAATTTTTTACATTGCGAGAGTCAAATGAGATTATTTTCAACATTGGTGACATGTTGGGGGCTACCCCTTCTACCACCTTTTCCTGCTGAAGTGATCTCCACTCCAGCCGTAATCTAAAATATCTGTGCGTATTTAAAAGGGCAACAGGGGACCAGGCCTTCTCAATTGCTGATCCCAGATACTAGAATCCTCTATCTAATCTAAACATCAAGTCGCTTTGGACTTTCAAGAGGAAATTTGAAAAAAAAACCCATCTGATTTCTTGACTGAAGCCCAAGATTCTCAACAAGGTAGACTTTGGAGAGACCTGTGGAAATATCATGTTCCATTTCTTGACTGTTCAATTTCATCGTTTTATCAATAGCAATAGAAGACTCCCTGAATGCTGAAGAAAATCAAACAATTCAAATTTTGAAGTAAATGTAAGAATTTTATAAGAATTTTTGCAATTGTCGGGGGGTTTTATCCTGATGTAAACATTTAATAACAAATATCATATTATTTGACGAACCAAAAATAACTGGGTATCCAATTAGGCTTAGGTTTACACTGTAAAGATTTATTGATTCTCAGTGGATTGCGTTGATGTTGTACAGAGTGCCGTAATGCATGCAGGTACAGACATTCAACTGTGTTGTAGCATTGTACATGTATGTATTTACCTGCTTATAAGATGCAGCCTAACAGACTTTCAAAGGTCAAAGTTTATGATCCCTTTACCTTAAATATTGTGAGTATCATATACCCACACAATGACACCTGTATGTGGTGATACTGTACCAACAGTTAATAGTACTAATTCATACAATTGTTAGGTACTAAAGTTATTTGAGTGTTTTTATGAATGAGACCTATATCATGTTTTTTAAGGATTGCAAAAATGAGCAAGCTGTGCTGTGGTGAAGTGTGCAGCCTGGGCTCAATTTTACAGAGCTGCTTTAGCACAAAGAGTAGCTAAGTACAATAAAATTATGGCTGCCAGAATAAGGTAACCAGTCAAAATACCATCTGGGACCAGGTGACTGGTTTCCTGCTAAATTTTTATGCAATCTTTTCTGCTCAAACAGCTCTATTTCATAGCGCTGCTTATTATATGAGCAAATAGTGCTTTTAAACAGTTTCTGCTTAACAAAAAAATTAGCAGGGTACCAGTCACAGACCTGCCCCTGGGGTTGGTAATTATGGCTGTTAACCTTGATTTGTTAAGCATAATTTTATTGTGCTTAGCTAATTTTGGGGCTTAAGCAGCTCTAGAAATTGGGCCTAGGATCTAAACCCACACTCCAACAGCACCAGAGCCTGAGTTCAGTGTTCTAAACCACTTAGCTATAACAATCAATAACTACATCTACGTGTACATTACCCTTTTCATTGGACATTTGCCATTTACCTACGATACTTGTCTTTTGTTTTAAAAGCTTTTAACAATAAAGCAATTTTAAATATACATTTGAGAGCAGGTGATTGAGATAAAGTGTTCGCTGTAATTTTAAAGCAAAATGGAAAATAGAAAAATAGTAAAATAAAATAACAATTATCATCAGTGCATTTACACAGAAGTGAGTACATTGTTAGGAAATACAAAATTGCTACTAATAAAATAAATGTGATCGTATACTAACAATATAGAATGACAGTGTACTCTAAAGCATTTAGGTAACATTGTACAGTGCTAGAGATAATGTGCTTCAATTCAAACTCACATTTATTTCCATACTTCATGAAAACAGTACAAAGCCATAACAATAATTTATAAAGAAGTAACCAGTAAACAAAGCTTTTTTACAAGGCAGAGAGTATATTAATAAAGTATGGAGGCATCATCTAGAAGCCGAGGCTTGTGGTGAGATGCCTGATGGACAGACAAACATAACATCTAAACAGGAACAAGAACGTACGGACAGACAAGTACATGTAGAACAAAGACAGAAATGATGAAGATAACAATGATGAGAATAATTATAATGAAAACAAAAATAATAATAATACCAAAAATAATAATAAATTAAGTAATAATGATAAAGCATCTGCTGACTACTAAGCAATAGTAAAATTAGAACGAGAGAACAAACTATGTCAAAGACTAGTAGAGGAGAGTTATTTTATAAGCGCATTTAAATCGACCCACAGATGATTGTGATTTGATCAACTCGCTTAAACCATTCCAAAGACACGGCCCGAAGAAACAAAGTGTTTTTAAGTGGAATGATGTGCGGGTGAATGGCACATAAAGGTGTGATTTGTTATGCGATCTGGTTGAATACCCATGAGTGTCACGGACAGAGGTAAAGCATAAAGTTCTTGCATAATTAAGGGAATAAAAGAGTAAGACTCAGTCTTGAATGTTCATTTAAGACCTTGCAGGGCCTGGCCAGGACCCTGCAAGGTTTTTAAACTAAAATAACAATAACATCAGTGCATTTTAAACAGAATTAGTGAGCACATTGTAATGAGTTAAATGTGACCTTATAGAACGACAGTGAACATTAATGCACTTTAGGTTACATTGTACAGTGTTAGAGATAATGTTTGTGCATTATTGTCTAAAAGTACATATCTTCAAAGTGTGAAGAGGCAGGCAGTAAATCAGTTGGGGCATTAACTCTTGGTATTTGAAGTACGGTCCACTGATTAAATTAATCTGTCCATGCAACTATGGTGCAAGAAGTTCTTAACTCGATTCTGCAACTAATTCGAATCTCCCATGAAAGCATTCGAGGAACAACAACATATCTCCACCTCCATTTACTGTGTGCGTACATTCAGGTTATTTTAAGTGAGAAACAACCTTTTGACTTTCTAATACTTGCATTTCTCGTAAATGGTAGGAGATACAACCTTTTTGTACTGAAACAACAAAATGTACATAATGCCATATTTCTTCCTTTGCCCTTGGCTTCAGACATTTCAGATTGTTGATGACCTTCAGCTAGGTTTTAGTTAGGATTAGGAAATTATTTGTCCAGATTTTCTGATAAATCAAATCTAAGGTGTCCAAAGTGTTTCCAGTGATACTTTCACAATATACACATAATGTACATGACAGATTGATAAGCAGGAATACCAAACTATAAACAGATTGTTCAGAGGATGCCCACCTACCCCTCTTTCCTTTACTGTAATTCCCTCATCTGTGTCTTTGTTTTGGTTTTGGTTAGTTTCAATTGACAGGCTGGATTCTCCCTTGTTGTTTTAAACAGTGTATCTGTGACAACCTTGGGATCTAATACAACATGCAGTGTCTCAAAATTACGTCATTAAAATGTTTTCCCCCATTCACATTGAATGTTGTTGTCAAAAGTTTGACTGTAAATCTCCTTTGGAGGAGCCAGCACATGTAAGGCCAATGCTACATTTACATGAACTAGTGTAATGTGTATGATATGATTGGTTCAGTTGTTTTGTTTTTACTGTTCACTCTAGCCCGTTAAGTGAGGTCTTATCTTGCTCGGAAACACTTTCGTAGATTTTTACTGAGTCTGCTGCTGCCACTACAAGATGGCCAGATGGTGTGAATGTGATGTCATAAGCATCACCACAATCCTCAATGACACATCCAATGTACTTACCATCAGGAGTGTACTGACATATCCTATTGGTTACCATTGTGGTATATTGAGCAGCAAAGATACTACCATCTTTATTACAGCAAATACCATAGCAGCTTTCAGACTGATCGATATCTACTGAGAACACCTCTCCACCCTTATAATCAACTGAGTGTAAATTTTTTTTTGTAGTGCTGTAGATAATCTTCTCCATGTACAAAGTCAAATAGTTTACACTGTCTGGAGTAGAGAGTGTTCTGATGAGAGATCCATCAGGGTCATACAGTGAGATCATTGAGTCTGCAAAATAACTAACTGCGATGAGATTGTTTTCATCTACAGCAAGTCTTGATGGGGAAAAGTCTTTTGGATGTAGTTGGAAGAGATAGAGGGGTGTATAGTTCCTGTTAAAGACCTTGACTTCTAGATTGTCAAGCACATATAGGTAATCTTTATAGTCCACAGTGAGTGCTGTTGGTTGAGTTAGATCTTTAACTGTTAATCTTTGTAGGCAGGGAAAAGATTGAGACTTTAATGCAAACAATGTATTGTGTTCTGTATCTAATACTACTATTTCATTGGTGGAGAAAGCTGCAACAAACCTTTTCCTCACAAATTTTGTGATGCCCCATTCACTGAAACTTTCCTTCAAGTTCCATGTCTGTTTTGTATTGAATGTTTCATGTTCCTTGGCCTGAGTCTCTGGTAGAGCTTGTTGCTCATCTTCCAGTACCAGTCTTCCCACTGACCCTTCAAATTCTTCAAACTCAAGAAAGGAAAGCCTGTCAGACACAATCTCCCCATGTTCCTTAGTTAGTTCATCAAGATTGTTTATGAGTTTCAGCTTGAAATCCAGAATCTCATGGGAGCTTGCTTGTGTCATGAACTGATTCACTTCATCCAGCTTGTGTTTTACCTGGGTCACTTCTTTTCTGTTGTTTGCCTCTGCAGTTTCAAATGTCTGGACTCTGTCTTTGTATACACTCTCTGCCTCTTGCTTCAGCTGCTTTTCCTGATCTGTGATCTTTGTTATCTCCGTAGCAGCCTTTTGAGAGATTTTTTTATTGGTTTCAGCATATGAAGCTTCCAGTTTTTTGCGAGACTCACAAGCTTGTTCTATGGCAGTTTGAATATCTGCCTTGCATTTCTCAGCATTTGCCACCAGTTGTGCGACTTTCTGTTTGAATTTGTCTAAAGCCTCAGGTATGCCAATGAGGTCATGTTTTTGGTTTGCATGATCAAGAACAGTACATGTTGTGCATTCTAACTTCTGGCATGTGTTGCAGTAGATGTTCAGAGTCTGATCACTGTGCTTGCCACACTTTGGAGTGTATTCCCTGATTTTACTCCTGTACATGTAGGTGACTTCCCCGGAATGCAGCTGCGTCAGCATGTAGACTTGATGAGATTTAGTAATAGGGAAACGTTGATGCGCATTTTGGCAATCTTGACAAAGGAAATAATCACAGTCTACACACCTGGTGATTGCTGTATTCTCTCCATCATTACAGGCTTGACATTTGACCTCTGACGTATGACCCTCCATGAGTTGCTCTTGAACAGTAAACTCATCCACCAGGGCATTCAGTTTAAAGTCCTTAGGTAGACTGTCAACCATGTTGTCTTGTAGTGTTGTTTTCTTTCTGCACAGAGGACACAGTAGGATGGAGTTGTTTGGATCTTGTTGGTGAAGCTCCTTGAGGCAGGTGAAGCAGAAGCTGTGAAGACAGTCTAGCATTGTAGGATCGATGAAGCGATTGCTGCATAGTGGACATTCTAGATGATCCTTACTTATCTTATCAAGCACTGAATGGACTGTGATACTGGCAGCCATTTTTGACTTTAGCTTGTTAGAATGTTTCCCTGTTGGTACAAAAAGGTAAATTCATTGTATTCGTTAGTAATTTTTATGACCTTATTTTCTGTATACGTGTGCAATTCAGTTTGTATCTGCCAGACATATTATTAATAAACAAACCATTATTGAAAATTTAATAATTTGGATGCACAAGACAACGTGCTAGAACCAACCATGTGATTACACATTCAGTACGTAAATTACGCATTGTACAATCGTCTCATAATTTACAATACTACCTGTATGTTAACGCATTTGATTTATTGTGCTGACTGGGGTAAGGGTGCACGAGGCTCCAAAATTTAGCGCCCTCTTCTGGTACATGTGTATTATAGGCCAAACGTATTACATTATCTGTTGTAGGAAATTGCTGAACTGCCTTTAAAAATGGAGTTTTGCCTCTGACAGTAACTATTGAGTGATCCAATTAAAAAAAAAAGAAGGTTGTTATGCTGAATGTACATACTGTACATATTTGAGTTTATAGTCAACTAAAAGGCTGTGTGTACCCCAAGATGAAATTCCTGGTTATGTCACTGATTGCTACCGTCACTTTGACTTCTACGATCATATGCTACGACTATGCAAAGAAGTCATTTATAAAGTATCATGTCGTAGTGGGCCCCAAGTTTTCCCTGTTACTGGAAATAACAGATATACTTATATGACTACAGGCTTATAGAATAGGTGAATGATACAGCTTGCCAGGCAGATTTGTAGAGTTTGGATGTTAAGTACTTAGCATCATAGAGGGTCAAAAAAGAAAGAAAAAAATAGGCAAGAAAAGATAACTGTTAAAGCCCTTTTCAAACTACCAAGACAGTTTCATGTTCCTTTCACCAAGTTGATACTTTTTTTCTGGGAAATACACACTCAAAACCTTCTCCAAAGCAGGGGTAGCTATTTCACAGGAAATGGCCTTAAAATACTTCCTGGGTGTTTGCAAGGGTTAGCAATTTAAGTGTAAAAAGGTCAAATAAATCTTCTTGGGAATTCCTGAGATATTCACGTATAGTGTGAAAGAGGGTTAAGAGGTTTGTTCTGATGATAACTAAAGTTGAACAGAAAATCAACAACTACTTTTCATGCAAGCAGTCAGTGATTGTCATGATAACAATCACATGATAACCATTTTAGTTTTACCTCCTACATATTAATTATATTGTCCCTATAATTCTTGATGAACTAATATTGTACTTACGATTGTATAGGCCTCCTATGGTAAGCAAGTTATTGGTGTTGTTGGTGGTCTGTCTTCATCAGTTAACCCAACAAGTTGTGATTTCTGGTGTTTTATCTTCAACCTCCTGTAGTATGTACATGTACGTGTTTTGTTGTACATGTTCTCTGTTCATCGTACACGTACATGTATGTGCTGTTCATGATCAATGCATAGTACATGTAGAATACACTGTAGTTGGCATGTCATCAACCCCCGAAAAAAACACCTTTCTATTTATAGATCCAATGATGTCAGTCATGTGTGGAACATGTTTTCCCAATGTATGATGATGTAGACTACACCTATAGTGGATGTGTCTTTTAATTGTACATTCTATTTGAGCATGATGAGAGTGGAAGATTTCAAGCCAATTTGGCCAAGTACAAAAAGTAACATGTTGCTTATCCCCGCCCGCTCTGATTTGTCGACTCTGCACCAAAATTGTTTCATATATATTTTTTTAACAAACAAAAACAAGACCAAAAAGAAAGCAAAAGACTAAAAAATAATAATCACGGAAACAAATGAAAATATAGGAGCCCAAACTCTCATACCTATTTTCAAGTTTATCCTTCATGTTTATTAAGCATAAAGGCCATCTTCGAAAAAATAACAACAAATTGGAAAATAACAAATAATAAGGGCCTCCCTCATCAAAAAACTCTGGATGAACAACATGCTCTTTTTTTTGTTGCCTTGCATTACAGATGTGAACCAAAAGCAGAGTCTTCAAAACAATGCTGCATATACCATTTATCACAACCCCAAAGAATATTACACATAATACATCTTTCAGCCCTTTTCACATGAGGGAAATAAGCATGAGGTCCATGGTCCTTAGAACGCAACGTTGTCAAGTCCAGATCATGTACAATGTACCTCTGCTCTGCACAAGCACCGGTCCGTAGTCTTTTTCTGACTACGATCGAGACCAGCAACAAAACAACACAATGTTGTGAAAATGACACCACAATTGTCTGTACGTACTGTGTGAATGGACACCGCACGCACAGACCATAGAGAAAGGACCAGACCAAGGACTGTGGTTTAGCTGGGGCTAACACGCATGCGTGCAAGAAAAAAAAACGGCAAATGGCCCTGTCTTTCCACACTTTGTGGTTATGAACTAGACCAGCCAACTTTTGTTTGACTTCTGTGGAGCCTACCATTGCAATAAAATGGACCAGTTTCATCATACGTCCATGTGCTACTTTTTTGTGTTTTTTCTTTGATGAAAATTCATCAAAAATTGCCATTTCTACGTCGTTACTCACCATTTTAACAGTGACAGTGATTCGTGTGCTAGGGGAACACTAAATATTGCATCACAACTGAAACGATCGATAAACAATATTGACCTTTGACACCCCAGAAGATGAAGGTTCTGTGACACGGGATGTTGGTTTCTGCGTCGTGTGAAAGGTCGTGTCCAATTTTGGCCAACGTTCGTGGTCAAGACAAATGGTGCCCGAGACCAAGGACCCTAGTTTGCCTTTGTGTTGTGAGGCTTTCCTTGAACAATTGCCCTGTAGAGCTTCAAAACATCTATTGGTATTGGGTATGAGTTCTTGCCCTATGGTATGAGCATGTACATGTACAAGTCACTTTCAAACAAACTTCAACAACTCACTCATGTGCTTGGTGGCCGAAGTTCGAGGGGGGGGGGGGGGTTGGATGATTTGGTAATACTTTAACGTAACTTTAAAGCTTCTACTAGATCGGCGCCTTTGATTGGTTTACAGGAAAGTGCGCCTTACAAATGCTGAATTATTATTATTATATTATTATTATTATGTGGGTGGGGGTATTTTGCAATCAATTACAATTAGCGTTTTGGGTATACATGTTCTCCATTATTTAAAAGAGGTGATTGCAGTAAAAAAAAAAAAGAACGAAAGAAAACCATTTGTTGAATTGCTCTCAATCAGCACTGAAAACATTATAGGTTTTACAAGCAGTTTCAGTTTTAATTGCTTCAGCTACAACTCCCGCTCTAGTCAATATTCAATTTTTCTTTGTTCAGCCCAAAACTATTCAACTAATAGTAATGTAAAGTTTCAGGTTCGCTAATTGATGCGGAACGCTTCGTGGGAAGCGGGTGGATGCAGGGATTTATGAAGTACGGTGAATAGAAGACACAAATGGAATACAAATATAATGTTCGCCAAATCCTTTTAATAATTTTATTCCAATCTCCTGGTCTCTCAATCATACGTCTTTCCTCCTCAACAGCAAAATCCCAACTACCTTATTTCTTAATAACTTATTTTCGAGTTCTATCGCATGCGCGCATATACGTTCACGCATGCACGCACGCACACAGCTTTTCACAACATATATAATTTCACATCACTACAGTAATAATACATACAATTGTTACTAAAGTTATTTGAGTGTTTTTATGAATGAGACTTTTATCATGTTTTTAAGGATTACACACATGAGCAAGCTGTGCTGTGGTGAAGTGTGCAGCCTGGGCTCAATTTTACAAAGCTGCTTTAGCACAAAGAGTAGCTAAGTACAATAAAATTATGGCTGCCAGAATAAGGTTACCAGCCAAAATACCATCTGTGACTGGTATCCTGCTCAATTTTTAAGCAATCTTTTCTGCTCAAACAGCTCTATTTCATAGCGCTGCTTATTATATGAGCAAATAGTGCTTTTAACAAAAAAAATTGCAGGGTACCAGTCACAGAACAGACCCGTGGGTTGGTAATTATGGCTGTTAACCTTGTTTTCTTAAGCATAATTTATATTGTGCTTAGCTAATTTGGGGGCTTAAGCAGCTCTAGAATTTGGGCCTAGGATCCAAACCCACACTCCAACAGCACCAGAGCCTGAGTTCAGTGTTCTGAACCACTAATAGCTAGATAACAATCAATAACTACATCTACCTGTACATTACCCTTTTCATTGGACATTTGCCATTTATCTACGATACTTGTCTTTTGTTTTAAAAGCTTTTAACAATAAAGCAATTTTAAATATACATTTGAGAGCAGGTGATTGAGATGAAGTGTTCGCTGTAATCTTAAAGCAAAATGGAAAATAGAAAAATAGTAAAATAAAATACCAATTGTCATCAGTGCATTTACACAGTAGTGAGCACATTGTTAGGAAATACAAAATTACTACTAATAAAATAAATGTGATCGTATACTAACAATATAGAATGACAGTGTACTCTAAAGCATTTAGGTAACATTGAACAGTGTTAGAGATAATGTGCTTCAATTCAAACTCACATTTATTTCCATACTTCATGAAAACAGTACAAAGCCATAACAATAATTTATAGAGAAGTAACCAGTAAACAAAGCTTTTTTACAAGGCAGAGAGTATATTAATAAAGTATGGAGGCATCATCTAGAAGCCGAGGCTTGTGGTGAGATGCCTGATGGACAGACAAACATAACATCTAAACAGGAACAAGAACGTACGGACAGACAAGTACATGTAGAACAAAGACAGAAATGATGAAAATAACAATGATGAGAATAATAATAATAAAAACAATAATAATAATTATACCAAAAATAAAAATAAATTAAGTAATAATGATAAAGCATCTGCTGACTACTAAGCAATAGTAAAATTAGAACGAGAGAACAAACTATGTCAAATACTGGGAGAGGAGAGCTCTTTTATTTTAAGCGCATTTAAATCGACCCACAGATGATTGTGATTTGATCGACTCGCTGAAACCATTCCAAAGACGCGGCCCGAAGAAACAAAGTGTTTTTAAGTGGAATGATGTGCGGGTGAATGGCACATAAAGGTGTGATTTGTTATGCGATCTGGTTGAATACCCATGAGTGTCATGGACAGAGGTAAAGCAAAAAGTGCTTGCATAATTAAGGGAATATAGAGTAAGACTCGGCCTTGCCACGACCCTGCAAAGTTTTTAAACTTAAAGAACAATAACATCAGTGCATTTAGACAGAATTAGTGAGCACAATGTCTGGTGCCCATTAACAGGCACTAGAAATAAAAAATAATAATAATGAGTTAAATGTGACCTTATAGAACGACAGTGAACATTAATGCACTTTAAAGGTTACATTGTACGGTGTTAGAGATAATGTGTGTACATTATTGTCTAAAAGTACATATCTTCAAAGTGTGAAGAGGCAGGCAGTAAATCAGTTGGGGCATTAACTCTTGGTATTTGAAGTACGGTCCACTGATTAAATTAATCTGTCCATGCAACCATGGTGCAAGAAGTTCTTATCTTAACTCGATTCTTCAACTAATTCGAATCTCCCATGAAAGCATTCGTGGAACAACAACATATCTCCACCTCCATTTACTTTGTGTTCACATTCGGGTTATTTTAAGTGAGAAACAACCTTTTGACTTTCTAATATTTGCATTTCACGTAAATGGTAGGAGATACAACCTTTTTGTACTGAAACAATGAAATGTACATAATGCCATATTTCTTCCTTTGCCCTTGGCTTCAGACATTTCAGATTGTTGATGACCTTCAGCTAGGTTTTAGTTAGGATTAGTAAATTATTTGTCAAAATTTTCTGATAAATCAAATATTATGTGTCCAAAGTGTTTACTTCCAGTAATACTTTCACAATATACACATAATGTACATGACAGATTGATAAGCAGGAATACCAAACTATAAACAGATTGTTCAGAGGATGCCCACCTACCCCTCTTTCTTTTACTGTAATTCCCTCATCTGTGTCTTTGTTTTGGTTTTCGTTGGTGTCAATTGACAGGCTGGATTCTCCCTTGTTGTTTTAAACAGTGTATCTGTGACAACCTTGGGATCCAATACAACATGCAGTGTCTCAAAATTACGTTATTAAAATGTTTTTTCTCCATTCACATTGAATGTTAGTGTCAAAAGAGTGACTGTAAATCTCCTTTGGAGGAGCCAGCCCATGTAAGGCAAATGCTACATGAACTAGTGTAATGTGTACGCTATGATTGGTCCAGTTGTTTTGTTTTTATTGTTCACTCTAGAATGTTAAGTGAGGTCTTATTCTTGCTCAGTAACACCTTGGTAGATTTTTACTCCTTCTCTTGATGCCACTACAAGATGGCCAGATGGTGTGAATGTGATGTTTAAAACATCACCACAATCCTCAATGACACATCCAATGTACTTACCATCAGGAGTGTACTGACATATCCTATTGGTTTCCATTGTGTCATTATATTGAGCAACAAAGATACTACCATCTTTATTGCAGCTAATACGATAACAGTTTTCAGACTGATCAATAACTACTGAGAACACCTCTCCACACTTATAATCAACTGAGTGTAAAATATTAGCATTTTCACTGCTGTAGATAATCTGCTCCTTGTAGAAAGTCAAATAGTTTACACTGTCTGGAGTAGATATTGTTCTGATGAGAGATCCATCAGGGTTGTACAGTGAGATCATTGAGTCTGTGGAATAACCCACTGCGATGAGATTGTGTTCATCTACAGCAAGTCTTGATGGTGAGGTGTATCTTTTGTTTAGTTGGAACTGATAAAGGGGCTTATATTTTATGTTAAAGACCTTGATATCTAGAATGTCAAGCACAATTAGGTGATCGCTATTGTTCACAGTGACTGCTATTGGTTGAGTAAGACCTTTGACTTGTAATGTGTGCAGGTAGAACCAAAATTGTGATTCTTGTGCTGGAAATTTAGGTCTTATAGCAAACAATTGTTCATGAAATGTATCTAATACTACTATTTCAGTGGTGGAGAAAGCTGCAATAGAACTTGCTCTTAATATTTTTTTGCCTTCAAATTCACTGAAACTCTCCTCCAGTTTCCACGTCTGTGTTGTAAGGATTGTTTTACTTGTCTTGGCCTGAGTCTCTTCTAACGGTTGCTGCTTATCTTCCAGCACCAGTCTTCCCACTGACCTTTCACCTTCTTCAAACTCAAAGAAGGAAAGTCTGTCAGACACAATCTGGCCATGTTTCTTAGTTAGCTCATCAAGATTGTTTGTAAGTTTCAGCCTGAAATCCAGAATCTCATGGGAGCTTGCTTGTGTCATGAACTGATTCACTTCATCCAGCTTGTGTTTTACCTTGGTCACTTCTTTTCTGTTGTTTGCCTCTGCAGTTTCAAATGTCTGGGCTCTGTGTTTGTAAACACTCTCTGCCTCTTCCTTCAGTTGCTTTTCCTGTTCGTTGATCTTTGCTATCTCCTTGGCAGCCTTCTGAGAGATTTTCATATTGGTTTCAGCATATGAAGCTTCCAGTTTCTTGCGAGACTCACAAGCTTGTTCTATGGCAGTTTGAATATCTGCCTTGCATTTCTCAGCATTTGCCACCAGTTGTGCGACTTCCTGTTTGAATTTGTCTAAAGCCTCAGGTATGCCAATGAGGTCATGTTTTTGGTTTGCATGATCAAGAACTGTACATGTCGTGCATTCTAACTTCTGGCATGTGTTGCAGTAGATGTTCAGAGTCTGATCACTGTGCTTTCCACACTTTGGAATGTATTCCCTGATTTTACTGCTGTAGGTTACTACACCTGATTGCAGTTGAGCAAGTGTGTAGATTTGATGTGATTTCAAGACAGCCATATGCTGATGTGCTTGTTGACATTCTTGACAAATAAAATGTTCACAGTCAATACATCTGGAAACAGCTGTATAATCTCTTTCGCAGGCTTGACATTTGATCTCTGACCCATGACCCTCCATGAGTTGCTCCTGAACAGTAAACTCATCCACCAGGGCATTCAGTTTAAAGTCCTTCGGTAGACTGTCAACCATGTTGTCTTGTAGTGTTGTTTTCTTTCTGCACAGAGGACACAGTAGGGTGGAGTTGTTTGGATCTTGTTGGTGAAGCTCCTTGAGGCATGTGAAGCAGAAGCTGTGAAGACAGTCTAGCATTGTAGGATCGATGAAGCGATTGGTGCATATTGGACATTCTTTCTAGATGATCCTTACTTATCTTATCAAGCACTGAATGGACTGTGATACTGGCAGCCATCTTTGACAATAGCTTGTTAGAATCTTTCCGAATTCCCTGTTGATACAAAAAGGTCAGTTCATTGTATTTTTGTAATCTTGGTGTACTCATAATTTCAGTTTTTGTAGCTTTCATGTGTCAAATGATGTACAATTTACTTGCACATAGTACATGTAAAGATGGTGTGCTGGAACCAAGTTCTTACACTTTTAGGACATAAATTACGAAGTGTACAAATGTACATGTTCTTACCATATTACTACATTTAATTCATATGCTGACTTGGGTAAGGTTGCATGATGTAGCTCCAAAATTTAGTGCCCTCTTCTGGTACAAGTTTAACAGAAAATTTCCAACTATTTTTCATGGATACATAAATGGTCAGTGATTGTGCAACAACTGTGTAAAAAATCACAAGAATAACCAAATTATTTATGAATAATTGTCACTATACTTCATGTAATACCATGTACTTACAAGTGTGTATAATGGTAAGCAAAGTATTAATGTCTTTTGAAGTCTTTCTTCATCAGTTAACCCAACAAGTTGTGGCTTCTTGTGTTTTATCCACAACCTCCTGTAGTACACTGGTGATTGTATGTGCTGGGTCTATGGTCTGTTCATGCATACCATACTTCCGTACTTGAAGTCGGCACATTGCTCATCCACCCCTGGACAAAACAAAATCCCCTTTCTATTTATAGATCTGATGATGTCAGTCATGTGTGGTATATGTGCAATATATGATGCAGTATCTACAGCTATAGTGGATGTGTCCCTTGTACATTCTACATTGTACTTTGAGCATCGATGAGAGGAAGAGCCAACTATAAAGTCAACAAAGCAATGCTGCATAAAAATATATGATTTTTCACCATGTACATCTCCCTTGAACAATTACACTGGGCTGCTTCAAAACATCTGTCTATGGGTATGAGCATGCACAAAGCACTTGCAAACAAACTTCTGCAACTCACTCAACACTTGTATTGGCTGAAGTGGTCTGCTCCAGCTGTAATCTAAAAAGTTCTGTGTACAATCAAAAGGGCAACAGGGGACCAGGCCTTCTCAATTGCTGGTCCCCTATAGTACTAGAATCCTCTATCTAATCACATTTAGAACATCAAGTTGCTTTGGACTTTCCAGGGTAAATTTGAAAATGCACATTTTCTAAGAATCATTTTTTGTGGTAACACCATTTAGATAAATCTCTTTTGAGTGATGGTGGTTCTGACGACGGACAGAGTATAATGTCCCAAACGTTGAGTCCTCCATTTTTTCTCAGAACCACCATCACTCAAAAGAGATTGATCTACATGGTGTCACCTCAAAAATATTTTTATTATTTCTCCACCATGCAAACCTTCAAGTCTTAGTACACATCTGTTCTCTTGACTGTCTTCATTAGGTCAATCATACACCTGTTGTAGTTGGGCATGTTTCTCCATGTACAGGAATGGCAAAGTCTGTATGTTTTTATTGATTACTGTGTGATGACATTTAATAAAGGAAAACAGTTCCAATTCTCCTGTGAAATGTTTCTGCATTAATAGGGAATGCTCCATTTAAAGCTTTCCCAGTTTCAAGCCTCAAATTCTAGAGCCCAAACTGGGGAAGAAACACACCATTTTCAATGTGTGAATAATGTTGACATTGTGGTAAACTGACTAAATGAATGGGTAATTTTTACTCCTCCAGAACAGACTGGTCCACAAACTATGCGTGCGGGAAGGTAAATCCACTCTTATTGATCAATAGTGGTTTCAATTAAATCCCACCCACCTGTTACTCAAGTCAAATAAAAACCACTGCTTGTCCATGGCTTGTACTCTCACTCATACTAAAAATATATATAATAAATAAATAGTTAGGCCTGCAGAGGAATTATGTAATTGACCAACTCAACTCATATCATAATTTGTTTTAAATGTATTTGAACTGTTGAAAAGTACAAACGTTTACATGAATTGGAATAAATTTAGTCTTTTAAAAAAGGGTAATGGTAAGTTCCTTTGACTCGCACTTACAGGCATGCTTCTTGAAAACTATCGGGTAGGAGTGAATTGTGAACATCCCCCCCCCCCACCCCAATTTCATTTTGGTTATACTTTCAAACAAAAAGTCAAAGGACTAAAAACTATTTGGTTTACAAAAAAACAAAACAAATAATTACTCTAAAACATTCAATATCATTGACACCAAAAGCGCTTTGGGAAATAAAGAAATTTTAAAGCATCACCGATAATGTATATGTATAGTCTTTAAAAAATGAATGCTTCTCTTGTCTTTATTGAGGAATGCTACAAACTAAAATGTGTGTCTGTTGTCAGTTGTAACAACTGAGCTATAATATTTTCACGAAAACCCCAAATACAACTAGAAACCAATGATGTTGATGTCATTGTCAATGTCTGCTAGAAGACTTTTATTGAGCGATTTGGACCAAAATGTGTCAATAAATTCATATAATAATGTACTGTCATTATTTTATGATTTTTGGACAGATACATTTGGCCCACACTGACCTAAAAAGTGATCCAAATGTAGAGGATCCCCCTTGCTGGATTTCATATTTATGGCTACAAGTACAAGTGTGTGCAGGCGCATGGATCCCCCCTGCAGGTGAACACTTAATGTGGTCGGTGCTGTACATGTATGGTGCACATGCATGGTATTTAATGACCATGTGATAGACACATATGTGTAATATGTGTCACACGCGTACATGTATTAAGTGTACTTCAGTGTATTAAGTGTACATCCAGAGTGAGAAGTCCTTGATAACCTTGCAGTATTTATCCTGGTTGAATAAAAATTGATGTCAATCAACCCTGTCCACCATTGTAACGAAATTAAATGAAGCTTGTCTTAGTGAAGGTAGCTTTTTATTGCATGTACAGATTACTGCGGTTACCAAAGTGGGAGACAAACATACGTTGGCTGTTTGTGCTGACAGTAATTAACGAATTCGAATGGCATTTGTTTTGTATGTATGGGGTGTGTCAGCTGCAACTGAAACTTGGCATTTGGTCTTAATACAGTATCTGAGATGACTCTACATACTGTGCATTTGTAAAACCTCGGCTATCTACTGAATAAAATTCTCCGCAGAGCAATGTTGCATATCAGCCCAAACCACATAGGTGTATTTTTATGAGTTTACACTTTTTTTGTGGCAGTAGGAACCACTAAGTATTGGTCATGAACATGTGTTGCAGCTAAAGACCAACAAACCCTTCATCTGTTCTTTTCGGCACGTAAAAACAGTGGATCACAAGATACAGCTGATGAGTGCATTTCTATTTTAGATTCTAGTCTTTCTAAGACTTTGCTCTGTCACTGATGGGAGTCTACACATTTTTTGGTCACGTACACTTCAAGTAAATCGTCAGTAAACTCCAAGTCAAACTTCAAGTAGTCAGCAAGTCAAGGGATGATAATTACTACAGGTCGTTTTTTATGCATGCCTCCCATGCAGTTGACCACCAGGTAACCACAGTCAACCACCAAGTAACCACAGTCAACCAGAAGCTACTGACAAACCAGTGTACTACAGTAGTTCGTCACCTTTTGAGCACTCGTCAAACATCATTATTCAGTACTTTAGGGAGGTTCCTAGAATGCGCATGAGCATGAAATTTCACTTCTCTTTTGGGGTTTAAAAGTTTCTTGAAGATGGCAGAAAGTGAGGATTTCAAGCAGGCCGCCACAACTGTTTCCACGCCATTAAGACCATCAAAACCAATGGATTATACTTCAATATTGGATGAGTCGGCTCCTCTGGAAACAGGTGATATAGAGAATGCCATTCACCAGGCTAGCCTTATGTTCTGTCTTATTGGTTTTTCCAACCATGTCTTATATTTTTTAACATCAACAGATGTGTAGACCTGGGCCCAATTTCATAGAACTGCTAAGCACAACAAAATTATGCTTACCAAAATAAAGTTACCAGCTAAATTACTCTGTCACATGTAGCATTTGTGTCTGGTATCCTGCTTATTTTCGCTTAGAAGAATATTTTAAAGCATTTTCTGTTTAAGAAGCTCTATGAAATTGGGACCTGATTTTGTACACAAAAATTTATAGCATCATTGAGTTGGCTCAATTTTTACTGCTGATCACTAATCGTCAATACATTAGCAAAGCAATGCTAAAAATGGTATTCTAGAAATAAGAAACAATTTTGTTTCAAGGAAACTTTTCTTGTGTCACTCCCAAATGTTAATTTACAAATGTTATAGGGATTGACACACTAAGGTTTTTTCTTGAAAACAGTTTTTTTTCTTATTTCAAGAAAGTGTGGTTGTAATAATGTTTGTACAAATACAAATTCTGTAGGTTCTAACTCCCTGGAACCATTTCCAGAATCAATCACAGCCAACCAGCATATATATGTCCAATGTGCATACATACACATACATGTATGGTTGCTTAATGGGGAATTTTTATGGCTAAGGACATTTTTTATGTACAAGTGCAATGTACACATTACTTATTTTAAAAGTAAGTAATACGTACAAATTCTATAACATCAAAAATTCCCTTATAGATAAATTCCACTTTGAAAAATTCTGTATCTTGACAAATCACTTTTAATTTGTTTGTATTTTTTCAGAAGAGCTGACCATTGAGAGTGCAATTGACCAGATCGGCTTTGGCAGATTTCAAATCAAGATCTCAATCATGACTGGTCTCTGTTGGGTGAGTCAATCATAAGTTATCTTGGATTTAGTGTACAGCCATTCCAATAGAAGTAGCAACCGTGCATCTGGAAAGATGATTGATTAGTGCTATGGTGATCACTGTGCTGTAAGGCCTTAAATGGCTGTGAAGTACAAGTCTGGAGTGGCAGTCCTGTCCATAGTGGCTGCTGGAGCTACTTGCCTTTGTCCTAGACCTTTTGTCAACTAGCTGGGCATGTCTGGCTTCCTCTGCCCTTGATGTGCCTTTTGACACTCAGTGACTTCCAAGCAGCACAGTCATCTGCCTCCCGACTCCCAGCTGTCAGTGTCAACGCAGGCCAACTTCATGTCTCATTTGTCTCATGTTTCATTTTTATGCTTACTTACATCTCCTGTTTTCTGTTAGATGGCGGATGCATTTGAGATCATGCTGCTCAGCATCTTAGCTCCTGAGCTGCTTTGTCTTTGGCACCTGGAGAGATGGCAGGAGGCGTTGATCACCACCATTGTCTTTGTTGGGTATCTCATCAGCTCCCCTCTCTGGGGAAAATTCTGCGACAAGTTTGGCAGAAAAACTGTAAGTAATGAAATCTGTCTTTTAGTCTCCTGACGATGACTACAGTGGGCTAACTGAAATGTTGAGACCAATCATTATTCACTCTGAAGCAGTGAAGCTCGTCCCTTCAAATTAATCTAAATAGCAGTCAAGACTGATTTTCCTTCTTACCCCCAGGTAGGACTAAATAAGTTGGACAGTTCTTTTCAGAATGAGAGGCCCCCACCAAATTCTGAAATTCTACTCCGCGGTAGTGAAACAACAGCAAGACAAGTTCTTACAGGACCAATCGATACAGCACTAATACAAACCAAATATATGTTGGTACCTCACTATGGAACGCCTCAAAACGTATACATTACAAGCGTTACTCATGAACTTATTCCAAAAGTTTGAGCATTTGAAAGGATTTGTTTCTTGTGTAAACATAAATATAATGTAGATTCTTGGAACTGCCCTTGAGTAAATTCCATCCCAGAATTGAACCCATCATCCTTTTTCCTTTCAGGGTTTGATTTGTTGCTCCTCCGTCATTCTGTACTTTGGTCTTCTCAGTGCCGCAACACCCAGCTATATCTGGCTCTTAATCATGCGAGGTATGGTCGGTTTTGGAATTGGTGGTGCTTCACAAACGTAAGTTGTGCAGCTTAAGTGTGGTTTAAACAAGCTCCTAAATTGACTTTATAATAAATTCCCCATCTTACTTGTGGACTGTAGTCTTTCACATTTGAAAAATGTCATAAATTGTGTTGTAAATGTTTATTCATCATGACTCTCTCGTTATGTAGTTTTTGTAATTTTTTTAAGGCTTGCAAAACACTTAAAAGTCATTAAGGTATACTCCACAAAAGGGGTAGGTTAAAGGGGCCAGAGGGGTTGATTTGCCCAAAGTTTTACGTGGAAATTTTATTTTTGCTTTCTCTGTCTATTTGTTCTCCTTCTTGCAGCTATGCCCAAATTTTCCCCACTGTTTTGCCTGAATTCGGGAAATTAGTTACCCCCATTGGTCGTACGCTTATGCTATTCATTATTGTTTTTAAGTGCTATATAGGAGAGGGCATTTGAAAACCTGTTTTTGTGATGGTAGACATATCGGAGAGAGAGTGTGTTTGCAAAATATTTTATTGCTGGTATGTTTAAATGTGAGCATGACAAGGCATGAACTTATTTTATTATATTGTTGTATACGTACAATATAAATTGCAATTAAGCCCTTTGTTGCCTTGATCAATATTTTTAATTAACCGTGTTTTAAAGTTTCATTTGCAATGCAGTAAAAGTATTAATTGCTTTTTTTCCCAGAGTTACACTGAAATTTTCGTACACCACCTTCAAAAAGTTAAAATGTTGTTGCTGGTACAAAGTTTATATGTTAGCTTAACAAGGCAATCACTTTTTTGCCATACGATTTGTTGATTTAAGTACAAAATACCTTGCAATTCAGCCTTTTTTGACCTTGATCAGCATTTTCTTGTAAATGCTTAAAAGTTTCATTCGTAATGCAATAAAAAACATTATTTGTATTTATTTTTTTTGGCAGAGTTACACTGTATTCGGAATTCCTTCCTGCCAAAACAAGAGGTTTCTGTATTGTCTTTCTAGAAGTAAGTATTCAATATTTGGGTGAACAACTTTACCAGAATTCTGTGCTTGTGTCAAATTGTTCATTTTTCATTTGAGCTTGTCTACCCGTTGAGTTGAGACCAAGGAGTTTAATTAAAGGGATCCTGGTGGTTTGACAGACTGAGAATGTCCTTCCTTCAACTTTGTTTAAAAAAACAATAGGGTCTTCGGTTGGGTGAAGGTCCTTAGTTGGAAAGTATGTACAAAACCAATGGGAGCTGTTGCCAAAGAGTTAAAATACAAACAGAGACAATAGACCCCTGGCATATGGCGTCACACTCTCAGTGTGGCCAAAAGGAGCAGATCATTGAGCTGTAGCTGTTTTTTGTGCGTAAAAACATGCGCGTGACCTCAGCGCACCTGTAGCGTTTCGCATTATGCAAGGGGTCTATAGGAGGTCTCCGATTGCAGGTGTTTAACACACTTGCGTGTACGTGCTACACAATATTTTAAAGTTATTTATTGTTTCTTAGGTTCAACGTGTCCTTACAAGCCATTTAAGTGATATGTTGTTGTCTGATCTGTAAGGGTTTGAGATATTTTCTTGTGATTTTGTTTAGATTTTCTGGGTGCTAGGTGTTGTGTTTGAAGTATTGCTCGGGATGATTGTCATGCCCACCCTAGGCTGGAGGTATCTGCTGCTGTTCTCTGCAATCCCATTGCTGCTATTTGTTCTATGTTCAAAGGTAAGTCCTCATACCCCAACAAAGAAATTTGTCACTGAAACAAAAAGAAGAAGTCTTCATCCATACTATTTATGTATGTTTGGTAATGTTTTCCCTTCACTTCACTTCATTTATTGCTGTCCTCCCTCAGATGTAGGATTCTTTGGAGCTACAATCCCAGCTGAAATACTTGCGCCACCAGACAAAAACCACACCCTCCCTCGTCTCCTGCTCCCCTGCCAAATGTTATCATTTTATATTTAAATTTTGTTTAGGATTGGTTTCGTATTTTAAGATTGGATTCATAGGCTTGCGAGTCAAAGTGTGTTGTTTCACTTTTATTAATCCTGGCCACTAATGGATTTTATGATTTTGTCTTGTCATCTGTTTCCAATAGTTGTTCTTGCCTTTCTGTTAATACTGTTCCATTACATCATTAGTAATGGAACAAATATTAATTGATTGTATTGTTGCATGTTAGTTGGAATGTTGGCAGAATAACTCATAATAATGAGTGAAATAAAAATCATAGTACTAACACCTGAGTTGGAGCAGACCATGTTATGAGAGTCAACATTGGTCGATCGGGCCGGCAGTGGGGGGGTTATGGCTGGGATTGTAGCAGCCGTTTTTATTATGGAATTCCATGAGGTATGTCATTGGCTTGTCCACAATTTATGACTGGGAATGTAGCAGCAACTGGCTCATGATAATATATTTATATTACGTTTTTATGCTTTAAAATATAAATGTATGTTTTTCAAAAATTATTGTTGCCAGTACCAGTTTTTTATCAAGTAAGCTTTTTACTTGAAAAAAAACCTCCCACTTTTGTGTGTGGACACAGTGTGTACTCGTTTTTTTTTTTTTTTTTTTAAAAGAGAAAATAGAATTAGCTGCTTACCAACCAAGATGACCTGCAGTATAAATGCAAACTATTTTGTTTGTTTGGACCCCAATAGAGTCTTTCTTTAGCCTTTGACATGTGTTTGAGAAAGACTTTGCTAGTGTCAAAATGTGTAGCCATTAACAAAATATTGTTGTTGTTATTATTTTTTTTTAGTATAAATTCTTTTGCAATTACATCTGCCTTTCCCTGCACCTGTTTGCTTCATGAATGCACTGAACAAAATGTGTTTCTTGAATTATTTGACAGTTCTTCCCTGAGAGTGCATACTATTATGTAGCATGTGGAGATAGAGAAAAGGCAATGAGCATCTTAAAGAAAGTAGCCGATGGTAACGGCAAACCCATGCCTAAAGGAAGGCTAAAGATTGATGAAACTTCGGTAAGGATTAAGGCTGAAGAATAGGAAACTTGATAATTAGATAAGTTTGTTAAAATTGCTAACATTTGTGTCACATCGAGCAGCTATATATCGATGTTGTGTTACTGGATGGGTTTTTTGTTTTGTTTTAGAATCATAAAAGGCTGTCTTTTATTTGTTCCTTTACATGTTGACTCCTTGCAGATGCAGAGCGCAGCTTTTCAAATGCGCATCTACAATTTCCACCATTTTGGGTGTCAATTTCTTTGTGTACATTTTGACTCCTGAAATAGGGACAGGATAGGTGTGTGTAAGTGCACTGTGGGTCGTGCAAGGGGGTCAATATATGATGTATTTTCATGTTGTTATATTTTTATGCTGATTAATGACTAGCTCTGTACAATATGTCAGGTGTGTGTTTTGCTCAGGATTTCTCCTGATTTCTGGATTTTTCTCAGAAAACGTCTAGAAATTATAAGTAAAGCAGTCGCCAAAGGGAGAAAGAAATAGTCCCCATTGTGTCCCAACTCCCAAAATGTATTTTTATATTTCTAGTGGTACACAGAGTCTACAGAACCTCCCTAATTGTACCATCTAAGAGGTTCCGGGTCTGGAATGGCAACTCAGGCCAGTAAGCAAAATTTTCAGGAATTTTCACATTCGCCAAGTTTCATTCCTGACATGAAAAAAAGCATGCGCATATAAATTGAAAACTGCCTTTCTTTGCCTGAATACTTTAAAAGAAAAAGTTTTTAAAAGAAAAAGTTTTATTTCAAATGTAATTTCAGGTTCCTTTAAAAAAAAATGTTTTTACCGTAATTAGCCACAAAACTACCCAAAATGCTGCAAGACACATAGCATGGTTTCGCATGGGTATTGTGCTGTATCCCAAGCTATCTGCTGTTAGAGTGAGGTCAGCCAAACCAAGAAATCTGGTTACAAATACTTTGGTGTTGAGGTACCACTTGGTGACCACTCGGTTGGTTGGAGCATAGGTATTTTGATGGACTTGGGACAGCTTCTTGTCAGAATGATTAATTGTTATTTTATTTGTTTTATTTTATCACTTGTTTCAGTGATGTTTCTTTGCAGTTTTCTTTTTTTATAATTATGTTTTACTATAAATGGATATGTTTGTGTTTGTTCTTGTTTATGCTCTGACGAAGGTCCGGTTTGGATCGAAAGCTAAGGCCATCTCCCCTACTAATATTATGTATATATATAGATGTTTTGTTTGCCTTGCTTTTATCTTGTATTGCTTCATTTTACATTGTACAGACATTTTTGTTCTCTGTAGTTTGGGTCAAATAACATAATTATAATAATAGTCATCATACCTTGCAACTCAGTCTTTGAATAAATTGTTTTACATTTTCAATTGTTGTAAAAATAAGTATTATTTTGAATGATGCATGACTTTGGTTTTTCAATATATTCCATTGCAGAGTAAACGTGGGCGCTTCAGTGACCTGTTTGCCACCAGAGAAGCTGGAATTACAACACTTTTGCTTGTGTTCATTTGGTGAGCATTTTGTAATAATTTTTCCTTTTGACAGTTTGATTTGGGGGTTGAACGAAGAAAAATTAACTAGAGCGAGATTTGAACCAATGACCTCTGGTTTAACATGCTGACGCTCTTCCAACTGAGCTATCTACATGTAGCCCTTTTTTGGCAGTCTCCCTATTTTGTCAATATCTTTGTTCGGGGGCGCCATCTTTCCATTTTTGTGAATTTGTAAAACAGTGAGGGACAGAGTGCTGGGCTCTTTTCAAGGGGTTTAAATCAATGTCTCTGTTTGCCTCGCTAAGCCATCTGATGTCTTAAAACAGCCTGAGGATTATTTGTCACATTTTCTGACAATGACACCAATCATGTACCAGTTATGTAACCAGTACACAATAAGTATGCTTAATTTTTGTCTTAGGAAATACCCATGGAAAGATGAAATTATTGATTTGTTTTGTTCAACTACTTACAAATGTATGCACAAGACTTCATGATCAGTGTTAATGTTTTTATGTGTGTGTGGAATATCTGTATGTCGATCTTCTTGTACTTATGTGTTGTGGAGTTTGGACCCACATGCTGTTGCTAGGGTAATGCACTATAACTTTTGTATTACTGCATAAAATAGTTAAACTTTGAACTTTGAACCTTATGTCTGCATGCAGTATGTGCAAGCTGATTCTCATAAGGCACATTTTTCTTTTTACCCTCAGGTTCATAAATGCTTTTGCCTATTATGGTATTGTTCTACTTTCAAGTGAGCTATTCTCCAGAAATGATAAATGTTATGGTGAGTTACAGCATTACAGATGGCAGCATTACATTTGGGTTGCATGGGTGGTTAGTGGGTAAATCGCTTGACATCTCATCAATGTGGCCCTGGTTCGATTCCGGGCTAAGGCGTGAGTAGAGTTATGCTTTCATTCTTTCCTATGCCACAAGGATTTTTCTCCGGTCCCTCCGTTTTTTTCCCTCAAACACTTCCGATCTCTGGCTGTGCTCCAACTTAAGACATCGTTCACTTTTTGAGGACTTTTTTTTCTGGCCTCAAAGGTAAAACATGTTGTTAATTAGAACACTGTCCAATCTTAACTCTTTCAGTGCCCGTTTTTTGTTTGCGTTTGAAATGCCTAGCTTTTTTTATGCTTGTTAAAATTCTGTAAAAAATAGAAGAAGAAAAAAAAAGATTATACATGTAGGGTAATGTTTTTTGGGGAATACATAAAATATATTGTACATGTACGACCTTGCCACTGAAAGAGTTAAGGCTCTATTCTTTTTTGCAGTTGTTTTGTTATAAAACTTTTTAAAAAAACTGTAGTTTCATTCCTAACATGCTAAATGGGCAAGGTAAATTTCTTATATTAAAATCAGAACGTTAACAGGTCAATGGGAACATTCCAGGCTGAATCAAATATAACTGAAGTGGCTTCCCTGTAACTTGGCCCCCTGAACGCACTTCATTACTGTTTTGGGGGGTTTCGGCCATCAGCCGAAACCACCTTTGTTTTCGTCGAGATTTTTATTTTATTTCACTATTATTATTATACTTCTTTCCGAAATAGTCTCATAGCATTTACACGTGAAATTTGTTACCGTTCGATCTCAGGAACTATAGTCTTAAAAGACACAAACAATACACCAAATGAAAGCCTGTGCTCTAACTTAGATCAAGCAGCAGTTCGATCGAGGGTTTTTAATCATCTGTTGACGATATTAACGATTTAAAAACACGTATCGTCAACAAAGCATGATCGTCGTGTGTGTGTACATTGCACGTAATTTACGCTGTACATCGCATACGGCCATCACTCCACACAGCCATTGCTTCTCACGCTAGGCATCGTAACACCTGCACACGGCCAGACCCACACAGCCCATAGTCGACGCGCATGGCATCGTTCGACCTTTGTACCGTTCATTTTGGTTCGCTGCTTCGCTTCTACAGTTAACGGTGCATCTGTATAGCGCCCTCTTGTTTGTGGAGAGTCCTCGAACCTTATACGGAAGTGTTTTGGGATATTAGTAGCGGTTTGTTCTCGCACAATTTCATTGCATTCTCCCACCACAATTTATTTCAAGGTCTGTGCGGTATAGCTTATTAATTACTTTATCATTGGTATGGTAGTTTATTATTTACAATTATTTAAAACTTTATATCGTCTGAACCATAAAGAAAAAGAGTTATAATTTTTGTACCGTCTTGTTGCTTATAACAAAGTTCGTACGAAAAACGTGTTTTCATCATCGTGATGTCATCAGGTGTCAAATTAATTGTTAGATTAATTCAACATTGACAACAAAGCCGAAACCCCAGTGTTTGTTCGTTACAAACTCGTTTCTAGTTATTTTTGTTTCTAAATGTATTTCTAGGAGGTGATGGGAGTGAAGAAAAGACCTCATCAGCATGCTTTGATGAATGTACAACTCTTGACCCCAGTGACTATGGCTCCCTCTTGATAACAACCTTCGCTGAGTTCCCAGGTAAAGTTTAGTTCCTACTTAATATAACTGTTAAAGGGAGGGTATACCTTTTGTAATTACTCAAAACATAAATGACCATAAAATCTTACTTGGTAAAGAGCACTGGAGAGCTGTTAATGCTATAAAACATTAAAAACATTATTAGAAACGCCCCCCCCCCCCCCTCTTTGAAGAATGTTAGAGAAAGGGGTATGTTTTCACACACAAAATTGTATCTGAGAAAGGCTTTCATTATTTTCTTGCAACTTTGATGACCAATTGAGCCCACATTTTCACAGGTTTGTTATTTTATGCATGTGTTGGCATACACCAAGTGAGTATACTGGTCTTTGACAATTACCAAAAGTATAACTACCTTTAACTCGGAGCGAGTTGTGGTATTAGAGATTTGTGCAAAAATATCAAGCACTATCCAACTGGGACGAGCTGATCAGAAATACTTTCGTAGCTGTGTTCGCATTGAATATGAACTTGAATGAAGCTGATGGCAAACTTGGTTAACAATTTTTTTGAAAAGCCAAATGCATCTGTATACACACACTGCTCTGTGTTGCAGTCACTCTGTGAATGTAAAGAAACTCCTATTCTTCAACACTGTAAAAACACTGTGTGGGCGTGTGTAGGTCCACACAGTGTTTCAAGTCCCTACAGTATGTGGATCTCTTTTGTTCTCATGTCCTCACTCCGTATGTAGCATTAAAACACAGCTGACTGTATTAGTGTAGGAAGTGGGTCTCAACTCAGAAAGTTCTTGTTCTGTGAGGAACTTTCCTGATGGCATCATGATGCAAGCATTAATGGACAAACAATTGTTTACTTTTTCAGGAATCTTGGTGACTCTTCTTATGATTGAGTACCTCGGTCGTAAAAAGTCCATGGCCATCCAGTTCTTCTTGTGCGCCATATTCATATTCCTCCTAAACATGTGTACAACTAGGTAAGGACTAATTTGTTGTTTGAACAGCTAATTTTGTAGTCTGGGCTGAGCCTACATATTTTGCTATAGATTCTAAGTGAAGGCAAATGCAAAGCCAATTTGATGATGCAAATAAAGCTGTTTGATACCCAAAAAAATCTACACGTGTAGACAAATTTTGTTAAGCAAAAACAGATGAAAGGCTGCACAGTTTAGATTTTGGTGATTTGTGCCGATGGCTTATGAAGGTTTAGCCTATGTTCCTAGATACTCAAGCCAACTTCTGTTTTTTTCTTATATCCTCTTAGAATTGGATTAACAGTGCTGCTGTTTGGAGCGAGGGCTTTAATATCTGGAGGCTTCCAAGCACTGTATGTTTACACACCAGAGGTAAGCCACGGGTCAGTTACATGCCTTGGGTTAGAATATAAAAGAGAGCAAGTGAAAAGAAAGTAAAAAGATAATATTTAGTGTCAATTTCATTGAGCTGCTAAAGCACAAAACGTATCTAAGCACAATTATGCTTGGCCGAATAAGGTTGCCAGCCAAAATACAATATATCACATGTACCAACCGTAACTGGTATCCTGTTTATTTTTCCTCAGCAGAAAACTGTGAAGCACCATTGTCTGCTTGTTTTTCTGAGTGCATTGGTGATGTTTTGTATATTGACTCATTCCTAAAATGAAAGTGCAAATTACTAAGCATTCTGGTTTCAAACTGGGCCCAATTTCGTAGAGTAGCTTAAGCATAAAAAATTGCTAGTACAACATAAATATGCTTACCAGAATAAGTTTACCAGCCAAAATACCATGTCACGTGTACAATCTGTGACTGGTATCCTGCTTATTTTGGCTAAGCAGACAATTTTAAAGCAATAACTCCTGCTTAAGCAGCTCTATGAAATTAGACCCTGGTGTTGTGTCTAATAAACTGTTCATTATTGCTTATTAATTTCTTGAAGTTGTTAAAAGCCATTTTAATGATTGATGACCAGGGAGGGATTGGAATAAAATAAGCATCTTAGTGACCTGGAAGAGTTGCTAAATCTCTATGCATTGCTACATATTTTCAAAAATGATTTTACATTGTTGTGTGAAGTTTAGATTCCAAGTGTTATTTCAAAACAATTAATGTATATTATGTCAAATATATGTTAATTAACAAATCTGCATATTTGTGTTATTTTGTATGAACGGTGTGAAGCACATGTACATGTACATGGATATGAATTGTCAGTGTATTTTCATTTTTCATTGTAATTACTATGAGCTATTGATAAAACTAGCACTAATCGTGTTGGACTGGTTTTTCCTTTTCAGGTGTACCCTACACATGTACGAGCCATTGGGCTTGGTTCATGCAGCTCAGCTGCCCGTATAGGAGCAATCATTACACCATTTGTTGCACAGGTAAGCCTACAAAACATCAGAGAGAAGTGAGCAAGTGTTCATAGAGGCCATTGCCTTTAGTAATAATAATAACAATAAGTAGTTCTTAAAAAGGTCATTTTACAAAAAGGGAATAAAAGAGTATAGGTGACGAAGTCTCAAACCATTTAAAACCGGCAGGGTCGTGGCAGTGCGATAAAGGACCTCTACCCTCGCAGGTGCCAATTTATACCCCTGGGTGGAGAGAAGCAATTATAGTAAAGTATCTTGCTCAAGGACACAAGTGTCATGACCGGAATTCAAACCCACACCGGATGACTTAACCAGCAGAACTTGAATTTGATGCTTTAAACTGCTCGGCCATGACACCTTACAATTGACCCAGTTCACCTGATGTAATCATCACAATAATATCACCATTTTGGGAGTCAATGTGCCTGTGTGTTATAGACCATGTAACCTTTGTCATCACATATTCACAAAAGAGCTACAGAGCCTGGACTTCCTGCAGGTACGGTTTGTACACGGCTCAATGAAATAATACATTGAAGATGATATATTTATGGCGATTACACTGTCAGTTTTTTTATCAACTTTTGATATAAAGAAAAGGGGGCACATCTCAAAAGTTGTTCAGCCGTTATAACACTTGAATGTATGTTGAAATTATGACACAAAATGCACAATTTCTCAAATGACCAGTGTAGTATCTTGCCTGCTAGAAAGGCCCTGGAATGTAGAAGGCCACTCTGCTTGATGGGCTGCCTCATAATACATACACTGCCTCCCTTGCAATCAGTCCAAAATGCTGCTAGGAGATAAATGTCTTTTCATATCTCTCCAATACTACACAATCTACACAGGCTACCCATAAGTTTCAGAATTCAGTGCAAGCTCAACCTCCTGACAATCAAAGCACTTCATGGTTCAGCTCCTCCCTACCCGCTACAGAACATGCTTAAGCACCGGCATGTCAGGCCAGGTCTGAGGTCATCAGGCAGCATGCTGTTTGTTCCCGGACTCGTCTTGCCATTTATGGTCTTTTCTAATAATGCCTCTGGAATTCTCTGCTTAAATATCTTATAGACACACAGGACATTTCTCACTCTCAGCAGTCTCTTAAAACACACATCTATTCAGATTGGCCTATGAACACATCTGAGAATACTTTGATTGTCCTAGACCATCGCCTTTGAATGCACCCTACAAATGCTGTTTTATTAGTATTATCATTATTACATGGTCTATACAGTGTAGTTAAAATTGTAGGCGACGGGGCATTTACACGCTTACCTGTTGAGTCCCAAAATGGTGAGCATGGCACAGTCTGAGCATATGACGTGCATGCAAGGGAGACACTTGTACTGTTTTTTTTTTAGCCAGGATGATGCTTCTTGAAAATTTTCCAGTTACACCATAGATTGCCTCAATGGAAACACATTTACGATTGCCTCTTCCGAAATGAAGTGGCAGAGTTCAGTTCAGTGTTATTGAGTCTTACTCACATGTTTCGAACATAGCTCCTCATACCTTGTCAAAAAAGTAATGAGTGCTTTGAGATGCACTTGGGTGTGAAAAAGTGCTACAATAAGAACTGCGTACTATATTGTTAATATTATTAACTTATTATTATGTGTCATTGGATAGCATAATAATCTGTATTCATGGCCCGCTGCACTATGGCATTGTTTCACAATTTCACACAATGGTCTTCATCTCCATTATGTTTTGATGTGTATAATAATTTTCTCTGTTAAAGGGAAGGTATATGTTTTGTAATCACTCTTTAAATTAATGGCAATAAAAACTTACTAGGCTAGAAGTACAGCAGCATTCGGTAGTAAAAAGCATTTTTAGAATCATTTTACTTCGAAGTAATGTGGTTATGGAAAAAGATATCAGTTTTTATCCCCAAAACTGAATTTGAGAAACGTTACTGTCAGATATGTTTCTCAGATTGTGCATTCCAATTTGGTTTGTTCTTCCTGCGTGGACATAACCGCTCTGGATTTTTGGCAATATCCCCAAAACGTCACCACCTTTTGAAATGAAATTTTCACAGGTTAGTTTTATTGTAAATATCAACATTTATATAGGATTAAAACAATCAAACTTTTTCAAAAACCAAAGGTATAGGTTCCCTTAATAACATATGCAAATCTCCTTCCAGTATTGTCTCCCACAATTTGCTCCACTTCAATCTTTTAGTTTGATTTGAACGGGTCTCCAAATGTCTTTAGAATTGTTTTGCTTTATTCACAATTGCATGATATCACCCATAGCATTTTGCCAGTAGATATTTTAGAAGTGGAAGTGGACTGGTAATGAGCCATTGCGTCCTCTCCAGTATTAACTACTACAGTGACTCCTTATTCTAGAAATTTACGTTTTAGTTTCTAAACTCTCCCCAGGTCATGTTAGCCACTTCTCCTGCATTGGCATTCAGCATCTATGGTGTCTCAGCTATTCTGTGTGCTATTGCATGCATGGCTCTCCCTATTGAAACCAGGGGGCGAGAACTTCTGGTAAGTAGAAACTGCAGTTAATTGATCCGTGTAAATAAGCGTGATAGGAGCTTGATTCTGAACTGAGAGTAAATGTAACTTTTTTTCTGCAGATTTTATTGATGATGAAGAGGAGAAGGTGATGATGTTAATTTTTTCTATTACAGCACTTTGCATTTCTTGACTGGATTCAGAACAATGACATTATTTATTATTGTTTGTTAGCTTTATTGAACCACCTGAAAGGTATGGACCAAAGATTAGTGGAGTTGGTGTAGCACTTATACAGTAACCAAGGGGTTTGTGGTTCCAGTCCGGTATTATTGGATTACCTGCCAACTAAGGACTGCTTATCTTAGTTGGTGGAATACTTGGCTTGTGATTGATAGGTTGTGGGTTCATGACATTATCTGACAACCCACCAATCAATTAGTGGATCACCTGTCAACAAGGAACTGGTTTAACATTTGTCAGGTGGTGTAATATTCAAAATTACCTGGTACTTGAGAGAGTACACGTTGGGGTCAGGCATTACTGGACCACTCACCTGGTTAGCACAGTTTTTATATCACTTGTCAAGTAATTGAGATGTTTCGGGTGCAGGTCCAGGCAGCTGTCTTTGACCACCCAAACTAATATCTACTTATCTCATTATTTGATCTGCCATCAAAAAAGTAATCTAGAGGTGGGATCAAGTTTGGCACCAGTTGTTTTTCTTATTATCATTTAATTGAATACATGTAATAGCTCTGCTCGTTATACATTAGCATGTGTGTTTTTGAATAATTCTGTGTCATTTTTTATATACATTCCACTGTTTTTTTTATTATAACTTGTTTTGTGTTTGCGTGTGTGTGGTTAAAAAATATAAATTCTTTGAAAAATATTGTAAGCATCGTATTGAGTGTAATCCATACACAATGGTTCAAGGGATCTTGTCTAAAAAGTAAACAATTGTTTAGCAATTAATTTAGATACTAAATATTATAATACTCGCCTTTGATTAGGCATTAAGAACCCATTAATTTTGGATTGTGCTTAGTTGATGTTATAACTTAAGCTATGAAAATTACCTAATAGAAATATTGACACATTAAAGTATTACATAACAAATAGTTAAATCAAATTATGGTGACATAAATTATTACCATTATTAGATGTCTTTGTTTAATTGTGTTTATAATTTGATTTTTCTCCAGTCATCAGTCAAGCAGCTGAAAGGAGAACTTCATCTTGGATAAAAATGCTCACCCTCTTGTGTTGTGACACTTCTGCATTGGTGATCAACGCTTAAAGAACACCTGAACACAATTTGTTTTGTTTTTAATATAAATAAATGTTTTTCAGTGAGCACATTAAGGATGAAGGGACAATGTGCATTAATCATTAGTTTTTTTATACAGGAACTAGAGGACCTACAAAATCATGTGACATGGCCTATGTAATTTCCCCCCATTGACAAATCCGTACTCACTGTGATCAAATCACATGCCAAGCAGAGTCTACGCAAGGCCGTAATAGGTGGCAATTTTAAATCCTAGGGATTTGTGACGGTGGTGGGTTAGCGCAATTAAGAGCGATCGCAGAGGAGTGTTCCCCATAAAGTATCATTTAACTCAAATAACCCTAACTCTAAAGGGATGATCCGCACCTACTTCATCAGTGATTGATTTCCCTTGTATATCATAGCAAAATGCTACATGAAATGTATCAATTGCTACTAACTCAAGCATTCAGTGTGCACAAAGTATTATGTTCACTCTGAACATTTTTACTGTGTGAAACTGCTGGACTAAATCGCTGCTTGTTTACGAAAGTCAGAAAAAAAAGTAACCACCCTGTAATGTATTCACGTAACGAATAGCAGCCTTGCCCATTCAGAAAACGGCGGTACATTTACCACATGCAGCACAGTTTTCTCAGTGATGTGTCCGAAGTTAATAGAAACATGATCATGTAACCCATTTTCTAAAACAGCTACCATTGGCTCCTGGTGAAAGAGCCGTTCAATTTAAAATGCTGGTGTATGTTTATAAATGCTTTATTGGACATGCACCAGCATACGGTGCATCATATTTTACTTTTTACAGTCAAGCTAGGGCTGGAATTCGCTCAGCATCAGGCAACACCCGTCTTGCTGAAAATAAACCAAGCAGGAAATCTCTCCAATCTACTGCCTAAAAATCCTTTTCTTAAACCACTCCAGGACTCTGGAACAACCTCCCTATCCCCATATGCACCTCAAATTCACTGCCTATTTTCAAGAAAGCACTTTAAAAATATCGTTTACCTTAGTTGCTTTCTGAAAATTCTTGTTTTGTTCATTTGTTGTATTTGCAATGCTATTGTCTGTTTGCTAAAGCGCTGTGGTCTAAATGGAATGGCGCTATATAAAAGCCCATAGTGTATGTATGTATGTATAGAAAAAGGAAAGAAAAAGGAAGAAAGTTTTTGAGTAATTATGACATAAGAGGGACACATAAGTTTCCTGTTGCAAAACAGGAATTGTCTCAAAGTACTGGATAGTGGATTGTGTAAAAAGGGGAGTTGGATCTTTCCTGGGTGTATTGTGTGCGTCAAGAAAAGCCTTTGATCTCAAAGGATGCATTTTTATGTAAACCAAGGACGTACTTTCTTTTTGAAAACAATTTTTATTCTCACACATAGTATGTGTTCTAGAGGCTGACTAAAACGATTTCTTATTTTTGTATTTTTCAGCGTGTAACTTATATGAGTAAATAAAGTAAGAATTTTTAATTTTAATTATACATAAAAATGTTCTGTTATGTTTGTAATCATGGGATTGTACACCATTCAAACATGCACAAACCAATTTAGTACTTTTTATCTGTAAAAATTTGCTGAAACATTCATAGTATATCTTCTGATTCTGATATAGGTTGAGGATGCCCATGTCTTTATTTAGTCAAATGTAAGAGATACTAGTTTTTTGTATTATTTTAACTTAAATTATTCAAGCAGAAACTTATGAACTGCACATCAACAGTATTAAGCAAAATTAAAACTCTGGGGACTCATTTTTTTAATACTCAAAATACATTCCGAGTTAGTTTATTCTTTTTTCTGTTCTTCTATGTAATGTCAAAGTTTGAACGATTATGCATTTGATTTTAACTACGAGTTAGTGCCCTGAATGTCTTTCAAAATCACGGAGACAATTTGGACTTGTACTTATAACACAAATCATGTAATCTGATTGAAAATAGTCACACTATTAATACAGATAATGTAAGATACTAAGTACTGTTTGCAATGTTAGTATAACCCACCCCCCCCAAAAAAAAAAGTTATTTATAATGGTTTTGGTATTTAAAATAACATGAGGTTATAACCATACTTTGCTACCTTTACCTAGGCGTGTGATTGGTTTTTTTGCAAGGATTGAGCTTATATTAATGGGTATATGATGGGGGAGTGTACTAGACACAGACATTACAGACATAAGGTAGGCTACAGTATTCTAATGACAGACATAGATAGATAGATAAAAGGTTTATTACAGCAAAAAAATGAATTGTTCGGAGTTTCACGAATGCCATATACCACTTGTCTTGATAACGACATATTAATCTCACCAAATCGATTTTCGACAAATTGTTAAGTCGACTTTTTCGTTTTAAGTTGACTTGGCGAGATGTATTATGTCATCTAGATAAGTGGTAAGGCACTCGTGGAGCTCCGTATCAATAAATTACATCCAGTAAAAAGCTTAAACTACATCATTAAAAGGCATCAAGATATAAAAATGAATCGATGATGTAAGTGATGGGAGTTAACCAAAGGCAAACTTATTGCACCTTTTGCGAAATAAGTGTTTTATCATGCTGTGTGAACCGTTGGATATACACAGAAGACTTGCAGACTATTTTACACCTGCAGCCTCAGTTCAGCCTCTATTTGGTGATGGGTATTTGTATGAAAGGTTTTTTACATTTTTAAATATGGATATATGGAAATGTGGTATTTTATTGATCGATGATAGATTGAACGTTTGTTTGATTTATTGAGCAATTGATAAAAATTCGATCGATTAATAATCAAGTTTATAATCAATTAGTTATCAATCGAACGGTTTAATAATCAAGTTTAGTCAACTTAAAGGCGACAGATCTCCTTTGTTTTTACTAGGTGTCATGTTTAAGTTTAATACTTATTGTATTTTTATTATAGTTTGTATTTTGCTTGTCCATTTATGAGAGGGCTACCAGCAAACCTTGCATTGAAATAGGCCTAGCCGGGTGACAAGTTCTTGTTGATTTTGTTGATTCGTGTTTGGAAATTTCATTGTCAAAGTGATTCTTTTTGGTATAGGAGAATCAATTTAGTAGAGAAAGCAACGCATCCATTCAGTTATTTAAAACAATAATTCTTTCAGATGAACTGAACTCAATGTATTGAGAGAAATAAGCAATTGAAGGGTTTTCACTCAGGAACCAATTAACTGTAACTATCCTGTTGGGAGCATTCACAGACCATGATACTATTTATGCTTAGTTGATGCCCGTGCGGGATCCGCCAAACTTGGTTCGGCTGTACCATTTATAGGCCTAATTAAAACAAGTTGAACTATGGTACATGCATAAATACATGGTACACTACTCAAGTGAGGATGTGACAACGTTGACATATTGTATACATGTACAATGTGTTTTTAAATGCATAATTATGGTACCACTTTGTTGGCTGCCACATTTCGTCAGCAATGCAATCCTTCACTCTTTAAATGTCTGTTTAAAATGTTCTCATTAAAGATTCTGTGCACCCTTTTCTCTCGCGTGAATGCTACCGTTGAGGCTGTTCATGCGTGATAACGTATTACGGCACATAAAGTAACCCGAACGGACCGGCCGAACAAAACTGTCCTCACGCTCGAGAGATTCACAAGAAAATATATGAAAGGGTTTACGAACTTTATTTGGAAGTCATGTTTCCTTTGTTCAAATAACAAGCAAATATAAATATATTAATTCTCCTTTTCACAACCTATGTATTCCTTTTCAACTGCAGCTGGATTCTGTGTTTATCTTAACTAGACCATGAAATGGTGTTTTAAATACAGGATCTGTATTTCTATTTTTGATCTCTTTCATCTAGCTGGTGGTACCAAGTACATGTATGTAAGTAATTACTAGACCATGAGGTGTTTCTATTTTTAATTTGGTTGATCTTGTTTACTATTTTGATTTCTTGCATCTTTGAACTAGTTACATTTATATTTATTACTGTTTAAGAGGTGACTGATAACAATAAAGGGGCTCTATTTTTGTATTAGCTGTGTCAGCATTTACTAATGTTGGTTGACGAAGACGGTCTAAATAATGTATCAAATGTTTCAATTAGACGACACTCCCCTCCCTTGAGATCAATCCAGTGTTGCCATCGTGTAGCAGCACCCTTCCAGTGACTTCCAGCAAAGACAAACGCTTGGTAAAAGTCAGTATGACCAGTGGAAATAAAGAAATGATGCTTTTAAAGGGGGCATATTGCCTTAGGATTGGGCGCTTTGGGCTATAGATAGTTTGCAATATGACGTAAATCATGCGTTTTGCGTGAGAACGGCGTGCAGCAAGTGCACATTTCACAAAACTCATTGCACGATTGGTTAGTAAACAGCGCGGCTGCGTTAATAATTTGAGCGCTTGACGCACCTGCAAGCCGAAATGCAACTTGCCCGTAAAGATCGCGTCTATTTGGGAACTATCAATTTTTTTAAGACTCGGTTAGACATATTGATTAAAATAAGATTGCTATATGGCATGACGTTTATAACTGCCAGATACAAAGACCTGCAAATAAACGCAACATTCTCGCCATGTGACTCTTTTCTTCTTTTCTTTTAGGCCTAATATAAAGTCAGTGAGATTGATCACTATTGGAGTACGTGGACGGGGATCCATGCTTACGCAAAGCTCCTTATTAAAAGCAGTTGGATATTTTGTACCTACCTACTGAGACACAAAAATTATTGCATGCACAATTAAAGTTCTAACTAATTGAAAGTGTATTTTCTGATGGATAAGTTGAATTTTTGTAGTCTCATTTTGAATTGGTAAAAAAAAATACAGTCCATGCGGCCCCTAAAAAGGAAGCGGGCGGGGGCGCTAAACATCAACATTTTTTTCACTTCGCCTTATCTTCCTCAAGGTAAAAGCTACTTCATAAAATATAACAATACCTGAGAGAAATTCTTAAATTTGATAGAAGCTGTACGCTCATGTGCTACTAATGAAGTGAAACACAATGCTGTGATTTTATTTATATAATATGAAAATATAAGTATCTAAACCTATACAATGGAGTCTAATGTGATTCGTCTCAATTGAAAAATTAAACTGCACGCATGTTGAATTTATGTGACACAAATTCCCAAGAGTTGATAGTAATGGGAGACTTTGGAACGCTAGGTGACAACATATACCTGGGCTCGATTTCACAAAGCTCTAAGATTCATCTTAAGACGAGTTGTTAATATCACCATAGTGGTTTGTTTTGTGACATCACACTTTGCTTAGTAATTAAGATTGATACACAACTTAAGATCAATCTTAGCTCTTTGTGAAATCGGCCCCAGGTACATTTCCATTGGTTACAGTTCTGAGCATGCGCGCAATTCAGCGAACAATATTGATTTACCTGATGCCAGCTGCGTCACCCAAAATCTCCTATTGAAGCCACAATTCTGCAGTACCAGTCATAGCTCGCCGGCACCGTCAAAATGATGGGCCTTAACTATGACCGTGTAGATTACTTTCAGTGTTGAAGGTTTAAATTCAAGTATTACCTTCGTCGAAGGTCGCTAATTTAAGGTATTGTAAACAGGGAGGACAATAATATATGTTTGAACACGACGTGGCTGCAGTCAACCAATATGCCTTGTTTTCTCGCTTTCATGGGGAGCAAATCCCGCGTGTCTGCAATATTGAATCCATTAATATTCGGCGCAGAAAACATGTGTCGTGGCCGCTTGCGTTTGGCATGAGAAAAGTTGACAGAATCAGTAAGAACCGTAGTTTGAGATAAGATGGCAAAATGCTTGTTGCAGGCCCTTTTCCTGGTGACTTCTTGCTATTTTTCATATGAAAATTACTGTGGTAGCCGTACGCAAATATTAGCCACCCGCTAATCTCTGCCGCGTGGAGTACGAACCACGTGCACCATCAGAAGATCACATCAAGTGACCAGAAAACTACTGTTTTCGAGTGAAGTTGCAGCATTCCAGGTCTGATTTGTCTCCTGTGGAACATTCTAGCTGGTAAAATGCCCAGACACCAGTAATGTTCATTCCCGAATCAATTATCTATTAACTCGTAAATAACACTTCCTATTCGGGTTACCCACGTTCTATCACAAACCAAAGCTCCGATCAAATTGTAAGCAAATCCAAATTTTTACTATATTAATGCTCTTGTAAAAAATTGTGAGTTCGTCAATGACTGCAAGCTCACCGAGAAGTATCTTGGTCGAGTGGAGCATTGCACCGGAATCAAGTTCCTGTGTTCAAGTTCTACGGTAGTTGTGTCCTTGAGCAAGACACTGATAACTGAAATAGACCCTTTTTAGGATAACGACACAGGGCTCACTATTTGATAATTATACAACTACTTTCATTTATCAAAACATTTGCGCAAATGATTGAGTCCCCAGAAATTAGCCAGTTTTTCTAATATTTCCAATGCCGTTAATTCTTGATGTGGGGATACTATCATACTGCATTCCCGCCACGGATTTACGTACGAAGCCGTTTTTTTGGTACGAGGTTGAAAAACCATACTCTGACACCACGGTATACTGTGTAACAAGTACTGTACTGCAGTACCGTGCCAGTATTTTTATGCTACCTGGTGAATTCAAAGCGGGTGCTTGCGTAAGAGCCTTGGACAAGGCTATCAATGACTGCGATAGATTGAACAATATCTTCATAGCCGTTTGTGATCGTATCTATGAAGGTAAACGATGTACAACAAAGAGCATACATCGATCCATAATCGCTTATTGGGATGATATTTCTACGAGGGTAATGTGAACAAACTGGTTAATTTACTGGAGCGTTAGGATTAGAAAGCACGGCGGGACAAGTTTAACTGATTAAAGGTATTATTTATATATCTAGGTTGTTTTAAAAAAAATTATGACGAATGGGCGTGCAGTGGTACTATTTTAAACGTCAATGTTAAATTTGTGCAATAAGAGAATTAAGTGTCGAATAAGGCACTGGAGACAAACAAATAAATAACAAATAAATAAATAAAATATCCATGGAGAGCAGATAAGAACTTCACACAGAGTTCTTATATAAATATGGCCATTCAGTGACAGACTGGCTCTATTACATAGAGCAATACGATTCATCTTAAGATGAGCTGTCAGTATCACCATAGTGATTTGTATTGTGACATCACACTTTACTCAGCGATTAAGAATTGATACAGGGTTAAGATAAATTTCAACTCTTTGTGAAATCGGCCACAGGTTCTTTGTTCAGTATTTTGATAGTTTGCAGTTTCTGTTTGTTTGCTGCATGTTGATGCCCATCATATTTAATTCAGTCCTAGCTACCTTGGCACTATCAATCACACTTGTGCGTTAAAGGTGCATTCACCAGTCAGTTTAAATACCCGCGTCTAATGCAACGGATGACTTTATGGATCATCATCTTCAGACCACAAGTTTCACGGCATGTACAAAGGTGTGCCTCCTGACGCTCGATATTTTGTACTGTTCTTTCTTCTTCTTCAGAATTTGTATTTGGGGTAAAGACCGACGTCTAATAACTCTGTTATTTTAACTTTGAATGTTTGTATTTTTAATATTGTTGTGAACCGTCTTTAAATCCCCTATCCCCAAATCTTTCAAACTTTAACTGTAAACTGTCTTACCCATCTTTTAGTTCAGTGTCGATAGTATAATTTTATTGTTTCTGAAATGGACACCGCGTTTATCGGCGTGTTATTTTAAGCTGTCTCCGCTGGGCTCGTTTTTCATCCATCACCGACGAAACTCATTTACGTTGAATAATTGTGTCTTTTGCATAATTTATGCTCCAATTTTGTCTGCAGAAAATGCCCAAAAATTATTTTGCTGAAATTAGCCTATTTCTATTGTTGTGAATAAAACACAGCCTTGAGTTTTATTCACAACAATGGGTCGGGTTGCTTATTTCAACAAATATGTGCCGCTCACACGCCTCACGGCACGAAATCTGTTGCCTTGGGTTGACAATAAAAACCATCATTCAGTTGTCAACCTGTTAAATAACTCCAGTAAGATTGTGTCGAAAGACGCAGACTTGTGTTTCAGTTACTCAGCATGGGAGCTGAACACGTGACTTGGTTTAGCCAATTGAATGCTCTATTCCATGCTCTCGTGAAGCACACAACCCTGGCTGTGATACTTTCAGCCTTTTTTATAGCGCACTTAATCGTCACCAATACAAACAATTATCAAAACTGCACAAACGGGATGCCACTAGTTGATGTCAGAGAAAATAATGTTATGTTTTGAAGTAACGAAAGGTAACGCCGTGTTCCGGCTGCATTCAAAAATGTTGGAATTGTTGATAGAGTTCAGTTTCCTTGCAGCATTGTTTTGTATATCATCGGGAGCTTACTGTGATACCCCTCCCTCAATGCAAACATTTATGGCTGCAGAAAACCGGGCACTTGCGGCATCTTCATACCGTAAGCAAAGCGTCAGTTCTCGTATCCGCTGTGTTCGGAACTGCCATGCTGATTATCCGAACTGTAAATCAGTAAATTATGTTGAAATTCATCACCTTTGTGAGCTGAATAGAGCCACCATTGCCCAGTTTCCTGATAACTTGAAAACACACTGTGGTAGTGTGTACTACGATGGCAATGTTGACACACCTCTCCTGTCCCATGCACACCCTGATACAACCGTCACCTCTATGCCTCGTTACAGCAGCTGCCAGGAGCTTCTTGAGGCGGGTCAAAAAGTGAGCGGTGTCTTTACAATATTTCCTGCCCGGTTTGCTAATGGTTTGCAAGTGTACTGCGACATGGAAACTGATGGCGGAGGCTGGATCGTCATTCAGAGGCGTCAAGACGGCAGTGTGGACTTCTATCGCGATTGGGCTGACTACCGAGATGGCTTTGGTATTTTGAGTGGTGAATTCTGGCTTGGAAATGATAACTTACGCAACCTGACTGAATATGATGGAACCTGGCAGGTTCGTGTTGATATGACCAACTGGAACTTAAATGACGCTTGGTTCGAGTATGGTGAGTTCCGTGTCACAGGGGATCAGTATCAGCTCAATGTTGGAATGTACAATACAGAAAGTACAACAGGCAACGTATTAGAACATATACACGACAGAGGCCGCTATTTGCACAATGGAATGCTATTTAGTACCAAAGACAACGACAATGACCGCCGTACACAACCTGACGATTTTGGTGATGAGCTGAACTGTGCGATATCTCGGCGCGGAGGTTGGTGGTATAATAACTGTTTTTCTTGTAATCCTAACGGTCCGTATATTCAAGGAGGATCGAGTGACCTTACATCCGCAGTTTGGTTTCTTGGTAGAAACAGAATTTCTATAAAAACATGTACAATAAAAGTACGTCCGGTTCGAAAATGAAAAGACCTTAACCACACGGGTCTTGGGTCGTGGTACACTAACGTCCAGTTCATGCTTGAAAACACACTGTAGGCCTACTGATTACAAAAACAAAGCAATTTTGTTTTCTTGCGTCACGCAACTTGTAAAATATAACGTGTAGGCCACATAGATTGTTTGTGTCACCCGCTAATCTCTGCCGCGTGGAGTACGAACCACGTGCACCATCAGAAGATCACATCAAGTGACCAGGGAAACTTGCTGTTTTCTTGTGAAGTTGCAGCATTCCGGGCCTGATTTGTCTCATGTGAGGAACATTCTAAATACCAAGACACCACCAGATAGTGTTTATTCCCGAACCAATTATATATTAACTCGTAAATAACACTTCCTATTCGGGTTACCCGACGTTCTATCACAAACAAAAGCCCCGCATCGATCAAATTGTATATATAGGCAGATCCAAATAATAAGATAGTTTTTTTGGTGGCTGAACATGCAGTGGTAGGCCCCCTACCGTATACTAGTTTAAGCGTCAAAGTTAAGTTTGTGCAATCATTACTGTGATTATAACTATTTATTCAGCATGTCAAAAAAGAAAGAGAAAAAAAGAAGAAAAACATGAAAGAACAAAGCAATACAAAAGGGACAAAAAAGGCGATGGTACATACCTAGAATTAAAAAAGTGAACTAAATAACTCTGACTCGAAATTCTTTAACTCCGATGCCACTGGCTACATTAAAATAAAGAAAATATCTAAAAATGACAAGAATACAAAAAAACAAAACAAAATTGTACGCACATAAAAATACTCTCAAGACAAAATTCAGGAAAAGTTACCCACCCCCGGGAAAAATATATTTTATAGAATAATAGGGGAAGTAGGTGTTGAACAAGGCACCGTAGACAAAACAATTTCCACGGAGAGCAGCAACAAACCTAAGACACTAAGATCAGTATTAGTGATCTAAAACGAATCCACGTATACTTTTCTGCCAGCAGGCGCTCACTGACAGGGATTTTATCTTGGTGTCAGATTTAACGAACATAATAGTTGAAGTCGTAGCCCTGGTTTATTTCCTCCTCTTGCCCTCCTCTGTCAGATTACACGGTACTTTGGCTGGGAACCACCTACTCGCCTTGCAATTCTCTTTTCTTTTTCCCCTTCTTTTTTTGTGTTGTGTTTTTCTCCTTTTGAACTTTTTTGGCCAGAATTCGTATTTGCGTTAAAAAGCGTATTCTAGTACGAGGCTCTTTGAGAGAGCGATGTTTAACTAATTTATCAGCATGCATCGAGCATTGTTATAAAAAAAAATGAAGAAAGTAAGCATGCTTGCCGATGAATTCCACCCGTTAAGTTCATTATGATTATTTTTTGAACTTTCAATGTTCATGTTTTCAATACTGTCTTTAAATACCCAATCTTAGTTTTGTGAATGGACACAGTATAGAGTCTATTTCAAAATGTGTTACTGATCTGCAACAACCATGTGAACAGTCTGAACCATGTTTTAGTTGTGCCGATACTATATACACAGCCTTTATACCAACGTGCTATTCTAAGCTGCAACCGTCGTGCCTTTCTGCCACCGAAGAGACTCATGTTAAAGTCGTTAATAAACCAGAGCCTTGAGTTGCATTTCCACACAGGAATGGGTTGCTGATTTCAACGATATTGTACGTGGGTTGACAATAAAATCCATAAAAGCCACCGATCTTTTTTTCTCGAAATTGTTTTGACCTACCCACCAACCCAAATTTCAATTTTTTTTTTAAGTGAATGGCTTCATAATAATTATAATCTATACACTGAAAAACAAAGTAATTACTCAAATGAACCTGCAGTTATTTAAAATCAAAGTTCTCCCCAACATCAGTAGTTTTCAGTGTTTTTTTTCTGGCTTAAACGAACAACTTTGTAGGTTTTCAGGAATTAAATTGACGATCTTCGCCAGCTGGGTACTTTTTCTTCTTCTTTTCCAATTGTTAATTTATAAACTTTATTATTTTTTAAAATACAAACTGAATGTCGATTTTGGTTAACTTTGACTATTCTGACTATTGACTATTTGACCATTCTGAATGGCCGCTAACTCAAGGAAGATTGGATGGAAGGACGCGAACGTGTGTGTAAATAACTCGTAGGTGAGCTGAACACGTGACTTGATTTAACCAATTGAATGTTTTTCTCCAACGTTCTGGTGGATCTCAAAACCCTGGTGGCTGTGATATGTTTTTATGACACACTTAATCAACGCCAGCACAAAAGTTCTTCGAAATTGCACAGATTGCTTTAAAGTAACGAGTGATAACGCCGGTGTTCTAACAGCATACAAAATCTTGGAATTGTTGGTAGAGTTCAGTTTCCTTGCAGCATTGTTTTGTGTTTCATGGGGAGCTTACTGTGATACCCCTCCCTCAATGCAAACATTTATGGCTGCAGAAAACCGGGCACTTGCGGCGTCTTCATACCGTAAGCAAAGCGTCAGTTCTCGTATCCGCTGTGTTCGGAACTGCCATGCTGATTATCCGAACTGTAAATCAGTAAATTATGATGAAATTCATCACCTTTGTGAGCTGAATAATGCCACCATTGCCCAGTTTCCTGATAACTTGAAAACACACTGTGGTAGTGTGTACTACGATGACAATTTTGACACACCTCTCCTGTCCCATGCACACCCTGATACAACCGTCACCTCTATGCCTCGTTTCAGCAGCTGCCAGGAGCTTCTTGAGGCGGGTCAGAAATTGAGTGGTGTCTTTACAATATTTCCTGTCTGTTTTGCTAATGGTTTGCAAGTGTACTGCGACATGGAGACTGATGGCGGGGGCTGGATCGTCATCCAGAGGCGTCAAGACGGCAGTGTTGACTTTTATCGCGACTGGGCTGACTACCGAGATGGATTTGGTCATTTGGGTGGTGAATTCTGGCTTGGAAATGATAACCTACGCAACCTGACTGAATATGAAGGAACCTGGCAGGTTCGTGTTGATATGACCGACTGGAACTTTAATGACGCTTGGTTCGAGTATGGTGAGTTCCGTGTCACAGGGGATCAGTATCAGCTCAATGTTGGAATGTACAATACAGAAAGTATAACAGGCAACGTATTAGAACAGATGCACGACAGCGGCCGCTTTTTGCACAATGGAATGCTATTTAGTACCAAAGACAACGACAATGACCGCCGTACACAACCTGACGATTTTGGCGATGAGCTGAATTGTGGGATTTCTCGGCACGGAGGTTGGTGGTATAATAACTGTTTCTATTGTAATCTTAACGGTCTGTATATTCAAGGAGGATCGAGTGACTTAACGTCCGCTGTTTGGTTTCTTGGTGATAACATACATTCTATTAAAACATGTACAATAAAAGTACGCCCGGTTCGAAAGTGAAAAGACCGTAACCACACATGTCCACAATGTGCTTAGATGATGGCAAAACATTTTCTTTAAACCGGTACGCTACCGGTTCATGCCAGAACTCACATGAAATCAAAGCAATGTTGTTCTCTTCAGTCACACAGCTACTTAAAGTATGAACAGCAGCACGCGCCGCACCTGAAGATCACATCAAGTGATCTGAAACTCATTGTTTTCTAGTGAAGTTGCAGTTTCCCCAGCCTGTTTTGTCTCCTGACGAACATTTTAGCTGATAAAACGCATAGACAACAGTAAGGTTCCTTCCAGAAACATATTAGCTCGCTCAATGTCACTTCCTATTCGGGTTACCAACGTTGCACCATAAACCGAAGCCCATATCGATCTAACGCTAGGCAAATCCAAATTTTTACTAAAAATGCTCTCATAAAACGTGTGAGATTGTCAATGGCTGCAAGCTCACGTATCTTAGTCGAGTGATGCATTGCATCGGTATCAAGCTCGTGTGTATTGGTTTTGGTCACGGTAGTTGTATCCTTAGCAAGACACTAATAACCGTAATAATGATCATTATGAGGATAAAGACACAACGCTGTCAATATACGGTGATCATGCACTGCTTTCATTTACCCAAAGTTTGCGCAAAGAGTCCCTACAAATTACCCTCTCTTTTAATTAGGCCTATAAAAAAAAGGCTATATCCAATGCCGTGAATTCTTGATGTGGGTACATACTATCATACCGAATTCCCACCACGGATTTACGCCGTTTGTACGGCAACTTTATCAAGAAAGCAACCTATCAGCGAATAAGGTCACACAATGATGGTGACGCAGTAGAGATTAAAAACAAGGCTTTCACAGCCGTTTGCGATCGTGTCTATGAAGGAAAAAGACATACAACAAAGAGTATACATCGATCAATAATTGCTTACTTGGATGATTTTTCTGAGGCTAACTGATTTGTTTGGGGGGGGGGCGATAGGATTAGAAAGCACGCGCTACAAGTTAACCGAATAACATTTTTCAAAATTTTAAATACGAGAATATTTTTGACGAATGAGCACGCAGTGGTACTATTTTAAACGTCAAGACTGAAGACTTGTATACTTGAAATTAATTGAAATTGTTTTCAATCAACAAGGAAATTGAGTTCACATGATGAGAACATAACAAATTGTGTAAAAAACAATTGCTTTGAACACCCTTCTCCGGAGCTTTTCAGAAAGATTCACGAAAAGCCCAGTTACGTCATCACTCATGATACATCACATGCGGGAGCTCCGTTTTTGTATAGCCGCTTTGTTGCAGCATGGAGATAAAGATTAACAAAGCAAACTCCCACACATTACGTCAAAGTATTGTCATTTTAATACACGCCGTCAACGGCAGAAGTGTTTCTATTTTCCAAAACCTTGAGGCTGGAGCCTAATTTTGTGATCGTTAATTACGACAAAATCAGAATTGACAAATACAAAAAAAACCATTTAAATTATAAACAAACACATTATACAAAAGTTTAAATAGCATTCCTGTATTAAAAAAAATCGCTCAAGTACCTTTTTAAGTGTAATAAAACAATTAGGTGTCAAACAGGGCATCGTAAAGAAAATAAATCCACGGAGAGCAGATACAAACTTAACACCACGTTCTTTATTATAATTATGAATATAAATGTAAAAACGGGCACTCACTCTCAGACCAGGTTTTTTGTTCAGTATTTTGATATTTTTCATTTGATGCCCATCATATTTTATTCAGTTTATCTTTTGCGCTATCAATCACTCAAACCAATTACAAGCAGTGTTGCGCGAGATGCAATTATACCACTCAGTTTATACTATCTGTGGCTCATTGTAACTGGACCAACTTGTGTATACCAAGGGCTGCTTCCAGATGCTTTATCACCCTGAAGAGACTCATTTAAATATGTTGAATAGTTGTGTCTACTGCATAATTTGTGCTTTAGCTTCGTCTGTGGAAAAAATGCTTAATAATCAATTCGCTGAAATTAGCGCTATTTCTATTGTTGTGAGTAAACCACAGCTTGAGTTGCATTTCCTCGCTGCTGATTTCAACGAGTTGGTGCCGCTCACACGCCACATTCGGTGCATGAAATCTGTTATACCTGGGTTGACAATATTAAAGCCGTTTGTGCCAACCAATTAGTTAACTCAAGTGCGATTGTATTGAAGGACGCGAACTGAACTTGTGTGTCATATACTCGGCGGGGGCTGAACACGTGACTTGATTTTACCAATGAAGTGTTTTCTCCCATGTCCGAGTAGATCGCAAAACCCTGGTGTCTGTGATATTTCAGTGTTTTCATAGCACACAATCGAACACATTAGAACAAATTAGACTGCCATTATTTGATGTCAGAGACAACATCTGCTTTGAAGTAACGAGTGATAACGCCGGTGTTCTGACAGCATACATAATGTTGGAATTGTTGGTAGAGTTCAGTTTCCTTGCAGCATTGTTTTGTGTTTCATCGGAGGCTTACTGTGATACCCCTCCCTCAATGCAAACATTTATCGCTGCAGAAAACCGGGCGTTTGCGGCATCTTCATACCGTAAGCAAAGCGTCAGTTCTCGTATCCGCTGTGTTCGGAACTGCCATGCTGATTATCCTAAGTGTAAATCGGTAAATTATGATGAAATTCATCTCCTTTGTGAGCTGAGTAATGCCACCTTTGCCCAGTTTCCTGATAACTTGACAACACACTGTGGTAGTGTATACTACGATGGCAATTTTGACACATCTCTCCTGTCCCATGCACACCCTGATACAACCGTCACCTCTATGCCTCGTTACAGCAGCTGCCAGGAGCTTCTTGAGGCGGGTCAGAAAGAGAGTGGGGCTTTTACAATATTTCCTGCTCGGTTTGGTAATGGTTTGCAAGTGTACTGCGACATGGAGACTGATGGCGGAGGCTGGATCTTCATTCAGAGGCGTCAAGACGGCAGTGTTGACTTTTATCGCGACTGGGCCGACTACCGTGTCGGGTTTGGTAGCTTGTGTGGTGAATTCTGGCTTGGAAATGATAACCTACGCAACTTGACTGAGTATGAAGGAAAATGGCAGGTGCGCGTGGATTTGACCAAATGGAACTTAAATGAAGTTTGGGCCGCCTATGGCGAGTTCCGTGTCACAGGGGATCAATTTCAACTACATGTTGGATTGTACAACACAGAAAGTACAGCAGGTAATATATTGATTCATGGTGCGGGCCGCTATAGCCACAATGGAATGTTATTTACTACCAAAGACAAAGACAATGACCGCCGTACATCACTGTCTAACCCCGATGACGAAGAGCTGAATTGTGCGATAGGTAGACTTGGAGGTTGGTGGTATAATAACTGCTTTGAGTGTAATCCTAATGGCATATATGTTCAAGGAGGGTCAACTTCGTTTAAGTCAGCAATGTGCGCAGGGCCTTGGGAAAGTTTTTCCATAAAAACATGCGCAATAAAAATACGTCCGGTCATATAATGATAACCTGGGAAACTTTGATGGTTTCTGTCAAAATTTACGCTGCGCACCGATCAGAAGATCACGTCCAAAGAACCGTACCCCGCTGCTTGCTAAGATTGTATGAATGTCAACCACTCTCGGTGAAAGTAATAGCAGGAAACGTTGGGTGTAGACCCATACAGTCCGTGTTCATTTCTGAACCCGAGCACTAAAGATGGTTATAGACGTGTCGTGAGATAACCCATCACATCATGCACCGTAAACTGAAACACATATTGATCCACCACCATGCCTATCAACTAAAAAGTGAGTTTAGTTTTTTATGCTAAATTTGGAGGAGGCCTAGTTCATGATACAGACTCAGTTCAGTACTGTACACGATAGTTCATCAGTCAAACTTACCTTAAGTCCACCCCCAAAAAATCAAACAAACATTAGTCTCAACGTTTCGACTAGCTTGCTCTAGTTATCGGCAGCCCTCCAATCACAGTTCGCCTTTGAGAAGAACCAATCAGATCAGTGACTGACTCTACACTGAAACCCTCCCAATCCTTAGAAATAGATCACCATGTCTCACCCTCTTCAGTCTCCTGACGATGACTAGAGCAAGCTAGTCGAAACGTTGAGACCAATTAAGAAGCTCACTCCGCGGCAGTGTAGTTAATAACGAGAAGTTCCCTCGATCCACTAAGCGAAAGTAGTAGTCCCGGGCGGTTTCCTACCTTCCGCCCAGGTAGTTTCTTTTGAGAACTAAGTATATCTCCCGAATTTCGGAAATTTACTCCGCGGCTGTAGAATAAAGCAAGACCTAGCCCACCATCTGACATTCTATTCAAGTTTAGAGGAATGTGAACATGCTCTCTCTCTCTCTCTCTCCCTCTCTCTCTGTCTTTCTTTAAATTTTCTTAATTTTTAATTGTAGCTTTCACCTCAATTGCCATTTTGGCCTTGTGTTGGTCGATGTTTAATAAAAAGGGTTCAAGTTGTAAAATGTGCACAAAGTCTGTGGATTTTAACTGTTGCAAGAAGAGTTGAAAACAAACTAACATTGCTTGCATGCCTTCGCTCCAAATCAACTGAAAAGAAATCTTGTCACTAACGTCTGATTTTCTCTCGCTATGGGAAGCTGTAGACAAGAAGAAAATAAATTCCAAGCTGCTTATTTTAAGCCTTTGATTTAACGTATAAGTTAAATTGGGGTATGTATAGAACTTGTATTAACTTCACCTCGATAGGTTTGTCTGTCCGTCACTTTGAATAGCCTTGAGGACCGCCAGGAACGAATGATGCTTAGGATATTATTGTCTTTAATTAACTTATTACGTTGAAGTAAACCAATCTCGCTACAATGGCAACCTGAAACCAGGTGATGAAATTCTCGATGGGAGATTTCTTCGACTTAAATTTGCGAAAAGAATTACCAGTTGGCAAGCGGAATCTGTGTCTCACCACAGGATATTGCGAGCGTCCATTTTCTCATCATTGCTGACTTCAACTTGGGAGTGATCAGTCAAATTACACACGGAGAAACGTATATTTCAGTTTCCCCTAACTAAGGCCCCCACCCCAAACACTTGCACACAGCCGTACGGATCCTGTTTGTGGGGTACTGCTATTGGCGTTCTATTATTCCCTTTTCTAAAGAATTCCCTTGTGGGGCCCGATTGTTCCTATTGAAATTACCTTGTGGGGTCCATTGTTCCATTGTTGTCAGGACCCCACAAATGCCCTTCCGTGTGTCCACATTTGCACACGCGTCGCAGGAGCAGCAGCAGCAGCAGCAGCTAGACGTGTGCATGTGTGCGTGCGTTTGGGGTGGGGGTTGGTTGGGGGAGACTGCAATATACGTTTCTCCATACATGTGTAATATGTTAAATTGCGTCTCGTTTGTGACTCCGCATTGTACAGTATATCGTGCTCGATCAAAAACGTGTGCAGAAACATACTTGCGCAAACTAACCACTCCACTTGGAAGGGATGCACCCCCACACTACATTCGAATTCAATAATGGTTTCGCCGCGACATAGTAATAAATAATAAATATACGCAGTTCTGCTATATAATATAGCATTGTCTACTCCCGATGGGCGTCTCAAAGCGCTCAGTATTTTTCCTATACAAGATATGTGGAGGTGTGTGTTGAAGTATGACACCTATTCATTTACATAGCACCTTGCAGTGGTTTACAAGGTGCTGTGACGCAATCACCACGTTTCCAATCAAACTATGAACACCGGTGCAAACGACACGCCCATTTTGACTGATAGATGATTAGTGCCGTCTAAGCAAATATGAAATGCTATCGATTGGCTAGTTTGGTTTACGATATTATCAATTGCATCTTTCTTGTTCGAACTTCGCTAGAGGGTTCACTGCGTGACTATTAATTGACGGTTGTTGCTAGTATCGGACAAGTCGTAGTTGAGTTCAAATTATTAATATGCCAAATAGTGCACTCATAATATATAAAGTGTTTCATGTTAACCTCTTTTTTCTTCTTCTTTTTTTGTTAAAGGGAAGATACAACTTAATGTATTCGTTCGACTTTGTCATTTACACTTTTTCGACAGTTTTTACTGATTTTTGAGAAGCACGAATGCATATAGATTTAACCGATTCACCAATTCACTTTGTAAAACGTGTGAAATATGGTTGGTCGTTTTTGAATAGGGGCATCCATCAAGAGCCGCTGCATGGCTATCTGTGGTATTTTAACAGTGTTGACTACTCAGTTATTAATCAATGATTGATCCAGAATTCAACGAAATATACAGTAATTTATCGAAAAACTATCGAAACCTAAAGATTGATTAACTTCGAGTGAGTAATGTAAAAAATAAATAAATAAATAAATAAAATAAAAATCTGTTGTTGAAAGTACTAGGCCTCAGAGCCGGCCAATGTTTATTTCCCGGCAGCCTGGATCCATCAATGATATCTGGATATAGTAATTCTCACTCGGGAATGTAACTTTATCCAAACCTAGTATAGCTTTTGCAAACTTTGTAAATATTAAACGCTTAGCATATTCAATGCTTCATTAGTGAGTGTCTATTTAAAATTCATATTATACTCGGCTTTTCGTGATGGAAATGTGACTTTTATTCCGATTTTGGGGTTAGCCTATCTTAAGATGCTAGGTCCAAATTTCGGCCGACAATTTTTGTCGAAATTTGCTCAGAGCAAAAAAACAAAACAAAAACAAACTATTTTACGAAAAACAGGCCATGCCACTTTAAGGTACAATGACACCTTCCCTTTCGAATGAATTTTTTTTTCTCACTTTGTAAAAACGCTCAGCATATTCAATGTATAATCTTGAATGTCTGTTAAAAATTAATATATTACCCATTTTTCGGTTTGACGTGATGGAAATTTGGCTTTTTTTCCCCGGATGTTTGGGTTATTTTGACTTAAAGATGGAAGGTTCCAAATTTTGGACAACAATTTCTGTCGAAATTCGCTCAAAATGTAAAAAAAAAAAAAATCAGGCCTTGCAACTTCAAGCTACAATGATAGGCTACCTGTCTTTTTAAATTATGTTTTTCATTTTAATTATTATTAATCAATGATTGATCCAGAATTTAATCACAGACACCGTTATCTATTGAAAATTAAAAAACCTTAAAATTTAGCAACTTCGAGAGTGACCAATAATGTCAACATGTTTTCAAATCTTTTGTTGATAGTACTTTAGGCCTAGTAGCCATGCGCACCGGAAAATGATTAATTACCGGCAGTCTGGATCCATCAATGATGTCTATATATCATAACTCCCACTCGGGAATTTAACTTTATCAATATCTATGACTCTTCAAACTCTCGGGTCAGACTTAACCCGGATCCCGGGTCTCAGGGGGCCTGACCAATTACTGGGTCAGATTGACCTGGAAAGTGGTTAGATGGGATTTGAGCTCAGATTCTGCGTCAGTTTGACTCTTTTCTGGGTCATTTTGACATAAATTGTGGGACTTACTCACCTAGAATTGGGTAAGACCCACATAACCTTGATCCGGGTAAATTTGGACCCGAACGTTTTCAGAGTGTTGCTTGTTTTTGCAGAATGTGTAAATATTAAACACTCAGCATGTGAAATGCTATTTTATTGAGCATCTGAAGACAAATTACCTGTTTTTTTGTTGACTTGATTGAAAAGAAACTGTTATTCAGATTTGGAGGTTTCGTTAAGCTTATCCAATGGCAAGGTCCAATTTTTGGCCGAAAATGTTTGTCAAGATTTGTTTGGAGTACAATTTCTTTAAACAAACTCAGAACAAACTACTGCTGCCAAAATTGGGCAATGCAACTTTACGGTACAGAAATGTCTTTTGATGAAAACAAATTTGTCATTCTGATTGAATTGTTGAATGAAAAAAAAAATATTGTGAATGTAAAACTAATTAATAGTAAACAGTGTTTAACCTGCATGGTGCAGTCGCTTACTTATTGGGTGTCCGTTTTTAACAAACAGACGGTACGCCGCCATTTTTTTCTTCTAATCTAAACAATTATTGTAATTATCTTTAACAAAATTTTAAAAATTCATTGATTGATCCAGCTGTGTCACAAATAAAATAAATAAATATATGTATACATGTACATATTAATGAGAAAACCCTTGAAAATAAAAGTGGATGAATTCCACACTCAAGGGACCGTTCTAGAAAAATGATTTTTTTTGAAAGTTTTGGCCAAAAAGTTATTATTGTTAAAAAAACCACAAAAAAACACACCACCTTTTGCTGGTGAGTTTTGATAAGTCTGGATCCATCAATGATTTTCATAACCTCACTCAAGGATTTGATGGCTTGATGTGGATAATAATGTCATTAATTTGTTTCATAATTTGTACAGTAGTTTCATTCACAGAAGGTATACCTTTTCGCTTCTTGGTAGTTCCAACTTAATTCACAAAACCAAAGATTACATACATTTTAAAGTGTGTTATATTATAATCATTATGTTAATGTTTTGACCAAGTGACACACCCTCAGATAATGAGTCTTTAGGGTAATTTCTTTAAGGGGTAAACATCACATATAAAGCCACAAACGAATTATGGTATCGAAGAGCAACTTTTTTTTACATCTAGCTCCATTAATGACATTGCTAAAACATGAGTGAGTTTATTATCCTAGCAGGGTTGGAACTATCAATGGGGCTTGTAAACAAAATGTGAAAAACGTCAGTAAAATAGCGGTGTACAAAACAAACCTGACTCTCAGATCATATCTAATGATTCCCACTTTGTGTTCGAATACATTTTACAACTTGTAAAAGTACACTGGTCGCAGTACTGGTCATAATAGATGAAATAAAAACGTTGATACATGTCAGGTACATTTTGCTTCCAAAAACTAGTTGATTATTTATTGAGCGTCGTTTTTTCGTTTTAAATTTTGAAATTGTTTTACATTTGAAGTTCACGGTGCAACCATCGCGGTTAATTTTCTCTTATTCACACACACTTTGCCAAAAACCTTTTTAAACCATGTGAATTTATTACTGGAAAAAAATAAAATAAAGAAGCATCCTATAAACTGTCCTTGATTAGGCCTAATTGGCTCCATGATGAAACGCCAACCCCAGTCTAAAGCTTTGAGCAATATTTTACAGCGCGGTAGTGTTTTGGTTTCACTGTAAGTCGTGGATATAGCCAAGTCTTTCAACTGTTCATAAAAGCATTGCCTCACCGAAGAGCGGTTCGTCAAAAGTGACGACCCTGAAAGTTGAATATTTAATTAAAAACCAACCTGTCGTGTGTATGGTGGCTCTGAAGGGACATTGCACATCGCAAATATCTTTGCAAATATTTGCGATGTCGCAAATATCTTTGCAAATATCTTTGCAAATATTTGCGACGTCGCAAATATATTTGCGACGATATTTGCGATGTCGCAAATATCGTCGCAAATATCTTTGCAGATATTTGCGATGTCGCAAATATCTTTGCAAATATCTTTGCAAATATTTGCGATGTCGCAAATATCTTTGCAAATATCTTTGCAAATATTTGCGATGTCGCAAATATCTTTGCAAATATCTTTGCAGATATTTGCGATGTCGCAAATATTATTGCATACTTGATCGCATACTTCGTCGCATAGTTGACATTAATAAAATGGCTGTTAGACCATCAGCTTGATATAAACCTACCTTATTCGTTAACGCAAGTATGGATATTTGTCAATCTGCGTCAACTTCGTCTTGATAAATGAAAATGTAATCATCGCTCCAAACTAATGTTTTAAAAACACGTGACCCTCTACAGCCCAGCCCAACCGTTAACCACTGACTCTTTGCTTCCTCCGTCCTTCTCTGTTCAGCGTAGGTGCGTACTTGTTCGCCGAGTCGTGTCCTGGGATTAACATTTTGTTTTCAACGGGTCAGGTGCAATGGATTTAGGTATGCCCGCATATCAAACGCTAACTTCCCAAGATGAAGTTGATCCAGCCCCGTCTTGACTTGGATTCCTGCAAAAACCTTGTTAAACATTGAATAATTATTTAACGTCTTGTTAAACATTGAATAATCATGATGTCACAGCAGACCCTTGGGATTATTTGGTTTTATAACCGAACAAATAATCAAATAAATACCAGTAAAATTTAAATCAAACATTGGCTTCGCCCGTCATCTTATGTTACAGCTACATGTGGTTTCCAAAACACGGTCACGGCACTCGGTTCACCATTTCTGTTTAATTAAAACAAAAATTCTCTCCAGCTTTCTACCTGTAACTAATAAAAATAAACACCGCCAAACCCTTTGCTTTTTATTTAGCTTCAATCTTTTTTCAACAGCCCCCTAGCTTTCCAATAACAGAACGAGCAGGCACAAGCAGCTTCTTTTGTGTTTCTTCTTGAATCGATAAATGGTGCAGTACTGGAAGTGGGTGCCGTTATAGATTCATCAACAAATACTCAACGGAGCGAATTTCTACAGGTGGACTGCATATGACGTCACGTTGGCATACCCCACAATCCTCTCTAAATGGCTAACCTTCGCCATCTTTGATGATTTTAACATTTAGTTTTCCATTACAACTTCGTTGTTGTACCGCAAAGATTGCGAACGGTAGCCATTCAGACAGGATTGTGGAAAATTAGTGACGTTGTGGCAATCCACCTATTTAGCCAGTGTGCAAAAGAGAAGCAATGTAATACCTGACAGTATACTGACCATTCGAACTCTTGCATGTTATTTGGGTTCCAATAATGGCTTTTAACAAGTGTGAAATTTTCAGCGCCTCGTAACGAAGAACGATATCAGACAAAAATATATTGTAACCTGTCGACAGGTAACAATAATGCGCAGACAGGCGACCGTAACCACCTGATAGAGACTTATTTCATGGAGGTGCAAATATGGCACGCGATGGGTATTTTTTAAGATTTGGAACTTTGTTATTTTAAACCTCACGTTCAAGTAATTGTAGTTGTTACTACTTTGTATTTATGTTACTGTGGTAACCCAATGCAATTATTCACCGCCGCAGAAAATCGTGAATTCAAGTAATTTGCATATCAGAAAGTCGTTACGTTCACCTCTCTTGTCCCATGCACACCCTGATACAACTGTGATATCCCTCCCTCAATGCAAACGTTTATCGCTGCAGAAAACCGGGCACTTGCGGCGTCTTCATACCGTAAGCAAAGCGTCTGTTCTCGTATCCGCTGTGTTCGGAACTGCCATGCTGATTATCCTAACTGTAAATCGGTAAATTATGTTGAAATTCATCACCTTTGTGAGCTGAATAATGCCACCATTGCCCAGTTTCCTGGTAACTTGAAAGCACACTGTGGTAGTGTGTACTACGATGGCAATTTTGACAAACCTCTCCTGTCCCATGCACACCCTGATACAACCGTCACCTCTATGCCTTGTTACAGCAGCTGCCAGGAGCTTCTTGAGGTCAGAAAGTGAGCGGTGTCTTTACAATATTTCCTGCCCGGTTCGCTAATGGTTTGCAAGTGTACTGCGACATGGAGACTGATGGCGGGGGCTGGATCGTCATCCAGAGGCGTCAAGACGGCAGTGTGGACTTCTATCGCGACTGGGCTGACTACCGATATTGGTTTGGTAGCTTGCGTGGTGAATTCTGGCTTGGAAATGATAACCTACGCAACCTGACTGAATATGAAGGAACATGGCAGGTGCGCGTGGATTTGACCTAAAGGATATAGGTATGAACCACTTAGTCTCATGCGCACCATCAAGTGACCAGAAGTTGCAGCATCCCAGTTTCTTTTGTCTCCTGATGAAGATTCAGTAGCAGATACAACGTCTAGACAAGGTTTCGCCCAGAACATTTTCAGCTCGCTAAATAATCTTCTTATTCGGTTACCCACGTACAGTGTATCATAAACCGAAACCAATATCAATCTAACGTGAGACAAATCCAGTTATTACTATAATGATACTCTCAAAACAAATTGCAAGTTCGTCAATGACTGCAAGCTCACTGAAAATGATCTTGGTCGAGTGATGCATTGCACCCGAATCAAGCTCTTGTGTTCATGTTCCTGCGCTCTTGTCCTTGACCAAGACACTGTTAACCGTAATAATGATCTTTATGGAGAAAATAAAGACACAACGTTGACAATATATGATGATTTTTTATACACTACTTCCGTTATACCCAAAATGCTGAATTGTGCGATGGGTAGACGCGGAGGTTGGTGGTATAACAAGTCCGCAATGTGCGCAGGGCATTGAGACAGTTATTCCATAAAAAGGTTCACAATAAAAATACGTCCGGTCATATAATGAAATCATTGTAAACCTATAAAAAAAGTACATTAAACGAACAAAAACGAACACCCCCCCCAAAAAAAAGAATAAGAACGAAAAAACAAACAAACCAACGAAAACCCAAAACAAAAACCAGTTTACAAAAAAAAACCGTAAAAAATTTGAAAACAAATTCTTGAAAGTTCGTTTAATCGACGAATGTTCACAATCAGTAGTTGTTTTCAAATATTTTCGGACGTTCGGATATTCTCTTCATTAGGATTGCATTGATAAAGAAGGAGAAAAGTGAATTTCATTGGCATCGAGACAGATTTGTGTAAACCACAATTTTTACCAGTCAGCGGACTGCTGTGTCTCGCTCGTTATTGCAGACTCGCGCACTTGTTCTCATCAATCGCTGACTTCAAACGAGGGAACAAGCTGTCCCTAAATTGCCATCTTATCATTTCTTCTACGCACCTGGAAGGAAATCGATGAATAATCTTGAGTTTGGAAAGAAGATGGCAACCGTGTGCTTCAAAATTGAGCCAAATATGTGTATCAGCTGAAGGCCACATTCAGTGGTTTACTGTAGGCCCTGGACGTCAACAAAGGGTTTTAACGGATACTCTTTGCCGTGACGTCAGTGATCGATAGGATTGTGTCACTGGTAGAAAAAAGTCAACCTAGGCCTATAGTATCTCAAGTAAGATTGTATCGAAGGACGCGGACTTTTGTGTTAGTTAACTCGTCGGGGAGCTCAACACGTGACTTGTTTAACCAATGGAATGCTTTCTCCCATGTTCTCGTTGATCGCAAAACCCTGGTGGCTGTGATATTTTAGCACACACTCAATCATCGCTAACACAAAAATTTAATTCGTCAAAACTGCACAACTGCCATTATTTGATATCAGAGAAACACAATTTGTTTCGAAGTAACGAGTGATAATACCGGTGTTCTGACAGCAATACAAAATGTTGGAATTGTTGATAGAGTTCAGTTTCCTTGCAGCATTGTTTTGTGTTTCATCGGGAGCCTACTGTGATACCCCTCCCTCAATGCAAACGTTTTTCGCTGCAGAAAACCGGGCACTTGCGGCATCTTCATACCGTAAGCAAAGCGTCAGTTCTCGTATCCGCTGTGTTCGGAACTGCCATGCTGATTATCCGAACTGTAAATCGGTAAATTATGATGAAATTCATCACCTTTGTGAGCTGAATAATGCCACCATTGCCCAGTTTCCTGGTAACTTGAAAACACACTGTGGTAGTGTGTACTTTGATGGCAATTTTGACACACCTCTCCTGTCCCATGCACACCCTGATACAACCGTCACCTCTATGCCTCGTTACAGCAGCTGCCAGGAGCTTCTTGAGGTGGGTCAGAAAGTGAGTGGTGTTTTTACAATATTTCCTGCCCGGTTTGCTAATGGTTTGCAAGTGTACTGCGACATGGAGACTGATGGCGGAGGCTGGATCGTCATCCAGAGGCGTCAAGACGGCAGTGTTGACTTCTATCGCGACTGGGCTGACTACCGAGATGGATTTGGTAATTTGGGTGGTGAATTCTGGCTTGGAAATGATAACCTACGCAACCTGACTGAATATGATGGAACCTGGCAGGTTCGTGTTGATATGACCGACTGGAAATTTAATGACGCTTGGTTCGAGTATGGTGAGTTCCGTGTCACAGGGGATCAGTATCAGCTCAATGTTGAGATGTACAATACAGAAAGTAAAACAGGCAACGTATTAGAACAGATGAGCAGCGGAGGCCGCTATTCGCACAATAGAATGCTGTTCACTACCAAAGACAACGACAATGACCGCCGTACACAATCTGACACCTATGGCACTGAGCTGAACTGTGGGATATCTCGGCGCGGAGGTTGGTGGTATAATAACTGTTTTGAATGTAATCTAAATGGTCCGTATATTCAAGGAGGATCGAATGACTTTACGTCCGCAATGTTGTTAGCTAATGGTAACAAATTTTCTATAAAAACATGCACAATAAAAGTACGTCCGGTTCTACAATGAAAAGACCTCATTGGTTGGGTCGCGGTACGCTACCGGTTCATGCAAGAAATCACATGAGTTACGAAAACAAAGCAATTTTGTTTTCTTCAGTCACAGCTAGTACAAAATATAGTTCAGATTGTTTGCGTCACCCGAATCACTGCTACTCTAAGAATGAACAGCTTACCAGCCGCGTCAGAAGATCACAGTGACCAGAAACCCATTGTTTTCTATAGTGAAGTTGCAGTATTCCCAGTCTTAATTGTTCCCTGACGAACATTTTAGCTGGTAAAACGCATAGACAACAGTAACGTTCCTTCCAGAAACATATTAGCTCGCTCAATGTCACTTCATATTCGGGTTACCAACGTTGTACTATAAACCGAATCCCCATATCGATCTAACGCTAGGCAAATCCAAATTGTTACTAAAAATGCTCTCATAAAACGTGTGAAATTGTGAAGAGATTGTTAGTCGAATGGTGCATTGCATCGGTATCAAGCGCGTGTGTATTGGTTTTGGTCACGGTAGTTGTATCCTTAGCAAGACACTAATAACCGTAATAATGATCATTATGAGGATAAAGACACAACGCTGACAATATACGGTGATCATGCACTGCTTTCATTTACCCAAAGTTTGCGCAAAGAGTCCCTACAAGTTACCGTCTCTTTCAAATAGGCCTATATCCAATGCCGTTAATTCTTGATGTGGGTATAATACTATCATACCGAATTCTCACCATGGATTTACGCTGTTTGTACGGCAACTTTCTCAAGAAAGCAACCTATCAGCTAAGAAGGTCACACAATGATGGTGACGCAGTAGAGATTAAAAACAAGGCTTTCACAGCCGTTTGTGATCGTGTCTATGAAGGAAAAAAACATACAACAAAGAGTATACATCGATCAATACTCTTCTATTGGGATGATTTTTCTGAGGCTAACTAACTGATTTGTTTGGGGGCACGTTTGGAATAGAAAGCACGCGCTACAAGTTAACCGAATAACATTTTTTAAAATTTTAAATACGAGAATATTTTTGACGAATGAGCATGCAGTGGTTCTATTTTAAACGACAAGACTGAAGACTTGTATACTTGAAATTAATTGATATTGTTTTCAATCAATAAGGAAATTGAGTTCACATGAGAACATATAAAATTGTGTACAAAACAATTGTTTTGAACACCCTTCTCTGGAGCTTTTCAGAAAGATTCACGAAAAGCCCTGTTACGTCATCACTCATGATACGTCATATGCGGGAGCTCCGTTTTGTATAGCCACTTTGTTGCAGCATGGAGAGAGATTAACAAAGCAAACTCCCACACATTACGTCAAAGTATTGTCATTTTAATGCACGCCGTCAACGGCAGAAGTGTTTCTATTTTCTCAAAACCTTGAGGTTGGAGCCTAATTTTGTGATCGTTAATTACGACAAAATCAGAAGTGTACAAATTAAAAAAAACCATTTAAATTATATAAACAAACACATTATAAACAAGTTTAAATAAAATTCCCGTAAAAAAAATCGCTCAAGTACCTGTTTAAGTGCAATAAAACAATTGACCGCCGTACATCACTGTCTAACCCCGATGACAAAGAGCTGAATTGTGCGATAGGTAGACTTGGAGGTTGGTGGTATAATAACTGCTTTGAGTGTAGTCCTAATGGCACATATGTTCAAGGAGGGTCAACTTCGTTTAAGTCCGCAATGTGCGCAGGGCCTTGGGAAAGTTTTTCCATAAAAACATGCGCAATAAAAATACGTCCGTGATATAATGATAACTTGCGAAACTTTGATGGTTTCTTTCAAAGGTTACGCTGCACACCGATCAGAAGATCACGTCCAAAGAAACGTACCCCACTGCTTGCTAAGATTGTATGAATGTCAACTACTCTCGACGAAAGTAATAGCAGGAAACGTTTTGCGAAAAGAATTACCAGTTGGCAAGCGGAATCTGTGTCTCACCACTGGATATTGCGAGCGTCCATTTTCTCATCATTGCTGACTTCAACTTGGGAGCGATCAGTCAAATTAATATATTACACACGGAGAAACGTGTATTTCAGTCTCCCCAACCAACCCCCACCCCAAACACACGTTAACTTGCACACGCATAGCAGCAGCAGCAGCAGCAGCAGCTGTGCGTGTGCGTGTGTGCGTGTGTTTGGGGTGGGGTTGGTTGGGGGAGACTGAAATATACGTTTCTCCATGTGTAACATATTAATTTGCGTCTCGTTTGTGACTCTGCATCATACAGTATATCGTGCTCGATCAAAAACGTGTGCAGAAACATACTTGCGCAAACTAACCACTCCACTTGGAAGGGATGCACCCCCACACTACATTCGAATTCAAATGGTTTCGCCGCGACATAGTAATAAATATTAAATATACGCAGTTCTGCTATATAATATATCATTGTCTACTCCCGATGGTCATCTCAAAGCGCTCAGTGTTTTTCCTATACAAGATATGTGGAGGTGTGTGTTGAAGTATGACACCTGTTCATTTACATAGCACCTTGCAGTGGTTTACAAGGTGCTGAGACGCAATCACCGCGTTTCCAATCAAACTATGAACACCGGTGCAAACGACACGCCCATTTTGACTGATAGATGATTAGTGCCGTCTAAGCAAATATGAAATGCTATCGATTGGCTAGTTTGGTTTACGATATTATCAATTGCATCTTTCTTGTTCGAACTTCGCTAGAGGGTTCAGTGCGTGACTATTAATTGACGGTTGTTGCTAGTATCGGACAAATCGTAGTTGAGTTCAAATTATTATTATGCCAAATAGTGCACTCATAATATATAAAGTGTTTCATGTTAACCTCTTTTTTCTTCTTCTTTTTTTGTTAAAGGGAAGGTACAACTTAATGTATTCATTCGACTTTGTCATTTACACTTTTTCCACAGTTTTTACTGATTTTTGAGAAGCACGAATGCATATAGATTTAACCGATTCACCAAATTCACTTTGTAAAACGTGTGAAACATTGTTGGTCGTTTTTGAATAGGGTGTCCATCAAGAGCCGCTGCATGGCGATCTGTGGTATTTTAACAGTGTTGACTACTCAGTTATTAATCAATGATTGATCCAGAATTCAACGAAATATACAGTAATTTATCGAAAAACTATCGAGTGAGTAATGTAAAAAAATAAAAACATAAAAATAAAAATCTGTTGTTGAAAGTACAAGGCCTAAGAGCCGGCCATTAATGCGCACCGGGAAATGTTTATTTCCCGGCAGTCTGGATCCATCAATGATATCTGGATATAGTAATTCTCACTCGGGAATGCAACTTTATCAAAACCTAGTATAGCTTTTGCAAACTTTGTAAATATTAAACGCTTAGCATATTCAATGAGTAATGTAAAAAAAATACAAAATAAAATAAAAATCTGTTGTTGAAAGTAGCCTACTAGGCCTAAGAGCCAGCCATTAATGCGCACCGGGAAATGTTTATTTCCTGGTAACTTTGTAAATATTAAACGCTTAGCACATTCAATGCATTATTATTGAGTGTCTATTTAAAATTCATATTATACTCCGCTTTTCGTGATGGAAATGTGACTTTTATTCCGATTTGGGGGTTAGCCTATCCTAAGATGCTAGGTCCAAATTTCGGCCGACAATTTTTGTCGAAATTTGCTCAGAGCAAAATAAAAAGAAAAACAAACTATTTTGCGAAAAACAGGCCATGCCACTTTAAGGTACAATGACACCTCCCCTTTCGAATAAACTTTTTTTTCTCACTTTGTATATATGAAACACTCAGCATATTCAATGTAATCTTGAATGTCTGTTAAAAATTAATATATTACCCGTTTTGGGGGTTTGCCGTGATGGAAATGTGGCCATTTCCCCCAGATGTTTGGGTTATTTTGACTTAAAGATGGAAGATTCCAAATTGTGGACAACAATTTTTGTCGAAATTCGTTCGAAGTGTAAAAAAAGAAAAAAAAATGTTTTTGCGAAAATCAGGCCTTGCAACTTTAAGCTACAATGATAGGCTACCTGTCTTTTTAAAAGTTGTTGTTTATTTTAAATATTATTAATCAATGATTGATCCAGAATTTAATAACAGACACCGTTACCTATTGAAAATTTAAAAACCTTAAAATTGAGCAACTTCGAGAGTGACCAATAATGTCAACATGTTTTCAAATCTTTTGTTGATAGTACTTTAGGCCTAGTAGCCATGCGCACCGGAAAATGATTAATTACCGGCAGTCTGGATCCATCAATGATGTCTATATATCATAACTCCCACTCGGGAATTTAAATTAATCAATACCTATGACTCTTCAAACTCTCGGGTCAGACTTAACCCGGATCCCGGGTCTCAGTGGGCCTGACCCATTACTGGGTCAGATTGACCTGGAAAGTGGTTAGATGGGATTTGAGCTCAGATTCTGCGTCAGTTTGACTCTTTTCTGGGTCATTTTGACATAAATTGTGGGTCTTACTCACCTAGAATTGGGTAAGACCCACATAACCTTGATCCGGGTAAATTTGGACACGAACGTTTTCAGAGTGTTGCTTGTTTTTGCAGAATGTGTAAATATTAAACACTCAGCATGTGAAATGCTATTTTATTGAGCATCTGAAGTCAAATTACCTGTTTTTTTGTTGACTTGATTGAAAAGAAACTGTTATTCAGATTTGGAGGTTTCGTTAAGCTTATCTTGAATTAGGAGCAAGGTCCAATTTTTGGCCGAAAATGTTTGTCAAGATTTGTGTGGAGTACAATTTCTTTAAACAAACTCAGAACAAACTACTGCTCCCAAAATTGGGCCATGCAACTTTAAGGCACAGAAATGTCTTTTGATGAAAACAAATTTGTCATTCTGATTGAATTATTTAATGAAAAAAAAAATACTGTGAATGTAAAACTAATTCTATTAGTAAACAGTGTTTAACCTGCATGATGCCGTCGCTTACTTATTGGGTGTCCGTTTTTAACAAACAGACGGTACGCCGCCATTTTTTTCTTCTAATCTAAACAATTATTGTAATCATCTTTAAACAAATTAAAAAAATTCATTGATTGATCCAGCTGTGTCACAAATAAAATAAATAAATATATGTATACATGTACATATTAATGGGAAAACTTTTGAAAATAAAAGTGGATGAATTCCACACTCAAGGGACCGTTCTAGAAAAATGATTTTTTTGAAAGTTTTGGCCAAAAAGTTATTATTGTTAAAAAACACACAAAAAAACACACCACCTTTTGCTGGTGAGTTTTGATAAGTCTGGATCCATCAATGATTTCATAACCTCACTCGAGGATTTGATGGCTTGATGTGGATAATAATGTCATTAATTGGTTTCTTAATTTGTACAGTAGTTTCATTCATAGAAGGTGTACCATTCCGCTTCTTGGTAGTTCCAACTTAATTCACAAAACCAAAGATTACATTAATTTTAAAGTGTGTTATATTATAATCATTATGTTAATGTTTTGACCAAGTGACACACCCTCAGATAATGAGTCTTTAGGGTAATTTCTTTAAGGGGTAAACATCACATATAAAGCCACAAACGAATTATGGTATCGAAGAGCAACTTTTTTTTTACATCTAGCTCCATTAATGACATTGCTAAAACATGAGTGAGTTTATTATCCTAGCAGGGTTGGAACTATCAATGGGGCTTGTAAACAAAATGTGAAAAACGTCAGTAAAATAGCGGTGTACAAAACAAACCTGACTCCCAGATCATATCTAATGATTCCCACTTCGTGTTCGAATAAATTTTACAACTTGTAAAAGTACACTGGTCGCAGTACTGGTCATAATAGATGAAATAAAAACGTTGATACATGTCAGGTACATTTTGCTTCCAAAAACCAGTTGATTATTTATTGAGCGTCGTTTTTTCGTTTTAAGTTTTGAAATTGTTTTACATTTGAAGTTCACGGTGCAACCATCGCGGTTAATTTTCTCTTATTCACACACACTTTGCCAAAAACCTTTTTAAACCATGTGAATTTATTACTGGAAAAAACAAAATAAAGAAGCATCCTATAAACTGTCCTTGATTATGCCTAATTGGCTCCATGATGAAACGCCAACCCCAGTCTAAAGCTTTGAGCAATATTTTACAGCGCGGTAGTGTTTTGGTTTCACTGACAGTCGTGGATATAGCCAAGTCTTTCAACTGTTCATAAAAGCATTGCCTCACCGAAGAGCGGCTCGTCAAAAGTGACGACCCTGAAAGTTGAATATTTAATTAAAAACCAACCTGTCGCGTGTGCAATACTACAATGGGACATTGGAAGCTGAGCTGGTGATTCAGTAAAGAAGGTAGAGTTATTGTCGCTGGTTTGTTGACATTAATAAAATGGCTGTTAGACCATCAGCTTGATATAAACCTACTTAATTCGTTTACGCAAGTATGGATATTTGTCAATCTGCGTCAACTTCGTCTTGATAAATGAAATCGCTCAACTTTGTTTTTCTTGTACGCATGAAAATCCACTCCGTACTTAGGGTCTATAGTCGATTTAATCTCCTTTTTTTGTAGTGACAATCAGGTCATAAGTTATTTAACTTATGATTCTGGAATGGGAAAATGTAATCATGGCTCCAAACTAATGTTTTAAAAACACGTGACCATAAACTATTCATCGGTACTCCCCCCCCCCCTCTACAGCCCAGCCCCACCGTTAACCACTGACTCTTTGCTTCCTCCGTCCTTCTCTGTTCAGCGTAGGTGCGTACTTGTTCGCCGAGTCGTGTCCTGGGATTAACATTTTATTTTCAACGGGTCAGGTGCAATGGATTTAGGTATGCCCGCGTATCAAACGCTAACTTCCCTTAAAAGATGAAGTTGATCCAGCCCCGTCTTGACTTGGATTCCTGCAAAAACCGGCCCGTCTTGTTAAACATTGAATAATCATGATGTCACAGCAGACCCTTGGGATTATTTGGTTTTATAACCGAACAAATAATCAAATAAATACCAGTAAAATTTAAATCAAACATTGGCTTCGCCCGTCATCTTATGTTACAGCTACATGTGGTTTCCAAAACACGGTCACGGCACTCGGTTCACCATTTCTGTTTAATTTAAAAAAAAATTCTCTCCAGCTTTCTACCTGTAACTAATAAAAATAAACACCGCCAAACCCTTTGCTTTTTATTTAGCTTCAATCTTTTTTCAACAGCCCCCTAGCTTTCCAATAACAGAACGAGCAGGCACAAGCAGCTTCTTTTGTGTTTCTTCTTGAATCGATAAATGGTGCAGTACTGGAAGTGGGTGCCGTTATAGATTCATCAACAAATACTCAACGGAGCGAATTTCTACAGGTGGACTGCATATGACGTCACGTTGGCATACCCAACAATCCTCTCTAAATGGCTAACCTTCGCCATCTTTGATGATTTTAACATTTAGTTTTCCATTACAACTTCGTTGTTGTACCGCAAAGATTGCGAACGGTAGCCATTCAAACAGGATTGTAGAAAGTTTGTGACGTTGTGGCAATCCCACCTATTTAGCCAGTGTGCAAAAGAGTAGCAATGTAATACGTGACAGTATACTGACCAATCGAACTCTTGCATGTTATTTGGGTTCCATAAATGGCTTTTAACAAGTGTGAAACTTTCAGCGCCTCGTAACGAAGAACGATATCAGACAAAAATATATTGTTACCTGTCGACAGGTAACAATAATGCGCAGACAGGCGACCGTAACCACCTGATAGAGACTTATTTCATGGAGGTGCAAAAATGGCACGCGATGGGTATTTTTTAAGCTTTGGAACTGTGTTATTTTAAACCTCACGTTCGAGGTAATTGTAGTAGTTACTACTTTGTATTTATGTTACTGTGGTAACCCAATGCAATTATTCACCGCCGCAGAAAATCGTGAATTCAAGTAATTTGCATATCAGAAAGTCGTTACGTTCACCTCTCCTGTCCCATGCACACCCTGATACAACTGTCTCCTCTATGCCTCGTTACAGCAGCTGCCAGGAGCTTCTTGAGGTCAGAAAGTGAGCGGTGTCTTTACAATATTTCCTGCCCGGTTCGCTAATGGTTTGCAAGTGTACTGCGACATGGAGACTGATGGCGGGGGCTGGATCGTCATCCAGAGGCGTCAAGACGGCAGTGTGGACTTTTATCGCGACTGGGCTGACTACCGATATTGGTTTGGTAGCTTGCGTGGTGAATTCTGGCTTGGAAATGATAACCTACGCAACCTGACTGAATATGAAGGAACATGGCAGGTGCGCGTGGATTTGACCTAAAGGATATAGGTATGAACCACTTAGTCTCATGCGCACCATCAAGTGACCAGAAGTTGCAGCATCCCAGTTTCTTTTGTCTCCTGATGAAGATTCAGTAGCAGATACAACGTCTAGACAAGGTTTCGCCCAGAACATTTTCAGCTCGCTAAATAATCTTCTTATTCGGTTACCCACGTACAGTGTATCATAAACCGAAACCAATATCAATCTAACGTGAGACAAATCCAGTTATTACTATAATGATACTCTCAAAACAAATTGCAAGTTCGTCAATGACTGCAAGCTCACTGAAAATGATCTTGGTCGAGTGATGCATTGCACCCGAATCAAGCTCTTGTGTTCATGTTCCTGCGCTCTTGTCCTTGACCAAGACACTGTTAACCGTAATAATGATCTTTATGGAGAAAATAAAGACACAACGTTGACAATATATGATGATTTTTTATACACTACTTCCGTTATACCCAAAATGCTGAATTGTGCGATGGGTAGACGCGGAGGTTGGTGGTAAAACAAGTCCGCAATGTGCGCAGGGCATTGAGACAGTTATTCAATAAAAAGGTTCACAATAAAAATACGTCCGGTCATATAAAGAAATCATTGTAAACCTATTGTAAAAAAGTACTTTCAACGAACGAACAAACAAACAAAAAACTAACGAAAACCCAAAACAAAACAAAAACAAAAACCAGCAAAGTTTACAAAAACCATCGCAACAAAACTTGAAAAGAAATTCTTGCAAGTTCGTTTTATCGACGAATGTTACGATCAGTAGTTGTTTTCAAACATCTTCGGACGTTCTGATAATTTCTTCTTAGCGAGTGCATTGAATAAAAGAAGGAGAAAGGTGAATTTCTTTGGCATCGAGACAGATTTGTGTAAACTACAATTTTTACTAGTCAGTGGACTGCTGTGTCTCGCTCATTATTGCAGACACGCACACTTTTTCTCATCAGTTGCTGACTTCAAACGAAGGAACAATCTGTCCCTAAATTGCCATCTCATCATTATCTTCCACGCACCTGGATGAAAATCGATGAATAATCTTGAGTTTGGAAAGAAGATGGCAACCGTGTGCCTCAAAATTGAGCCAAATAATTGTATCAGCTGAAGGCCACTTTCAGTGGTTTACTGTAGGCCCTACTGGACGCCAACAAAGGGTTTTAACGGATACTCTTTGCCGTGACGTCAGTGATCGATAGGATTGTGTCACTGGTAGAAAAAGTCCAGCTAGGCCTAGTATCTCAAGTAAGATTGTATCGAAGGACGCGGACTTTTGTGTCAGTTAACTCGTCGGGGAGCTCAACACGTGACTTGTTTAACCAATGGAATGCTTTCTCCCATGTTCTCGTTGATCGCAAAACCCTGGTGGCTGTGATATTTTAGCACACACTCAATCATCGCTAACACAAAAATTAAATTTGTCAAAACTGCACACAATTGCCATTATTTTGATATCAGAGAAACACAATTTGTTTCGAAGAAACGAGTGATAACGCCGGTGTTCTGACAGCATACAAAATGTTGGAATTGTTGGTAGAGTTCAGTTTCCTTGCAGCATTGTTTAATATTTCATCGGGAGCTTACTGTGATATTCCTCCCTCAATGCAAACGTTTATCGCCGCAGAAAACCGGGCACTTGCGGCATCTTCATACCGTAAGCAAAGCGTCAGTTCTCGTATCCACTGTGTTCGGAACTGCCATGCTGATTATCCGAACTGTAAATCAGTAAATTATGATGAAATTCATCACCTTTGTGAGCTGAATAATGCCACCATTGCCCAGTTTCCTGGTAACTTGAAAACACACTGTGGTAGTGTGTACTACGATGGCAATTTTGACACACCTCTCCTGTCCCATGCACACCCTGATACAACCGTCACCTCTATGCCTCGTTACAGCAGCTGCCAGGAGCTTCTTGAGGCGGGTCAGAAAGTGAGTGGTGTCTTTACAATATTTCCTGCCCGGTTTGCTAATGGTTTGCAAGTGTACTGCGACATGGAGACTGATGGCGGAGGCTGGATCGTCATCCAGATGCGTCAAGACGGCAGTGTGGACTTCTATCGCGACTGGGCCGACTACAGAGATGGCTTTGGTAATTTGAGTGGTGAATTCTGGCTTGGAAATGATAACCTACGCAACCTGACTGAATATGAAGGAAAATGGCAGGTTCGTGTTGATATGACCGGCTGGAACTTTAATGACGCTTGGTTCGAGTATGGTGAGTTCCGTGTCACAGGGGATCAGTATCAGCTCAATGTTGGGATGTACAACATAGAAAGTACAGCAGGCAACGTATTAGAAAAGATGCACGACAGCGGCCGCTTTTCGCACAACAGAATGCTGTTCACTACCAAAGACAACGACAATGACCGCCGTACAAAACCTGACAGATTTGGCGATGACCTGAACTGTGGGATATCTCAGCGCGGAGGTTGGTGGTATAATAACTGTTTTGAATGTAATCTAAATGGTCCGTATATTCAAGGTGGGTCGAGTGACCTTAAGTCCGCAATGTTTATACATAATGGTAACAAATTTTCTATAAAAACATGCACAATAAAAGTACGTCCGGTTCTACAATGAAAATACCTCATTGGTTGGGTCGCGGTACGCTACCGGTTCATGCAAGAAATCACATGAGTTACGAAAACAAAGCAACTTTGTTTTCTTCAGTCACAGCTAGTACAAAATATAGTTCAGATTGTTTGCGTCACCCGAATCACTGCTACTCTAAGAATGAACATCTTACCAGCCGCGTCAGAAGATCACAGTGACCAGAAACCCATTTTTTTCTATAGATGAAGTTGCAGTATTCCCAGTCTTTTTTGTTCCCTGAGGAACATTTTAGCTGGTAAAACGCATAGACAACAGTAACGTTCCTTCCAGAAACATATTAGCTCGCTCAATGTCACTTCATACTCGGGTTACCAACGTTGTACCATAAACCGAATCCCCATATCGATCTAACGCTAGGCAAATCCAAATTTTTACTAAAAATGCTCTCATAAAACGTGTGAAATTGTGAAGAGATTGTCAGTCGAATGGTGCATTGCATCGGTATCAAGCGCATGCGTATTGGTTTTGGTCACGGTAGTTGTATCCTTGCAAGACACTAATAACCGTAATAATGATCATTATGAGGATAAAGACACAACGCTGACAATATACGGTGATCATGCACTGCTTTCATTTACCCAAAGTTTGCGCAAAGAGTCCCTACAAATTACCCTCTCTTTCAAATAGGCCTATATCCAATGCCGTTAATTCTTGATGTGGGTATAATACTATCATACCGAATTCTCACCATGGATTTATGCCGTTTGTACGGCAATTTTCATCAGCTAAGAAGGTCACACAATGATGGTGACGCAGTAGAGATTAAAAACAATACTTTCACTGCCGTTTGTGATCGTGTCTATGAAGGAAAAAGATGTACAAGAAAGAGTATACATCGATCAATACTCGCTTATTGGGATGATTTTTCTGAGGCTAACAAACTGATTTGTTTGGGGCGCGTTTGGATTAGAAAGCACGCGCTACAAGTTAACCGAATAACATTATTTTAAATTTTAAATAAGAGAATATTTTGACGAATGAGCACGCAGTTGTACTATTTTAAACGACAAGACTGAAGACTTGTATACTTGAAATTAATTGAAATTGTTTTAAATCAATAAGGAAATTGAGTTCACATGAGAACATAAAAAATTGTGTAAAAAACTATTGTTTTGAATACCCTTCTCCGGAGCTTTTCAGAAAGATTCACGAAACGCCCAGTTACGTCATCACTCATGTTACGTCATATGCGGGAGCTCCGTTTTGTATAGCCACTTTGTTGCAGCATGGAGATAGATTAACAAAGCAAACTCCCACACATTACGTCAAAGTATTGTCATTTTAATACACGCCGTCAACGGCAGAAGTGTTTCTATTTTCTCAAAACCTTGAGGCTGGAGCCTAATTTTGTGATCGTTAATTACGACAAAATCAGAAGTGTACAAATTCTTAAAAAACATTCAAATTATAAACAAACACATTATAAACAAGTTTAAATAGAATTCCCGTTAAAAAAATCGCTCAAGTACCTGTTTAAGTGCAATAAAACAATTGACCGCCGTACATCACTGTCTAACCCCGATGACGAAGAGCTGAATTGTGCGATAGGTAGACTTGGAGGTTGGTGGTATAAACTGCTTTTAGTGTAATCCTAATGACATATATGTTCAAGGAGGGTCAACTTCGTTTAAGTCCGCAATGTGCGTAGGGCCTTGTGAAAGTTTTTCCATAAAAACATGCGCAATAAAAATACGTCCGGTCATATAATAAACTGATGGTTTCTGTCAAAATTTACGCTACACACCGATCAGAAGATCACGTCCAAAGAACCGTACCCCACTGCTTGCTAAGATTGTGAGCCATTCTGGACAAAAGTAATAGCATGAAACGTTGAGTGTAGACCCATACCGTCCGTGTTCATGTCTGAACCCGAGCACTAAAGATGATTATAGACTTGTCGTGAGATAACCCATCACATCGTGCACCGTAAACTGAAACACATATTGATCCACCACTATGCCTATCAACATTTTTCTCACGACAATTAAAGAGCGAGTTTAGTTTTTATGCTAAATTTGAAGGAGGCCTAATTCATGATACAGATTCAGTTCAGTACTGTACACGATAGTTCATCAGTCAAACTTACCTTAAGTCCACCCCAAAAAATCAAACAAACATTGGTCTCAACGGTTCGACATAGCTAGCTCTAGACATCGTCAGCCCTCCAATCACAGTTCTCCTTTGAGAAGAACCAGTCAGATCAGTGACTGACTCTACACTGAAACCTCTCAATCCTTATAAATAGAAAATCATGTCTCAAGTTCTTCAGTCTCCTGACGATGACTAGAGCAAGCTGGTCGAAACGTTGAGACCAATTAAGAAGCTCACTCCGCGGCAGTGTAGTTAATAACGAGAAGTTCCCTCGACCCACTAATCGAAAGTAGTAGTCCCGGGCGGTTTCCTACCTTCCGCCCATGTAGTAGTTTCTTTTAAGAACTAAGTAGTCTCCCGAGTTTCGGAAATCTACTCCGCGGCAGTAGAATAAAGCAAGATTTAGTTCATAAAGAACAAATCTACACAGCAAAGTACATGTAGATATAGGCCCTACTCATGATGTTACCGCAAACCGAATATACATTGCTACAAAATTGTTTGTAGGAATTTTTTATTAAGTGATAACAAATACCGCTAACAATCCAACTTTTCTTCAAGGATGTTTGACCATAAGATACTCTCATTTATTAACGTTATGCAGAATGATCTAGACTGTAATTTTACACTTTGGAACTCCCTACCTGTATCTTGCTTTCCACCTACTGAAATTCTATTCAAGTTATGTGAACATTTTCTCTCCACCTCTCTCTCTCTCTCTCTCTCTCTCTCTCTCCCTCTCTCTCTCTCTCTCCACCTCTCTCTCTCCCCTCTCTCTCTCTCTCTCTCTCTCTCTCTCTCTCTCTCTCTCTCTCTCTCTCTCTCTCTCTCTCTCTCTCTCTCTCTCTCTCTCTCTCTCTCTCTCTCTCTCTCTCTCTCTCTCTCTTTAAATTGTCTTAATTTTTAATTGTAGACTTCACCTCAAATGCTATTTTGGCCTTGTGTTGGTCGATGTTTCATAAAAAAGGTTCAAATTGTAAAATGGCCGAAAATTCTGTGGATTTTAACGGTTGCAAGAAGAGTTGAAAACAAACTAACATTGCTTGCATGCCTTCGCTCCAAATCAATTGAAAAGAAATCTTGTCAGTAACGTCTGATTTTTTTTTGCCACGGGAGGCTGTAGACAAGAAGAAAAAAATATCCAAGCTGCTTATTTTAAGCCTTTGATTTAACGTATAAATTAAATTGGGGGTATAGAACTTGTATTAAATTCACCTCGATAAGTTTGTCTGTCAGTCGCTTTGAATAACCGTGAGGACCGCCAGGAACCAATGATGCTTAGGATATTAGTGTATGAATGTATTACGTTGACGTCAACAAATCTCGCTACAATGGCAACCTGAAACTAGGCTATGTAAAAGTGATGAAATTCTCGATGGGAGATTTCTTCGACTTAAATTTGCGAAACGAATTACCAGTTGGCAAGCGAAATCTGTGTCTCACCACAGGATATTGCGAGCGTTTCTTATCATTGCTGACTTCAACTTGGGAGTGATCAGTCAAATTAATATATTACACACGGAGAAACGTATATTTCAGTCTCCCCCAACTAAACCCCCCCACCCCAAACACTTGCACATTTGCACACGCATAGCAGCAGCAGTTGTGCGTGGGTGTGCCCTTACATATGCCAACTTACGGGGTACTTTTAACAATGGAACAATGGACCCCACAAGGCAATTTCAATAGGAACAATAGGGCCCCACAAGGGAATTCTTTAGAAAAGGGAACAATAGAACAACAATAGCAGTACCCCACAAACCGGATCCGTAAGGTTGTGTGTGTGTGTGTGTGTGAACATGTCTACACAATCTAACCGAGGAATTTAGCAATAGGGATCTGGAAAAAAGACATATCGGGGACAGTCCTCGGTTTGTTTAGTGTCGAAACCAATGGGAACGTCGCTAAAAAAAACTAAGTCCAAACCATGGGATGTCCTCCGTTTTATACCATTATTTTACAGACATGTGTGCGTGTGTTTGGGGTGGGGGTTGGTTTGGGAAGACTGAAATATACGTTTTTCCATGTGTAAATATATTAATTTGCGTCTCGTTTTGTGACTCTGCATTGTAGAGTATATCGTAATCGATCAATAATGTGTGAAGAAACATGCTCTCGCAAATTAACCACTCCACTGCATTCGAATTCAATAATGGTTTCGCCGCGACATAATAGGCCTAATAAATATTAATACGCAGTTCTGCTATATAATATAGCATTGTCTACTCCCAATGGGCGTCTCAAAGCGCTCAGTATTTTTCCTATACAAGATATGTGGAGCTATATGTTGAAGTATGACACCTGTTCATTTACATAGCACCTTGCAGTGGTTTACAAGGTGCTGAGACGCAATATGTAGCCAATCAAACCAAGATCACCGGGGCAAACGACACGCCCATTTTGACTGATAGATGATTATTGCCGTCTAAGCAAATAGTAAATGCTATCGATTGGCTAATTTGGTTTACGATATTATCAATTGCATCTTTCTTGTTCGAACTTCGCTAGAGGGTTCAGTGCGTGACTATTAATTGACGGTTGTTGCTAGTATCGGACAAATCGTAGTTGAGTTCAAATTATTAATATGCCAAATAGTGCACTCATAATATATAAAGTGTTTCATGTTAACCTCTTTTTTCTTCTTCTTTTTTTGTTAAAGGGAAGGTACAACTTAATGTATTCATTCGACTTTGTCATTTACACTTTTTCGACAGTTTTTACTGATTTTTGAGAAGCACGAATGCATGCATATAGATTTAACCGATTCACCAAATTCACTTTGTAAAACGTGTGAAACATTGTTGGTCGTTTTTGAATAGGGTGTCCATCAAGAGCCGCTGCATGGCGATCTGTGGTATTTTAACAGTGTTGACTACTCAGTTATTAATCAATGATTGATCCAGAATTCAACGAAATATACAGTAATTTATCGAAAAACTATCGAAACCTAAAGATTGATTAACTTCGAGTGAGTAATGTAAAAAAATAAAAACATAAAAATAAAAATCTGTTGTTGAAAGTACAAGGCCTAAGAGCCGGCCATTAATGCGCACCGGGAAATGTTTATTTCCCGGCAGTCTGGATCCATCAATGATATCTGGATATAGTAATTCTCACTCGGGAATGCAACTTTATCAAAACCTAGTATAGCTTTTGCAAACTTTGTAAATATTAAACGCTTAGCATATTCAATGAGTAATGTAAAAAAAATACAAAATAAAATAAAAATCTGTTGTTGAAAGTAGCCTACTAGGCCTAAGAGCCGGCCATTAATGCGCACCGGGAAATGTTTATTTCCTGGTAACTTTGTAAATATTAAACGCTTAGCACATTCAATGCATTATTATTGAGTGTCTATTTAAAATTCATATTATACTCCGCTTTTCGTGATGGAAATGTGACTTTTATTCCGATTTGGGGGTTAGCCTATCCTAAGATGCTAGGTCCAAATTTCGGCCGACAATTTTTGTCGAAATTTGCTCAGAGCAAAATAAAAAGAAAAACAAACTATTTTGCGAAAAACAGGCCATGCCACTTTAAGGTACAATGACACCTTCCCTTTCGAATGAATTTTTTTTTCTCACTTTGTATATATGAAACACTCAGCATATTCAATGTATAATCTTGAATGTCTGTTAAAAATTAATATATTACCCGTTTTGGGGGTTTGCCGTGATGGAAATGTGGCCATTTCCCCCAGATGTTTGGGTTATTTTGACTTAAAGATGGAAGATTCCAAATTGTGGACAACAATTTTTGTCGAAATTCGTTCGAAGTGTAAAAAAAGAAAAACAAATGTTTTTGCGAAAATCAGGCCTTGCAACTTTAAGCTACAATGATAAGCTACCTGTCTTTTTAAAAGTTGTTGTTCATTTTAAATATTATTAATCAATGATTGATCCAGAATTTAATAACAGACACCGTTACCTATTGAAAATTAAAAAACCTTAAAATTGAGCAACTTCGAGAGTGACCAATAATGTCAACTTGTTTTCAAATCTTTTGTTGAAAGTACTTTAGGCCTAGTAGCCATGCGCACCGGAAAATGATTAATTACCGGCAGTCTGGATCCATCAATGATGTCTATATATCATAACTCCCACTCGGGAATTTAAATTAATCAATACCTATGACTCTTCAAACTCTCGGGTCAGACTTAACCCGGATCCCGGGTCTCAGTGGGCCTGACCCATTACTGGGTCAGATTGACCTGGAAAGTGGTTAGATGGGATTTGAGCTCAGATTCTGCGTCAGTTTGACTCTTTTCTGGGTCATTTTGACATAAATTGTGGGACTTACTCCCACTCGGGAATTTAAATTAATTGTGGGACTTACTCACCTAGAATTGGGTAAGATAGACCCACATAACCCTGATCCGGGTAAATTTGGACACGAACGTTTTCAGAGTGTTGCTTGTTTTTGCAGAATGTGTAAATATTAAACACTCACCATGTGAAATTCTATTTGATTGAGAATTTATTTAAAATTCACATTACCTGTTTTTTTGTTGACTTGATCGAAAAGAAACTGTTATTCAGATTTGGAGGTTTAGTAAATCTTATCTTGAATTAAAGAAGCAAGGTCCAATTTTTGGCCCAAAAATGTTTGTCAAGATTTGTTTGGAGTACAATTTATACAAACTCAGAACAAACTACTGCCGCCAAAATTGGGCTATGCAACTTAAAGGTACAGAAATGTGTTTTGATGAAAACAAATTTGTCATTCTGATTGAATTATTGAATGTAAACAAATTATTGTGAATGTAAAACTAATTCTATTAGTAAACAGTGTTTAACCTGCATGATGCCGTCGCTCACTTATTGGGTGTCCGTTTTTAACAAACAGACGGTACGCCGCCATTTTTTTTCTAATCTAAACAATTATTGTAATTATCATTAACAAAATAAAAAAAATCATTGATTGATCCAGCTGTGTCACAAGTAAAATAAATGAATATATGTATACATGTACATATTAATGGAGAAAACCCTTGAAAATAAAAGTGGATGAATTCCACACTCAAGGGACCGATCTAGAAAAATGATTTGTTTTTTTAAAGTTTTGGCCAAAAAGTTATTATTGTTTAAAAAACCACAAAAAAACACACCACCTTTTGCTGGTGAGTTTTGATAAGACTGGATCCATCAATGATTTTCATGACCTTATTCGAGGATTTGATGGCTTGATGTGGATAATAATGTCATTAATTTGTTTCATAATTTGTACAGTAGTTTCATTCATAGAAGGTGTACCATTCCGCTTCTTGGTAGTTCCAACTTAATTCACAAAACCAAAGATTACATAAATTTTGTATGTTATAATATAATATAATCATTTTGTTAATGTTTTGATCAAGTGACACACCCTCAGATAATGAGTCTTTAGGGTAATTTCTTTGAGGGGTAAACATCACATATAAAGCCACAAACGAATTATGGCATCGAAGAGCAACTTTTTTTTACATCTAGCTTCATTAATGGCATTGCTAAAACATGAGTGAGTTTATTATCCTAGCAGGGTTGGAACTATCAATGGGGCTTGTAAACAAAATGTGAAAAACGTCAGTAAAATAGCGGTGTACAAAAAAAAACTGACTCTCAGATCATATCTAATGATTCCCACTTTGTGTTCGAATAAATTTTACAACTTGTAAAAGTACACTGGTCGCAGTACTGGTCATCATAGATGAAATAAAAACGTTGATACATGTCAGGTACATTTTGCTTCCAAAAACTAGTTGATTATTTATTGAGCGTCGTTTTTTCGTTTTAAATTTTGAAATTGTTTTACATTTGAAGTTCACGGTGCAACCATCGCGGTTAAGTTTCTCTTATTCACACACACTTTGCCAAAAACCTTATTAAACCATGTGAATTTATTACTGGAAAAAACAAAATAAAGAAGCATCCTATAAACTGTCCTTGATTAGGCCTAATTGGCTCCATGATGAAACGCCAACCCCAGTCTAAAGCGTTGAGCAATATTTTACAGCGCGGTAGTGTTTTGGTTTCACTGACAGTCGTGGATATAGCCGTCTTTCAACTGTTCATAAAAGCATTGCCTCACCGAAGAGCGGCTCGTCAAAAGTGACGACCCTGAAAGTTGAATATTTAATTAAAAACCAACCTGTCGTGTGTGCAATACTACAATGGGACATTGGAAGCTGAGCTGGTGATTCAGTAAAGAAGGTAGAGTTATTGTCGCTGGTTTGTTGACATTAATAAAATGGCTGTTAGACCATCAGCTTGATATAAACCTACTTTATTCGTTAACGCAAGTATGGATATTTGTCAATCTGCGTCAACTTCGTCTTGATAAATGAAATCGTTCAACTTTGTTTTTCTTGTACGCATGAAAATCCACTCCGTACTTAGGGTCTATAGTCGATTGAATCTTTTCTTTTGTTTGTAGTGACAATCAGGTCATAAGTTATTTAACTTATGATTCTGGAATGGGAAAATGTAATCATCGCTCCAAACTAATGTTTTAACACGTGACCCTCTACAGCCCAGCCCAACCGTTAACCACTGACTCTTCGCTTCCTCCGTCCTTCTCTGTTCAGCGTAGGTGCGTACTTGTTCGCCGAGTCGTGTCCTGGGATTAACATTTTGTTTTCAACGGGTCAGGTGCAATGGATTTAGGTATGCCCGCATATCAAACGCTAACTTCCCTTAAAAGATGAAGTTGATTCAGCCCCGTCTTGACTTGGATTCCTGCAAAAACCGGCCTGTCTTGTTAAACATTGAATAATCATGATGTCACAGCAGACCCTTGGGATTATTTGGTTTTATAACCGAACAAATAATCAAATAAATACCAGAAAAATTTAAATCAAACATTGGCTTCGCCCGTCATCTTATGTTACAGCTACATGTGGTTTCCAAAACACGGTCACGGCACTCGGTTCACCATTTCTGTTTAATTAAAACAAAAATTCTCTCCAGCTTTCTACCTGTAACTAATAAAAATAAACACCGCCAAACCCTTTGCTTTTTATTTAGCTTCAATCTTTTTTCAACAGCCCCCTAGCTTTCCAATAACAGAACGAGCAGGCACAAGCAGCTTCTTTTGTGTTTCTTCTTGAATCGATAAATGGTGCAGTACTGGAAGTGGGTGCCGTTATAGATTCATCAACAAATACTCAACGGAGCGAATTTCTACAGGTGGACTGCATATGACGTCACGTTGGCATACCAAACAATCCTCTCTAAATGGCTAACCTTCGCCATCTTTGATGATTTTAACATTTAGTTTTCCATTACAACTTCGTTGTTGTACCGCAAAGATTGCGAACGGTAGCCATTCAGACAGGATTGTGGAAAATTAGTGACGTTGTGGCAATCCACCTATTTAGCCAGTGTGCAAAAGAGAAGCAATGTAATACCTGACAGTATACTGACCATTCGAACTCTTGCATGTTATTTGGGTTCCATAAATGGCTTTTAACAAGTGTGAAACTTTCAGCGCCTCGTAACGAAGAACGATATCAGACAAAAATATATTGTAACCTGTCGACAGGTAACAATAATGCGCAGACAGGCGACCGTAACCACCTGATAGAGACTTATTTCATGGAGGTGCAAATATGGCACGCGATGGGTATTTTTTAAGCTTTGGAACTTTGTTATTTTAAACCTCACGTTCGAGGTAATTGATAGTAGTTACTACTTTTTATTTATGTTACTGTGGTAACCCAATGCAAACATTCAACGCCGCAGAAAATCGTGAATTCAAGTAATTTGCATATCAGAAAGTCGTTACGTTCACCTCTCCTGTCCCATGCACACCCTGATACAACCGTCTCCTCTATGCCTCGTTACAGCAGCTGCCAGGAGCTTCTTGAGGCGGGTCAGAAAGTGAGCGGTGTCTTTACAATATTTCCTGCCCGGTTCGCTAATGGTTTGCAAGTGTACTGCGACATGGAGACTGATGGCGGGGGCTGGATCGTCATTCAGAGGCGTCAAGACGGCAGTGTGGACTTTTATCGCGACTGGGCTGACTACCGATATTGGTTTGGTAGCTTGCGTGGTGAATTCTGGCTTGGAAATGATAACCTACGCAACCTGACTGAATATGAAGGAACATGGCAGGTGCGCGTGGATTTGACCTAAAGGATATAGGTATGAACCACTTAGTCTCATGCGCACCATCAAGTGACCAGAAGTTGCAGCATCCCAGTTTCTTTTGTCTCCTGATGAAGATTCAGTAGCAGATACAACGTCTAGACAAGGTTTCGCCCAGAACATTTTCAGCTCGCTAAATAATCTTCTTATTCGGTTACCCACGTACAGTGTATCATAAACCGAAACCCATATCAATCTAACGTGAGACAAATCCAGTTATTACTATAATGATACTCTCAAAACAAATTGCAAGTTCGTCAATGACTGCAAGCTCCCTGAAAATGATCTTGGTCGAGTGATGCATTGCACCCAAATCAAAGTCTTGTGTTCATGTTCTTGAGTTCATGTCCTTGACCAAGACACTGTTAACCGTAATAATGATCTTTATGGAGAAAATAAAGACACAACGTTGACAATATAATGATGATTATACACTACTTCCGTTTTACCCAAAATGCTGAATTGTGCGATGGGTAGACGCGGAGGTTGGTGGTATAACAAGTCCGCAATGTGCGCAGGGCATTGAGACAGTTATTCAATAAAAAGGTTCACAATAAAAATACGTCCGGTCATATAAAGAAATCATTGTAAACCTATAAAAAAGTACTTTAAACGAACGAACAAACAAACAAAAAACTAACGAAAACCCAAAACAAAACAAAAACAAAAACCAGCAAAGTTTACAAAAACCATCGCAACAAAACTTGAAAAGAAATTCTTGCAAGTTCGTTTTATCGACGAATGTTACGATCAGTAGTTGTTTTCAAACATCTTCGGACGTTCGGATATTTTCTTCTTAGCGATTGCATTGAATAAAATAATGAGAAAAGTGAATTTCTTTGGCATCGAGACAGATTTGTGTAAACCACAATTTTTACCAGTCAGTGGACTGCTGTGTCTCGCTCATTATTGCAGACACGCGCACTACTTCTCATCAGTTGCTGACTTCAAACAAAGGAACAATCTGTCCCTAAATTGCCATCTCATCATTATCTTCCACGCACCTGGATGGAAATCGATGAATAATCTTGAGTTTGGAAAGAAGACGGCAACCGTGTGCCTCAAAATTGAGCCAAATAATTGTATCAGCTGAAGGTCACTTTCAGTGGTTGACTGTAGGCCCTACTGGACGTCAACAAAGGAGTTTTAACGGGTACTCTTTGCCGTGACGTCAGTGATCGATAGGATTGTTTCACTGGTAGAAAAAAATCAAGCTAGGCCTAGTATCTCAAGTAAGAATGTATCGAAGGTCGCCGACTTTTGTGTCAGTTACATGTCGGGGGGCTGAACACGTGACTTGTTTAACCAATGGAATGCTTTCTCCCATGTCCTCGACGATCGCAAAACCCTGGCGGCTGTGATGTTATTGCACACACTTAATCATCACTTACACCAAAATTTAATTCGTCAAAACTGCACACAGGTTGCCATTATTTGATATCAGAGAAACAAAATCTGTTTCGAAGTAACGAGTGATAACGCCGGTGTTCCGACAGCATACAAAATGTTGGAATTGTTGGTAGAGTTCAGTTTCCTTGCAGCATTGTTTTGTATTTCATCGGGAGCTTACTGTGATATCCCTCCCTCAATGCAAACGTTTATCGCCGCAGAAAACCGGGCACTTGCGGCGTCTTCATACCGTAAGCAAAGCGTCTGTTCTCGTATCCGCTGTGTTCGGAACTGCCATGCTGATTATCCTAACTGTAAATCGGTAAATTATGTTGAAATTCATCACCTTTGTGAGCTGAATAATGCCACCATTGCCCAGTTTCCTGGTAACTTGAAAACACACTGTGGTAGTGTGTACTACGATGGCAATTTTGACAAACCTCTCCTGTCCCATGCACACCCTGATACAACCGTCACCTCTATGCCTTGTTACAGCAGCTGCCAGGAGCTTCTTGAGGCGGGTCAGAAAGAGAGTGGGGTCTTTACAATATGTCCTGCCCGGTTTGCTAATGGTTTGCAAGTGTACTGCGACATGGAGACTGATGGCGGAGGCTGGATCGTCATTCAGAGGCGTCAAGACGGCAGTGTTGACTTTTATCGCGACTGGGCCGACTACCGTGTCGGGTTTGGTAGCTTGTGTGGTGAATTCTGGCTTGGAAATGATAACCTACGCAACCTGACTGAATATGATGGAACATGGCAGGTTCGTGTTGATATGACCGACTGGAACTTTAATGATGCTTGGTTCGAGTATGGTGAGTTCCGTGTCACAGGGGATCAGTATCAGCTCAATGTTGGGATGTACAACATAGAAAGTACAGCAGGCAACGTATTAGAACAGATACACGACAGAGGCCGCTATTCGCACAATGGAATGCCGTTCACTACCAAAGACAACGACAATGACCGCCGTACACAACCTGACGATTTTGGTGATGAGCTGAACTGTGCGATATCTCGGCGCGGAGGTTGGTGGTATAATAACTGTTTTTCTTGTAATCCTAACGGTCTGTACATTCAAGGAGGATCGAGTGACCTTACGTCCGCAGTTTTTTTTGTTGGTAGAAACAGAAATTCTATTAAAACATGTACAATAAAAGTACGTCCGGTTCGAAAATGAAAAGACCCTAACCACACTATATGTCCACAATGTGCTTAGATGATTGCAACAAATTTTCTTTAAACCGGTACGCTACCGGTTCATGCCAGAAATCACATGAAATCAAAGCAATGTTGTTCTCTTCAGTCACACAGCTACTTAAAGTATGAACAGCAGCACGCGCCGCACCAGAAGATCACATCAAGTGATCTGAAACTCATTGTTTTCTAGTGAAGTTGCAGTTTCCCCAGCCTGTTTTGTCTCCTGACGAACATTTTAGCTGATAAAACGCATAGACAACAGTAAGGTTCCTTCCAGAATCATATTAGCTCGCCCAATGTCACTTCCTATTCGGGTTACCAACGTTGCACCATAAACCGAAGCCCATATCGATCTAACGCTAGGCAAATCCAAATTTTTACTAAAAATGCTCTCATAAAACGTGTGAGATTGTCAATGGCTGCAAGCTCACGTATCTTAGTCGAGTGATGCATTGCATCGGTATCAAGCTCGTGTGTATTGGTTTTGGTCACGGTAGTTGTATCCTTAGCAAGACACTAATAACCGTAATAATGATCATTATGAGGATAAAGACACAACGCTGACAATATACGGTGATCATGCACTGCTTCCATTTACCCAAAGTTTGCGCAAAGAGTCCCTACAAATTACCCTCTCTTTTAATTAGGCCTATATCCAATGCCGTGAATTCTTGATGTGGGTACATACTATCATACCGAATTCCCACCACGGATTTACGCCGTTTGTACGGCAACTTTATCAAGAAAGCAACCTATCAGCGAATAAGGTCACACAATGATGGTGACGCAGTAGAGATTAAAAACAAGGCTTTCACAGCCGTTTGCGATCGTGTCTATGAAGGAAAAAGACATACAACAAAGAGTATACATCGATCAATAATTGCTTACTTGGATGATTTTTCTGAGGCTAACTGATTTGTTTGGGGGGGGGGGGCGATAGGATTAGAAAGCACGCGCTACAAGTTAACCGAATAACATTTTTCAAAATTTTAAATACGAGAATATTTTTGACGAATGAGCACGCAGTGGTACTATTTTAAACGTCAAGACTGAAGACTTGTATACTTGAAATTAATTGAAATTGTTTTCAATCAACAAGGAAATTGAGTTCACATGATGAGAACATAACAAATTGTGTAAAAAACAATTGCTTTGAACACCCTTCTCCGGAGCTTTTCAGAAAGATTCACGAAAAGCCCAGTTACGTCATCACTCATGATACATCACATGCGGGAGCTCCGTTTTTGTATAGCCGCTTTGTTGCAGCATGGAGATAAAGATTAACAAAGCAAACTCCCACACATTACGTCAAAGTATTGTCATTTTAATACACGCCGTCAACGGCAGAAGTGTTTCTATTTTCCAAAACCTTGAGGCTGGAGCCTAATTTTGTGATCGTTAATTACGACAAAATCAGAAGTGTACAAATAAAAAAAAACCATTTAAATTATAAACAAACACATTATACAAAAGTTTAAATAGCATTCCTGTATAAAAAAAATCGCTCAAGTACCTTTTTAAGTGTAATAAAACAATTAGGTGTCAAACAGGGCATCGTAAAGAAAATAAATCCACGGAGAGCAGATACAAACTTAACACCACGTTCTTTATTATAATTATGAATATAAATGTAAAAACGGGCACTCACTCTCAGACCAGGTTTTTTGTTCAGTATTTTGATATTTTTCATTTGATGCCCATCATATTTTATTCAGTTTATCTTTTGCGCTATCAATCACTCAAACCAATTACAAGCAGTGTTGCGCGAGATGCAATTATACCACTCAGTTTATACTATCTGTGGCTCATTGTAACTGGACCAACTTGTGTATACCAAGGGCTGCTTCCAGACGCTTTATTACCCTGAAGAGACTCATTTAAATATGTTGAATAGTTGTGTCTACTGAATAATTTGTGCTTTAGCTTCGTCTGTGGAAAAAATGCTTAATAATCAATTCGCTGAAATTAGCGCTATTTCTATTGTTGTGAGTAAACCACAGCTTGAGTTGCATTTCCTCGCTGCTGATTTCAACGAGTTGGTGCCGCTTACACGCCACATTCGGTGCATGAAATCTGTTATACCTGGGTTGACAGTATTAAAGCCGTTTGTGCCAACCAATTAGTTAACTAAAGTGCGATTGTATTGAAGGACGCGAACTGAACTTGTGTGTCATATACTCGGCGGGGGCTGAACACGTGACTTGATTTTACCAATGAAGTGTTTTCTCCCATGTCCGAGTAGATCGCAAAACCCTGGTGTCTGTGATATTTCAGTGTTTTTATAGCACACAATCGAACACATTAGAACAAATTAGACTGCCATTATTTGATGTCAGAGACAACATCTGCTTTGAAGTAACGAGTGATAACGCCGGTGTTCTGACAGCATACATAATGTTGGAATTGTTGGTAGAGTTCAGTTTCCTTGCAGCATTGTTTTGTGTTTCATCGGAGGCTTACTGTGATACCCCTCCCTCAATGCAAACATTTATCGCTGCAGAAAACCGGGCGTTTGCGGCATCTTCATACCGTAAGCAAAGCGTCAGTTCTCGTATCCGCTGTGTTCGGAACTGCCATGCTGATTATCCTAAGTGTAAATCGGTAAATTATGATGAAATTCATCTCCTTTGTGAGCTGAGTAATGCCACCTTTGCCCAGTTTCCTGATAACTTGACAACACACTGTGGTAGTGTATACTACGATGGCAATTTTGACACATCTCTCCTGTCCCATGCACACCCTGATACAACCGTCACCTCTATGCCTCGTTACAGCAGCTGCCAGGAGCTTCTTGAGGCGGGTCAGAAAGAGAGTGGGGCTTTTACAATATTTCCTGCTCGGTTTGGTAATGGTTTGCAAGTGTACTGCGACATGGAGACTGATGGCGGAGGCTGGATCGTCATTCAGAGGCGTCAAGACGGCAGTGTTGACTTTTATCGCGACTGGGCCGACTACCGTGTCGGGTTTGGTAGCTTGTGTGGTGAATTCTGGCTTGGAAATGATAACCTACGCAACTTGACTGAGTATGAAGGAAAATGGCAGGTGCGCGTGGATTTGACCAAATGGAACTTAAATGAAGTTTGGGCCGCCTATGGCGAGTTCCGTGTCACAGGGGATCAATTTCAACTACATGTTGGATTGTACAACACAGAAAGTACAGCAGGTAATATATTGATTCATGGTGCGGGCCGCTATCGCCACAATGGAATGTTATTTACTACCAAAGACAAAGACAATGACCGCCGTACATCACTGTCTAACCCCGATGACGAAGAGCTGAATTGTGCGATAGGTAGACTTGGAGGTTGGTGGTATAATAACTGCTTTGAGTGTAATCCTAATGGCATATATGTTCAAGGAGGGTCAACTTCGTTTAAGTCAGCAATGTGCGCAGGGCCTTGGGAAAGTTTTTCCATAAAAACATGCGCAATAAAAATACGTCCGGTCATATAATGATAACCTGGGAAACTTTGATGGTTTCTGTCAAAATTTACGCTGCGCAACGATCAGAAGATCACGTCCAAAGAACCGTACCCCCGCTGCTTGCTAAGATTGTATGAATGTCAACCACTCTCGGTGAAAGTAATAGCAGGAAACGTTGGGTGTAGACCCATACAGTCCGTGTTCATTTCTGAACCCGAGCACTAAAGATGGTTATAGACGTGTCGTGAGATAACCCATCACATCATGCACCGTAAACTGAAACACATATTGATCCACCACCATGCCTATCAACTAAAAAGTGAGTTTAGTTTTTTACGCTAAATTTGGAGGAGGCCTAGTTCATGATACAGACTCAGTTCAGTACTGTACACGATAGTTCATCAGTCAAACTTACCTTAAGTCCACCCCCCAAAAATCAAACAAACATTAGTCTCAACGTTTCGACTAGCTTGCTCTAGTTATCGGCAGCCCTCCAATCACAGTTCGCCTTTGAGAAGAACCAATCAGATCAGTGACTGACTCTACACTGAAACCCTCCCAATCCTTAGAAATAGATCACCATGTCTCACCCTCTTCAGTCTCCTGACGATGACTAGAGTAATTAGCTGGTCGAAACGTTGAGACCAATTAAGAAGCTCACTCCGCGGCAGTGTAGTTAATAACGAGAAGTTCCCTCGATCCACTAAGCGAAAGTAGTAGTCCCGGGCGGTTTCCTACCTTCCGCCCAGGTAGTTTCTTTTGAGAACTAAGTATATCTCCCGAATTTCGGAAATTTACTCCGCGGCAGTAGAATAAAGCAAGACCTAGCTCATAAAGAACAAATCTACCCAGCAAAGTAGATATTCTCATGATGTTACCGCAAACCGAATATACATTGCTACAACATTGCTACAACATTGTTTATAGGAATTTATTTTTAAAGAGATAACAAATACCGCTAACAATCCCACTTTTTTTCAAGGATAATTAACCATAAGATGCTCTCATTTATTTACGTTATGCAGAATGTTCTAGGCTGTAATTTTACACTTTGGAACTCCATACCTGTAGAGTGTATCTTGCTTTCCACCATCTGACATTCTATTCAAGTTTAGAGGAATGTGAACATGCTCTCTCTCTCTCTCTCCCTCTCTCTCTGTCTTTCTTTAAATTGTCTTAATTTTTAATTGTAGCTTTCACCTCAATTGCCATTTTGGCCTTGTGTTGGTCGATGTTTAATAAAAAGGGTTCAAGTTGTAAAATGTGCACAAAGTCTGTGGATTTTAATAGTTGCAAGAAGAGTTGAAAACAAACTAACATTGCTTGCATGCCTTCGCTCCAAATCAATTGAAAAGAAATCTTGTCACTAACGTCTGATTTTCTCTCGCTATGGGAAGCTGTAGACAAGAAGAAAATAAATTCCAAGCTGCTTATTTTAAGCCTTTGATTTAACGTATAAGTTAAATTGGGGTATGTATAGAACTTGTATTAACTTCACCTCGATAGGTTTGTCTGTCCGTCACTTTGAATAGCCTTGAGGACCGCCAGGAACGAATGATGCTTAGGATATTATTGTCTTTAATTAACTTATTACGTTGAAGTAAACCAATCTCGCTACAATGGCAACCTGAAACCAGGTGATGAAATTCTCGATGGGAGATTTCTTCGACTTAAATTTGCGAAAAGAATTACCAGTTGGCAAGCGGAATCTGTATCTCACCACAGGATATTGCGAGCGTCCATTTTCTCATCATTGCTGACTTCAACTTGGGAGTGATCAGTCAAATTAATATATTACACACGGAGAAACGTATATTTCAGTTTCCCCTAACTAAGGCCCCCACCCCAAACACTTGCACACAGCCGTACGGATCCTGTTTGTGGGGTACTGCTATTGGCGTTCTATTATTCCCTTTTCTAAAGAATTCCCTTGTGGGGCCCGATTGTTCCTATTGAAATTACCTTGTGGGGTCCATTGTTCCATTGTTGTCAGGACCCCACAAATGCCCTTCCGTGTGTCCACATTTGCACACGCGTCGCAGGAGCAGCAGCAGCAGCAGCTATACGTGTGCATGTGTGCGTGCGTTTGGGGTGGGGGTTGGTTGGGGGAGACTGCAATATACGTTTCTCCATACATGTGTATTATGTTAAATTGCGTCTCGTTTGTGACTCCGCATTGTACAGTATATCGTGCTCGATCAAAAACGTGTGCAGAAACATACTTGCGCAAACTAACCACTCCACTTGGAAGGGATGCACCCCACACTACATTCGAATTCAATAATGGTTTCGCCGCGACGTAGTAATAAATAATAAATATACGCAGTTCTGCTATATAATATAGCATTGTCTACTCCCGATGGGCGTCTCAAAGCGCTCAGTATTTTTCCTATACAAGATATGTGGAGCTATATGTTGAAGTATGACACCTATTCATTTACATAGCACCTTGCAGTGGTTTACAAGGTGCTGAGACGCAATATGTAGCCAATCAAACCAAGATCACCGGGGCAAACGACACGCCCATTTTGACTGATAGATGATTATTGCCGTCTAAGCAAAATAGTAAATGCTATCGATTGGCTAATTTGGTTTACGATATTATCAATTGCATCTTTCTTGTTCGAACTTCGCTAGAGGGTTCAGTGCGTGACTATTAATTGACGGTTGTTGCTAGTATCGGAAAAATCGTAGTTGAGTTCGAAACCTAAAGATTGATTAACTTCGAGTGAGTAATGTAAAAAAATAAAAACATAAAAATAAAAATCTGTTGTTGAAAGTACTAGGCCTAAGAGCCGGCCATTAATGCACACCGGGAAATGTTTATTTCCCGGCAGTCTGGATCCATCAATGATATCTGGATATAGTAATTCTCACTCGGGAATGCAACTTTATCAAAACCTAGTATAGCTTTTGCAAACTTTGTAAATATTAAACGCTTAGCATATTCAATGAGTAATGTAAAAAAAAATACAAAATAAAATAAAAATCTGTTGTTGAAAGTAGCCTACTAGGCCTAAGAGCCGGCCATTAATGCGCACCGGGAAATGTTTTTTTCCTGGTAACTTTGTAAATATTAAACGCTTAGCACATTCAATGCATTATTATTGAGTGTCTATTTAAAATTCATATTATACTCCGCTTTTCGTGATGGAAATGTGACTTTTATTCCGATTTGGGGGTTAGCCTATCCTAAGATGCTAGGTCCAAATTTCGGCCGACAATTTTTGTCGAAATTTGCTCAGAGCAAAATAAAAACAATAACAAACTATTTTGGGAAAAACAGGCCATGCCACTTTAAGGTACAATGACACCTTCCCTTTCGAATAAACTTTTTTTTCTCACTTTGTAAATATGAAACACTCGGCATATTCAATGTATAATCTTAAATGTCTGTTAAAAATTAATATATTACCCGTTTTGGGGGTTTGCCGTGATAGAAATGTGGCCATTTCCCCCAGATGTTTGGGTTATTTTGACTTAAAGATGGAAGATTCCAAATTGTGGACAACAATTTTTGTCGAAATTCGTTCGAAGTGTAAAAAAAGAAAAAAAAATGTTTTTGCGAAAATCAGGCCTTGCAACTTTAAGCTACAATGATAGGCTACCTGTCTTTTTAAAAGTTGTTGTTCATTTTAAATATTATTAATCAATGATTGATCCAGAATTTAATAACAGACATCGTTACCTATTGAAAATTAAAAAACCTTAAAATTGAGCAACTTCGAGAGTGACCAATAATGTCAACATGTTTTCAAATCTTTTGTTGATAGTACTTTAGGCCTAGTAGCCATGCGCACCGGAAAATGATTAATTACCGGCAGTCTGGATCCATCAATGATGTCTATATATCATAACTCCCACTCGGGAATTTAAATTAATCAATACCTATAACTCTTCAAACTCTCGGGTCAGACTTAACCCGGATCCCGGGTCTCAGGGGGCCTGACCAATTACTGGGTCAGATTGACCTGGAAAGTGGTTAAATGGGATTTGAGCTCAGATTCTGCGTCAGTTTGACTTTTTTTCTGGGTCATTTTGACATAAATTGTGGGACTTACTCACCTAGAATTGGGTAAGACCCACATAACCCTGATCCGGGTAAATTTGGACACGAACATTTTCAGAGTGTTGCTTGTTTTTGCAGAATGTTTAAATATTAAACACTCAGCATGTGAAATGCTATTTGATTGAGAATTTATTTAAAACTCACATTACCTGCCTTTATGTTGACTTGATTGAAAAGAAACTGTTATTCAGATTTGGAGGTTTAGTAAATCTTATCTTGAATTAAAGAAGCAAGGTCCAATTTTTGGCCCAAAAATGTTTGTCAAGATTTGTTTGGAGTACAATTTCTACAAACTCAGAACAAACTACTGCCGCCAAAATTGGGCTATGCAACTTAAAGGTACAGAAATGTGTTTTGATGAAAACAAATTTGTCATTCTGATTGAATTGTTGAATGTAAACAAATTATTGTGAATGTAAAACTAATTAATAGTAAACAGTGTTTAACCTGCATGGTGCAGTCGCTTACTTATTGGGTGTCCGTTTTTAACAAACAGACGGTACGCCGCCATTTTTTTCTTCTAATCTAAACAATTATTGTAATTATCTTTAACAAAATTTTAAAAATTCATTGATTGATCCAGCAGTGTCACAAATAAAATAAATAAATATATGTATACATGTACATATTAATGGGAAAACCCTTGAAAATAAAAGTGGATGAATTCCACACTCAAGGGACCGTTCTAGAAAAATGATTTTTTTTGAAAGTTTTGGCCAAAAAGTTATTATTGTTAAAAAAACCACAAAAAACACACCACCTTTTGCTGGTGAGTTTTGATAAGTCTGGATCCATCAATGATTTTCATAACCTCACTCAAGGATTTGATGGCTTGATGTGGATAATAATGTCATTAATTTGTTTCATAATTTGTACAGTAGTTTCATTCACAGAAGGTATACCTTTTCGCTTCTTGGTAGTTCCAACTTAATTCACAAAACCAAAGATTACATACATTTTAAAGTGTGTTATATTATAATCATTATGTTAATGTTTTGACCAAGTGACACACCCTCAGATAATGAGTCTTTAGGGTAATTTCTTTAAGGGGTAAACATCACATATAAAGCCACAAACGAATTATGGTATCGAAGAGCAACTTTTTTTTACATCTAGCTCCATTAATGACATTGCTAAAACATGAGTGAGTTTATTATCCTAGCAGGGTTGGAACTATCAATGGGGCTTGTAAACAAAATGTGAAAAACGTCAGTAAAATAGCGGTGTACAAAAACAACCTGACTCTCAGATCATACCTAATGATTCCCACTTTGTCTTCGAATAAATTTTACAACTTGTAAAAGTACACTGGTCGCAGTACTGGTCTGCATAGATGAAATAAAAACGTTGATACATGTCAGGTACATTTTGCTTCCAAAAACTAGTTGATTATTTATTGAGCGTCGTTTTTTCGTTTTAAATTTTGAAATTGTTTTACATTTGAAGTTCACGGTGCAACCATCGCGGTTAATTTTCTCTTATTCACACACACTTTGCCAAAAACCTTTTTAAACCATGTGAATTTATTACTGGAAAAAAACAAAATAAAGAAGCATCCTATAAACTGTCCTTGATTAGGCCTAATTGGCTCCATGATGAAACGCCAACCCCAGTCTAAAGCTTTGAGCAATATTTTACAGCGCGGTAGTGTTTTGGTTTCACTGTAAGTCGTGGATATAGCCAAGTCTTTCAACTGTTCATAAAAGCATTGCCTCACCGAAGAGCGGTTCGTCAAAAGTGACGACCCTGAAAGTTGAATATTTAATTAAAAACCAACCTGTCGTGTGTATGGTGGCCCTGAAGGGACATCGCACATCGCAAATATCTTTGCAAATATTTGCGACGTCGCAAATATCTTTGCAAATATTTGCGATGTCGCAAATATCTTTGCAAATATCATTGCAGATATTTGCGATGTCGCAAATATCGTCGCAAATATCTTTGCAGATATTTGCGATGTCGCAAATATCTTTGCAAATATCTTTGCAAATATTTGCGATGTCGCAAATATCTTTGCAAATATCTTTGCAAATATTTGCGATGTCGCAAATATCTTTGCAAATATCTTTGCAGATATTTGCGATGTCGCAAATATTATTGCATACTTGATCGCATACTTCGTCGCATAGTTTGCATATTTGTGTCGGAAATTTTTTCAAGAGCCTAGAGGGTTGTTTGGGTCCCAGCCTTCATTCCTTTAACATGTACACACGGGTGGATAGTCGGATACAGTCCGCGCGTGTATATGCCATTATTACAACGCTTGGACTAGTTTACATGAGACGAGAGAGAGAGGTTGACGTCCAGGGTCGATTTCACAAAACCCTTCCTAACTTAGGATCGATCCTAGGACTTAGGACGAGTCCCAGCCCTAAGATCGATCCTAGCTAAGAACGATCCTAGGATCGATTTCACAAAACCCGTCTTAAGCAGGACGAGTCGTAACTATTATAATACCACAAACGAATTCTCGGACGAAGCTAAAAATGCTAGCGCAACGGCTATTTAATGGGTGTATTGCCCAGTTAATGAAACGGTCGTAAGATTAGCACATCACGTGATCGTGTTCTTCTCCTTCAGAAAAAACAGATCGTCGGCCATTTTGTTTCCGCTTTGGCGACAAAATGTCAAACATTTATGGTTGTTTTTAGACCTTTATGGGTGAACAATCAATGTGTGTGTTTGAATAAAGCCTAGGTAAGCTGTTTTGTACGGTTGTTGAGTAAAAGGAGGGGAACAAACTCAAATTGAGTGGAAAAACTGTGTAAGAACGTGCCGTGAGTGTGATGAATTTCCCCTTCCTAAAGGACGAGTTACTCGTCCTAACTCGGGATAAGACGAGTCCTAACTCTTTGTGAAATCGACCCGTGGTCTGTCTTTTTTTTATTAAGATAGCTGGCGCTCTCGCTGCACTGTGTACATAGTAATGGAATGAAGGCTGGAACCCAAACAGCCCTCTAGGCTCTTGAAAAAATATCCGACACAAATATGCAAACTATGCGACGAAGTATGCGATCAAGTATGCAATAATATTTGCGACATCGCAAATATTTGCAAAGATATTTGCAAAGATATTTGCGACATCGCAAATATTTGCAAAGATATTTGCAAAGATATTTGCGACATCGCAAATATCTGCAATGATATTTGCAAAGATATTTGCGACATCGCAAATATTTGCAAAGATATTTGCGACGTCGCAAATATTTGTAATGATATTTGCAAAGATATTTGCGACATCGCAAATATTTGCAAAGATATTTGCAAAGATATTTGCGACATCGCAAATATTTGCAAAGATATTTGCGATGTGCGATGTCCCTTCAGGGCCACCATACGTGTGTGCAATACTACAATGGGACATTGGAAGCTGAGCTGGTGATTCAGTAAAGAAGGTAGAGTTATTGTCGCTGGTTTGTTGACATTAATAAAATGGCTGTTAGACCATCAGCTTGATATAAACCTACCTTATTCGTTAACGCAAATTTGGATATTTGTCAATCTGCGTCAACTTCGTCTTGATAAATGAAAATGTAATCATCGCTCCAAACTAATGTTTTAAAAACACGTGACCCTCTACAGCCCAGCCCAACCGTTAACCACTGACTCTTTGCTTCCTCCGTCCTTCTCTGTTCAGCGTAGGTGCGTACTTGTTCGCCGAGTCGTGTCCTGGGATTAACATTTTGTTTTCAACGGGTCAGGTGCAATGGATTTAGGTATGCCCGCATATCAAACGCTAACTTCCCAAGATGAAGTTGATCCAGCCCCGTCCTGACTTGGATTCCTGCAAAAACCTTGTTAAACATTGAATAATTATTTAACGTCTTGTTAAACATTGAATAATCATGATGTCACAGCAGACCCTTGGGATTATTTGGTTTTATAACCGAACAAATAATCAAATAAATACCAGTAAAATTTAAATCAAACATTGGCTTCGCCCGTCATCTTATGTTACAGCTACATGTGGTTTCCAAAACACGGTCACGGCACTCGGTTCACCATTTCTGTTTAATTAAAACAAAAATTCTCTCCAGCTTTCTACCTGTAACTAATAAAAATAAACACCGCCAAACCCTTTGCTTTTTATTTAGCTTCAATCTTTTTTCAACAGCCCCCTAGCTTTCCAATAACAGAACGAGCAGGCACAAGCAGCTTCTTTTGTGTTTCTTCTTGAATCGATAAATGGTGCAGTACTGGAAGTGGGTGCCGTTATAGATTCATCAACAAATACTCAACGGAGCGAATTTCTACAGGTGGACTGCATATGACGTCACGTTGGCATACCCCACAATCCTCTCTAAATGGCTAACCTTCGCCATCTTTGATGATTTTAACATTTAGTTTTCCATTACAACTTCGTTGTTGTACCGCAAAGATTGCGAACGGTAGCCATTCAGACAGGATTGTGGAAAATTAGTGACGTTGTGGCAATCCACCTATTTAGCCAGTGTGCAAAAGAGAAGCAATGTAATACCTGACAGTATACTGACCATTCGAACTCTTGCATGTTATTTGGGTTCCATAAATGGCTTTTAACAAGTGTGAAACTTTCAGCGCCTCGTAACGAAGAACGATATCAGACAAAAATATATTGTAACCTGTCGACAGGTAACAATAATGCGCAGACAGGCGACCGTAACCACCTGATAGAGACTTATTTCATGGAGGTGCAAATATGGCACGCGATGGGTATTTTTTAAGATTTGGAACTTTGTTATTTTAAACCTCACGTTCAAGTAATTGTAGTTGTTACTACTTTGTATTTATGTTACTGTGGTAACCCAATGCAATTATTCACCGCCGCAGAAAATCGTGAATTCAAGTAATTTGCATATCAGAAAGTCGTTACGTTCACCTCTCCTGTCCCATGCACACCCTGATACAACTGTCTCCTCTATGCCTCGTTACAGCAGCTGCCAGGAGCTTCTTGAGGTCAGAAAGTGAGCGGTGTCTTTACAATATTTCCTGCCCGGTTCGCTAATGGTTTGCAAGTGTACTGCGACATGGAGACTGATGGCGGGGGCTGGATCGTCATCCAGAGGCGTCAAGACGGCAGTGTGGACTTCTATCGCGACTGGGCTGACTACCGATATTGGTTTGGTAGCTTGCGTGGTGAATTCTGGCTTGGAAATGATAACCTACGCAACCTGACTGAATATGAAGGAACATGGCAGGTGCGCGTGGATTTGACCTAAAGGATATAGGTATGAACCACTTAGTCTCATGCGCACCATCAAGTGACCAGAAGATTCAGTAGCAGATACAACGTCTAGACAAGGTTTCGCCCAGAACATTTTCAGCTCGCTAAATAATCTTCTTATTCGGTTACCCACGTACAGTGTATCATAAACCGAAACCAATATCAATCTAACGTGAGACAAATCCAGTTATTACTATAATGATACTCTCAAAACAAATTGCAAGTTCGTCAATGACTGCAAGCTCACTGAAAATGACCTTGGTCGAGTGATGCATTGCACCCGAATCAAGCTCTTGTGTTCATGTTCCTGCGCTCTTGTCCTTGACCAAGACACTGTTAACCGTAATAATGATCTTTATGGAGAAAATAAAGACACAACGTTGACAATATATGATGATTTTTTATACACTACTTCCGTTATACCCAAAATGCTGAATTGTGCGATGGGTAGACGCGGAGGTTGGTGGTATAACAAGTCCGCAATGTGCGCAGGGCATTGAGACAGTTATTCAATAAAAAGGTTCACAATAAAAATACGTCCGGTCATATAAAGAAATCATTGTAAACCTATTGAAAAAAAGTACTTTCAACGAACGAACAAACAAACAAAAAACTAACGAAAACCCAAAACAAAACAAAAACAAAAACCAGCAAAGTTTACAAAAACCATCGCAACAAAACTTGAAAAGAAATTCTTGCAAGTTCGTTTTATCGACGAATGTTACGATCAGTAGTTGTTTTCAAACATCTTCGGACGTTCGGATATTTTCTTCTTAGCGAGTGCATTGAATAAAAGAAGGAGAAAGGTGAATTTCTTTGGCATCGAGACAGATTTGTGTAAACTACAATTTTTACCAGTCAGTGGACTGCTGTGTCTCGCTCATTATTGCAGACACGCACACTTTTTCTCATCAGTTGCTGACTTCAAACGAAGGAACAATCTGTCCCTAAATTGCCATCTCATCATTATCTTCCACGCACCTGGATGAAAATCGATGAATAATCTTGAGTTTGGAAAGAAGATGGCAACCGTGTGCCTCAAAATTGAGCCAAATAATTGTATCAGCTGAAGGCCACTTTCAGTGGTTTACTGTAGGCCCTACTGGACGCCAACAAAGGGTTTTAACGGATACTCTTTGCCGTGACGTCAGTGATCGATAGGATTGTGTCACTGGTAGAAAAAGTCCAGCTAGGCCTAGTATCTCAAGTAAGATTGTATCGAAGGACGCGGACTTTTGTGTCAGTTAACTCGTCGGGGAGCTCAACACGTGACTTGTTTAACCAATGGAATGCTTTCTCCCATGTTCTCGTTGATCGCAACACCCTGGTGGCTGTGATATTTTAGCACACACTCAATCATCGCTAACACAAAAATTAAATTTGTCAAAACTGCACACAATTGCCATTATTTTGATATCAGAGAAACACAATTTGTTTCGAAGTAACGAGTGATAAAGCCGGTGTTCTGACAGCATACAAAATGTTGAAATTGTTGGTAGAGTTCAGTTTCCTTGCAGCATTGTTTTGTATTTCATCGGGAGCTTACTGTGATACCCCTCCCTCAATGCAAACGTTTATCGCTGCAGAAAACCGGGCACTTGCGGCATCTTCATACCGTAAGCAAAGCGTCAGTTCTCGTATCCACTGTGTTCGGAACTGCCATGCTGATTATCCGAACTGTAAATCAGTAAATTATGATGAAATTCATCACCTTTGTGAGCTGAATAATGCCACCATTGCCCAGTTTCCTGGTAACTTGAAAACACACTGTGGTAGTGTGTACTACGATGGCAATTTTGACACACCTCTTCTGTCCCATGCACACCCTGATACAACCGTCACCTCTATGCCTCGTTACAGCAGCTGCCAGGAGCTTCTTGAGGCGGGTCAGAAAGTGAGTGGTGTCTTTACAATATTTCCTGCCCGGTTTGCTAATGGTTTGCAAGTGTACTGCGACATGGAGACTGATGGCGGAGGCTGGATCGTCATCCAGATGCGTCAAGACGGCAGTGTGGACTTCTATCGCGACTGGGCCGACTACAGAGATGG